>CM035437.1:113571609-113824109 GCA_020310875.1 Ceratopteris richardii | reverse complement strand
AGGCATTGTCTGTCACTATTTGTACCACAATGGAAACTCCTACTTCTTCTATCGCGGATTTTATATGCTCATAAATGTATTCCCATGTGATACGAGTACCCGCAGCACTTCAATCGACTGCTTTCAAATAAGTGCCTAAGCAAGAGAAAACCATTACATTGATAATGTGGCGTCGTCTAAAATCGCTCCATCTGTCGGATAGAATGGGGCAGCCATAGGTCTGCCACCCACTTTTAATGGGTCCTAATTGTAGGTCGATCCTCTGTTGCTCTTCAATGAGCATGGATGTGCGTAGGCGATTACATGGAATCCAATGCCAATCATCATTGGTAGGTCCCACTTTGGCTATCGCCCTCACCATCCTCTTCCAAGCATCAATGCGAACAACATTGAAAGGGAGGTTGCATTCAAGTATGCAACACTCAATTTCAATTTCCGCAACTTTTTGGTGTTGCTTCTGTAAGCCCGTACTTAGATAAGCAAAATGGAGGCCCCCTTGTCTAGGTCTCTGGCTTGGCGGCTCAGCTGACTCAAGAGGGGTAGAGCTTTCACTCTCTTCTCGTTGGGTAGATGTACGGCTTCTAAATGAGCTAGCACTAGGTCCAACACTAAGTCCACCTTCCAAGTCTTCTAATATATCAAGAGAAGCTGCAGGAGACTCACGCCTACGAGAAGCCACCGCCTCTTGGCTGAGATTATGCTCATGTCGCACAGCCTCGGCTATGTCATTGGGGACTTTTGGACAAGCTGAAATGGCAGATCCTCCTAGTGCTGACACATGTCGAATGAGACGTGTAGTTGTTGTGCTAAATGTTTTTGCACAATACTTGCACGCCCACCTCCATGTTCCCGAGCCAGAAACATTAGAATTTATCAAACATTAGCATTTACCAATTCATGGCTTGAAGTGTGAAGGGCCCAAAGGTGGGAAATAGTACGAGGCATAATGGAGGAAAAAGCAAAGGCCACAAGCATCAAGGTGTGTGGAAAGCTGAAGCAAGAGGGTGTGTGGACACTGGACCTCAAGGGGATGTGGAGCAAGCTGCAAGTGTGTGTCACTCTAGAGCCTATATAGTATGGAGCAAGAGAGCAAGGGAGCAAGGGGCTTAACTCTCGCACAAAAGAAAGAATGCAAATGCAACCGATCGAGGGTTTCTTTTGCTTTAGGAACTTTTTCGGCAAAAAAACATTGGCGAACAGGAAAATTCGGTACGCACCGTATTATGGGACTGCTTAAATCGGTACGCATACCGATGCAGCTATGATGTATGTATGTATGTATGTATGTATGTATGTATGTATGTATGTATGTATGTATGTATGTATGTATGTATGTATGTATGTATGTATGTATGTATGTATGTATGTATGTATGTATGTATGTATGTATGTATGTATGTATGTATGTATGTATGTATGTATGTATGTATGTATGTATGTATGTATGTATGTATGTATGTATGTATGTATGTATGTATGTATGTATGTATGTATGTATGTATGTATGTATGTATGTATGTATGTTATGTATGTATGTATGTATGTATGTATGTATGTATGTATTGTATGTATGTATGTATGTATTATTATATATATATATATATATATATATATATATATATATATATATATATGTGTCTGTGTGTGTGTGTATACACATATATACATACATACATACATGCATACCTACCTACCTACATACATAGATAGTATATACATCATACATACATACAAATATATGTGTGTGTATGTGTGTGTGTGCATGCATATGTGTGTATGTATAGCATCATGAGTGTGATCACATGGCACAGAAATTCTGAATACAAACAAACTTGTCAAATCCTATAGATAATTAAGAATATTTGCAATCAGGACTTTTTGCATCAATACAACTTCAGTTGGGGAAGTATGGAACAGGTATAGAACGTCGGCCTCACCCTTACCATAACCAATGAAAATTTTAGCAAAGATATCTTTGACACAGGAAAAAAAAAAGATTAATAATAAAATAAAAATCCAACATAAGATTTTTACAAATGATGAGATAAATAGTTGAACTTACACTCTTGAATGACCAAGAAACAATTTCTTGTTGTCATTGATTGAAACATGAGTATGTCAACTTGAATACACCATTGATAGTGGAAATTGCACAATATTGCTGCACAATAACTATAAAACATAAAAAAGGGCATAATACAAACCATCATGTGGCATGCTTGTTGCAAAATTTCATGCAATAGGATTAAGAATGATATGTGCAGAATATGACCGTGGTCTACTTCTCTTTTGGACATGTAAATGAAACACCGAAAAAATGAAGTCCATAACTATTATGTCAATTGGGTGTTTGAATCAAAATAACCTATGTCTAGCTCATGAAGCCTGATTTGCTCCTCTAACATTGCAAATGATATCCTTATGGAAAATTTTACATCACCTAACAGTCCTTTATCATCATGTTTAGGTGTCTATTCATGTAAACTTTACAATGGAAACTGATACCAGCAAAATCAACCGGATCAGAATATATTACACTCACTGATGTTAATATCAAGACAGAAGCTGGAAATCAGGTGATGTTTCAGAATCATCACTACTACTAGTGGCAAAAGACTGATCTTCATCATCTGAGTCATCATTAACAAAGTTCGAGGAACCGTCCTCCACACTGACTCTATCTAATGTACTAATTCTGCATTTTTCACTGTTTGTATCCTCAGGTTCACACATCACTGTGGTCTTGCACTCTGCCAGAGGCATATTTCCCTTTGTTGTGTCATCCTGTATTTTGCGGCAAAGAGCTATAAGAGCATTGAACTCTGAGTCTTCCTCCACTGGAGGGTCTGCATTATCAGTTTTTTCTACTGTAATGGATTCCTTATCAGCCGGATTAGCTGTTTCTCCACCTTTGAAAGTCCTATTGTCCATCAACTTCATAAAATTTTCCTTGATGATATTCCATTCATTCCTCTCGATCAAATGTCCTTCCTTGTATGCCTCCTTCAAAAAGACTGTAAAACGTCCACCTTTGCGAGATACATAAAATATGCAGTTGTGCCTGAGTACCATTGATAGAAGCGCATGTGGAAGCCTATACTCCTTCCTAAAATGAGTGAGATAGTCCAGAGTTACTTTCTTCTCTATTGTCATGCTGAGAATCTCATGCAAAATAGCAACCTGATGCTTCTCAAATTCTGGTGTGTTTTTTATGAAATCTCTAGTATCTGCATATGGAGAAATATAAATGCGCTCTTGAAACTTTTGGATGCCTTCTTTCTGTTTCACTGACAATCTGAACGACCTTGGTAGACTCATTTTGAAAAGGGGATCTCCAGATGAGTTGAATTCACCACCGGCTTTGGCCCTTGTCTCCATGCTTGTAACGGCAAGAGATGGATCCCAACTAGTAAGCTCGAGTATAGGGCCATCTTCATTCCCATATTTGTCTTCCAAAACTTTGAAGTACTGTGGATATGCATAGATCATCCGGCTATGGAAATCAGCAGGAAGGCCCAAGTCTCTGCGTAACTGAGCAATCTTGGGTACACGGATGCGGTGATCAACGGACATCATCAGGATCTTGCGGAGCTTCTGGACAGAAACAGATTCATACGAACGAACTAAGTCACGTTCCTGGTCGACAAGGGCCTGAGCTTGCGGTGAGAAGCCGCACCATAGAAAAGAGGATTCATCTCTGTAGAGAGCAAAGACCGCTGGATATTTGGAGATGAGGTTGATGAAACGAGATTTTCTTGACAGGCCTATATTCGCTCGCTTCTTTCCGAGCTCTGCAAATGAAAGCACATTCTCTGGTTCTTTAACGAGCAAAGCCTTCAAGGCCATCACCTTCTTGTAGGGCTTGTCGATATCGACAAGCTTCTCGTACTCTGCCTCCCTTGTCTTTGGACTCATTCCCGGTATGTTGGAAGACATACAGCGCTTCTGTATTACTTTCTGCCACTTTTCTCCACTCCATTTTCTGGTCCATTGCAACATTACCGGAGACGATCCAAGACTTCTGCAGATCAACACTCACAAAAAGACCACAATTGCAGTGCGTATACACGCCACAGTCACAGAGAGCTCCCATGCAGAGTAAACTGGGTGCCGGCGACGCATGAGCGAAAGGCTTCAGCTCCGGTAGGCTAATTGGACTTACTCATTGGCTCGCGAACTCTCATGAATATTCAGAAGAACGCCGATGTTATTCCATGGGCAATATAATTTCCAACAGACTGGCGACAAAGGGAGCTCACGCCCTCGTTTGCTACAAAGGGACCTCTCGTCCTCCTTTGCGACAATGGGACCTCACGTCGTCGTTTGTCTCTGCAAAACTGAAAAAGGAGCTCAAGTGTCGTTGGACCGGATTTCACCTCACGTCGTCGTTTGCGACAAAGGCTTCACGTTGTCGTTTGTCCCTAGAGAACTCAATGAAGACTTAGGAGCTCATAGGGTAGCACATGGATATGTTTTCGGGTGGCCGGAGATCATTTTATGGATTACCCAAAAAATGTTTGAGGATCACATGAATGTCCGGTGGACGGATTTTGGGTGGTTGAAGATGGACTTTGGGTCACCGGATTTAGGTGCACATGAAAGTCTGGTGGCCGGATTTCAAATGGCCAGAGAAATCGACCTTGGGTCACCAGATTTACGTGCACATGCAAGTTCGGTGGTCAGTTTTAAGGTGATCAAAGATAGGCTTTGGGAAGAGCATATGGTAGAAGCTTGAAAGCTTTGAAAAATAACACAAAAATCAAGAGTGCAGAAAGAAAGTTGGTACATAGAAAATAAGATTTTTATAGGCTCAGAGCTATATTGACCATTTGAAAAGTTTTTCTTCTGAAATTTCAAAAATATATATACTTCACCCAATTTCGGGTGACCCAAATGGACTGGTGCTAACGGCCACGAGTCCATTGGCCTCAAAGGAATCGAGTCACCCAAAAAGTGAAAAGTTGACCCGAAGTCCAATGGAGATTGCTCGTGTGTGAGGGCTATCATTAGGGTGGGAGATTTCGGTCATCGGAAGTCAGATTTTGGATGCCTCAAAAGTGTATTAAGTGTTAGTTGATCGGATGTCACTTTTTGGGTGACTTAAAAAAAGTGTACTAAGTGCTGAAGTGATCCAAAGTCACTTTTTTTTTAAGAAGTTCCATTGAAGCCTACTCTCTTGGATGGCTTGAATTAATGGAAAGAATAATTATACAAGTGAAGTGGGCATAGTGCTCATGTGACTCCCTCTGTTTCAGAAAGCATTGGGTTAGACATATTAGGCAACCGAAGAGCAATACAAATTGGCTTGAGGTCCTTTAGGTTGGGGTCAGATAGGGAAGCACACTTTTCTACATTAGTAAGGGGTGCTGCCGCCTTTAGTTCACACAGAGCGGAAGGAGGAAGTGAAAACTTAAATTTTCATGAGATGCTCTTGGTTGGAGAACATAAATATCCAATGAAAAATTGTCGTCAGGGTGGTACAAAACAGTTCCGAGGGGGAGAGCTCGTCACACAGTATGGTGGACCCGGACTTTTTCCTCTTTTTTTCATCCAATAAAATTGTGACATGTGGAATGGTGAACTGTGCCGCCGAGCTGTGTGAACCTAGCCTTACATGTCCTCCACCATTGGAAAGGGTTGAACCCTTACCCCCACCTCAAGAAGCAAAAGTTCCATCCAGTCCATCAATGCACACGAACATCAAAAGTCACTTTGTGAATGATCCATAACATGTATTAAGTGTTCAGGTGATCCAATGAAAAATGACCTCATCGCATTTTAAATAATTTACTATCAACAAACATGATATTTCCATGATCGAATTTCAAATTGTAAAATTTAATTCGTTGAGTTTAGATACACACGATAGTTCGGTGATCTAATTTCAAGTGACTTGATAGAAATTTCATGTCGCCAAATTTAGGCACACATGATGATTCAATGATCGCATGTTGGTTATTTTATCAGAGATTAGGTAGTCAAAGAGGGTTGCATAGAAGATTGTTCAATGATCTGAAATTGCTCAACTTCCTTACACTTTTGGTTCTCCACCAATTTACATGTAGATGATGATAAGCTAAGTGAATTTCAAGTCATCTTATGGAAATGTAGGTTATCAAAAGTCACACATGTACTAATGTAATGTTTAGGTTCAGTTGATTTTGTTGAATCTCATTTGACCAAAATAATACATGATTTCAAGAAAGATACATACACCATAATCTAACGAAGAAACATGATATCATCACTACTATGCTATAAAGGACTACAAAAAAAACATGTGTAGAAATTCTCATGTGAAATTTGAACTTTAATTTGACCTTGTCAATGAAATTATTAGATATTATTAAGTACAAAATTACATTGGGTGACACAATGTAAGGGAAAATCATTCCAATGAAAATATTATTCAACATATAGATTTAATGTATGTACATGGAAAGAAAGAAATGTAATAAGTAAAAGGTATGGTTGATACAAATGTATGAAACATAAAGAGAAAATCAAAATCATATGTGGTTCTCTAATCTTGCAATCCTTATTGCAAACTGTTAGAATTTATGTTCATAGCAACTCCACATAAAGTTCTTCATTGCATTACCTTCATATATTGTGTGGGATGTAGACCTTGATTCGGACTTCCATAAAAATATACAAATGTATATATGTATCATGTATGGCACCTACTATTTGAGGACTTTGTGCTCAAGGAATTAAAGTTTTTCATTGATCTATTACTTGAGGACTTTGTGTTCAAGGACTTAAAGTCTTTCATTATGGTTTGTAGTTATCAACCCTCTGGAATAGTAATCCCATAATGTTCATGCATATCTCTATGGTTTGAAAGCCTACAAATTATGATTGTGTAGCTAAGGATTCACCTATTTCAAATAGCTCTACAATTGTATGAGCTTATATTAATCTCCATAGTACATGGCCAATTAAGTTGCAAAAAAACCTATCACATAAGTGGATGACTCTAGTTTAGATAAATATAGAGTAACTAAGATCAATAGTACAAGCAAACATGATTTGTGATGGCATTGCAAGTAAAAATTCGAGAGATGCTACCATGAATAGAATTCCAAAATACTCTTTTCTTTGGCAATACCCACCATTCTCTCGATGAGAAATTGCACAAAAACTATGTTCATGAGAAATATAGAATAAAAGGTGTCCACTCAAATGAACCCATCCTAAAAAGAACATACAAGTGATAATATTTCATCAAAATAAAAATTCCATCTAATTTACAATTCATGAAAGAAAAATAGTAAATGCTTGAAGACTAAGAAAACACTCCATAAACCATGAAATACAAGTTTCCTTGTACACGGTAAAGAGAAAATATAACTATTACCCACTTAAAGATAACAAAGATTGTACATAAATGATATCATGGCTGATTTTCACAATTATTTGTTTTAAAGGCTCTATAGACATTTTTGCTTGAATCTTTGCACCTCGTTATGTTGCTATCGGCATTTCTACAAACTAATTTGAATAAAATATTTGTATTTGGTCCAAGTCTACAGCCTAGTGGTTTGACACCTTGAGTCTCTAGGAGGAAGTTGTGAGTTCAAGTCTTGGCTGAACATATCTCTGAGTTTCTCAAAGATGGTTGCCTCTACCTTATGAGGTTGGGTGTGCGAGTGTGTTTCCAATTTATTGTACTCCCAAAAAGAAATGTATGTCCATCACCCTTTTTTCTAAACCCAATAAACCTTTGTAAAATACTTCCTATTTGGACTTATTAACTTCTGTTCATGTACTTATCGAGTTCCGACAATTATCTTTGCCATCAATTGTAATTTCACACTAGTACTTTTTATATAGTCACTATCGATAAGAAAGTACTCAAGAAGACCTTTGTGTACCATTAAGACTTGGGCTCTCGTATAAGAAGATCAACAGAATATGAGAAAGAGAGAGAGAAAGAGCTAGAAGAAGAAGAGAGAAGATAGAGATAGAGTAGATAGATTTTGGCATGTTATTCTTGTTGTCTTGATGGTTGGACCCCCTTTCTTTTGTAATATGCTAATCATAATCCAATATTATGGTTCTAGAATCATTGAGTCATTTTATACCTTTTTATTCTAATTTTTTCAATCTTTCATAATGATTGTTGAGTAGGTTATGCTAGGAACGAGGAGTTATTAATATATTTCAATAATGATGTGTGTGAACACGATTTAGATTGTCGGGAACTTTTTTCCCTCATTAGGAAGATTTTTTTTACCTCAGCTTGTATATACACCTATAACCCTATTAGGTCACTTATCTTTATACATTCACTTGATAAGACACTCTATCTTGTGTTGTGCTCCAAGCTTCTTCTTCTTCTTTGTGATGTTCATGTGCTTTTGCGGACCTCAAAGTTCAACAATCGATATCAGAGTAGGACAACGCCTCATCTAGGGCATCACTTGCACCCCTTTGTCACACTCTCATGATCGCACGAAAATTGGTGAGCATACTCAGGGCCCACAAATGCATAATTATAGCAATCATGCAGGAAAAATTGTCCTTTTGTGCCAAACATCACTACAAGAAATAGGGGGGCGTAGCGACGCCCCAAATTGAAAAAAAAAATGAGTACCGTCGCTTATGCGATGCAAGCATCGCATAAGCGACGGTGATGTTTTCGATTTTTTTTTTTTGAAGGGGATACGTCGCATAAGCGATGCCTGCGACGCTGAATCTCTGCATCGCAAGTAGCGTTGTTGCCTAGCGATGTTATTGGCGACGCGGGAAAACTGGATAGCGATGCACATGCGTCGTCCTTTCCAGAGCATCGCATAAGCGATGCTCTGTAATGTTAAAAAAAAAATCGAAATCTCCCGGCACATTTGTGCCGAGATCTGGACGCAAGGAACAGAACGAGAGAGAGAGAGAGAGAGAGAGAGAGAGAGAGAGAGAGAGAGAGAGAGAGAGAGAGAGAGAGAGACGTAAAGAGAAAGACCAGGTATGCGCACACACACACACTTACACACACATACATATGCATACACACACACATAGACACACACACACACATACACATAGACACACACACACATACATACACAAATACACACACATATACACACATACACATATAATGTTGCATACACACACATATACATGCATACACACACACATATACATGCACACACACATATATGCATACACACACATATGCATACATAATGCACATGCAGACATACACATACATAATGCATACACATGCACACACATATACGCATACACATACACACATACACACACATACACACACACATACACACACATAGAGAGACATGCACACACATACACATACATGCATACATATGCATACATAATGCATATGCATACATACATACATACTTACATGCATACACACACATATGCATACATAATGCAGATGCATACATACACATACATAATGCATATGCATACATAATGCACATGCATACATAATGCACATGCATACATACACATACATAATGCATATGCATACATAATGCACATGCATACATACACATACATAATGCATACACGCACATATGCATACATAATGCATACACACACATACACACACATATGCATACATACATGCATACACATACACACATAGACACATACACACACATAAATAGATACACACTCATAGACACACACACATACACATAGACACACACACACATACACACACATATACACACACACATACACACATACACATATACACACATAGACACATACACACATAATGATGCGTTCACACACATACACATGCATACACACATACAGATGCATACACACATACACATGCATTCCCACAGGGATACAAGTCTTAAATATGGCCTTTGCCCCTGGTGTAGAGTACACATATTTAGGCAGTGTAGTTATGCATGACAGCAAGATAATGCAGTGTCCTGTTGGCAATAAATGGTTAACAGATTGCCATACGGAAATTGTCCCAAGTCTTAGAATCAAAAAGGGACTGAAACTGCTCTTCATTTCCTAACATGCCTTCAAAATGTTCTGCATGAATGGCTTTTCCAAACAGGGTTCAGTGTTGGCTTGAAAGACATGTACTTAACAGATGAAATCAGAACATATAAAAAACTTCTTGAAGAAGTTCATATTGCTGTAGATGATGGCAGATTGTCTTCTCATAGAGTTCTTACTTTGGAAAGGCAGATCCAATTAGTCTTGTCAGGAAAAGAGGAACTCATTCCAAGAACTTTTATCAATCCATGTCATAGTGATATCCTTGACTATGGTTACCAAGAAAATTTTCTTAGCTTAGTTGAAGAAATCAGTGCTAGAAGATCAGCAATTTGTGAATTTCAACGTGTTCTTGGGGATATACCAATCGTTGTTGAGAGGCATAGCTGTCCATCCAATTCCATGATGGCAATGATAAGGGCTGGAAGCAAAGGATCATTGTCAAACTTGATACAACAGTGTGCATGCTTAGGTGTACAGTCTGTAAGCGGAGAGGAGTTGTTCTTTTCTGACTTTCATGATGGTTTTGCAATAATTCATTCTTGCTTTTTAGATGGTTTAACCTCCAAAGAATTCCTTTATCATTTAGTGTCTTCCTGAAAACCTGGAAAAGGGTATGGAGCTGAGGGGCCTAGAGAACATTTTCGAAAATATATGTATGGGTTAAGGGAAGTGTATTTAGCATATGATGGTTCTGCTCGGACACGAACAGACAATCATGTAATACAATTCAATTATGAAGTTTTGGAGAACATCGAAGAGGCAGACTAGAAATCAAAGGATCCGTAGAGTCTTGCCCTTGGTTCAGAGCCTGTTGGTGTATTGGCCGTGACATCATTGATTGAACCAGCTTATAATTATGCATTTCCTCGGTCTGCACCAACAAAGAGTAATCCCATTGAATTGCTAAAGGTAATCTTTGACAATTATGATCTCTTCTTATAGTTTTGATTTTAATGTAATGTTGTTAAAATATAATTGGTTTTTGAGGTAAGACAAAACAAAGAAAACTCTGGGAAGTTCGATCATCATGATTTGTTTTCCCTTCTCATTTTCTAGGAGACCCTTATAAGATGCTCGAGCACATCTTTGAAAGGCATAGATCACAAATCCATTCTCGCCATTTCTTCGAACACAACAAAGAGGAAAATTGATCCAGCAAGGGTAGCACTGCAGATTCAGAGACATCTTCACTGTTTCACCCTTGGAATGTTACCAGTTTATAAGACCATGATAGAGTTACGTACCATCATCAACATGTTTGTTAGCCCCTTTTTTTCTTTAGTTCATAAAATACTATTTTAAACTTGAAGAAATCATGCATTTTTATTGCAACACATACACGTACACACACACATATACACACACACAAACATACACACATAGACACATACACACATATACACATGCATACACACACATATACATACATACATGCATACACATACACACATAAAAAAAAGTTTGATTTCTCCCGGCACATTTGTGCCCGGATTAACACGCGAGAGCAAGAAGAGAACGAGAGAGAGAGAGAGAGAGAGAGAGAGAGCAAGAGAGAGAAGGTTGAGATTTTTAAATTGTTGGATTTAAGTCATCAGTTAATATCTACCCAAGGAGGCCAAGCTTTACTGAAATTATCTCAGGATGGCATCCTTTCAAGCCATTTGATTTTAGAAAATCATTTTTGGCTGCTAAAACATGAAATTCAAATGTTAAATATGTATTGTGACTCTCCTGCTCCTAGGCCTACAATAATTAAGGCACCAGGTATAAAAGCTCCTTTGTGGATAGGGATACAGGTCTTAAATATGACCTTTCCCCCTGGTGTAGAGTACACATATTTAAACAGTGCAGTTGTGCATGACAATGAGATAACGCAGTGTCCTGTTGGCAATAAATGGTTAACAGATTGCCATATGGGAATCGTCCCAAGTCTTTGCTATCAAAAAGGGATTGAAACTGCTCTCAGTTCCTAACATGCCTTCAAAATGTTCTGCATGAATGGCTTTTCCAAACAAGGTTCAGTGTTGGCTTGAAAGACATGTACTTAACAGATGAAATCAGAACATATAAAAAAACTTCTTGAAAAAGTTCATATTGCTTAAAATATATATAACAACAAAAACCCATTATTAGGTGCTTAAAAAATAACTAACTCTATCATAAAAAATATAAACTTTTTTCTACCTATTTGAATGTACGAAATGAAATTCCGTAGATACCAACAATAGTTCCTACGTAACCAAGTTCGCTATCTATAAGGTTCGTGTCTTTTGAGCTAGCACGTGATACTTGCTTGAAAGAAACAACAATAATAGAATCCTATGTTTTACATAAAGAATCAATGGCTTTGATTTTAATATGCTGTCCAAAAGCCCACATATTAGTGAACATTCAAGCCTACAATCGTCAACATCTTATCCTTTGTCCCCTGACATGGACCCACGTTGTAAACCCACAACCTGTCTACTGACACTCAACGAGTTTCTCATGAAAAGAGATATAAGCTTATCTGTCTGCACATGATTTAACTCAAATAGGATTTTCTCCTGTGAATAATTCACATAATTCGTTGCTAATGCTCCCTTGTATATGCTTTCTGTCAATGGTGCACAATGACATCTCACCTGTACGCGTGCCTACATGTAAACAAAACCTCATTACGTCTTAGACAGTGAACTGATGTAATATTAGAGTTTATTAAATCTAAGCAAAGAACCTGAGTTGGAAACTGTGTCTTCTGCTTCCCATCAGTCAAGGCATATGGATTGATGTTCATCTCTCCATAGCTGTCTGCCTCAAAAATACCATGTGTTGGCAGATGAAGCAAGTACGAGCATACATGCAGATCTAGCACTAAGGCAACCCATTAAATTTTTCCAAACCTTACACCATGTTAAAAGTGATTCTCATCACTAAAAACCCTTGTAAATATCATTTCACCTTTTTGTAGCTCCATTTTGTACAAGCCAAAGAGTCCTCGAGCTTGGGGAGCCTTAGAAGTAGTTGCCTGCCAATTTTCATAATTTTTAGATCTCGTTTGAGTCCTCAAATAAGCCCTGGAACCTAACTTTTAACTAGGCCGGACACTAGGTCTGGACAGGGCCAAAGCTAGTCAAAAACTATAAATAGAGCTAGAGAGCTCATTTAAAAAAAAAAGAAGCTTCTTGTAGTTTTGAGTTTGTATGAGAGCTTTGTTGCAATAGAAGTAATTCCATTGTCTTACTCTCTTTGTTCTTGTTGTGTGTGCACGCGTGTGTGTATGTATGTGCATGTTAGTGTGCTTCTCACTCACACATTTGTGCCTTCACTTGCTCGAGGTCTTCATACCATCCTCATGTCTTCCCGGATTGACATTAAAGGAGGTGCTAATCATCACTGAGCTACACCAAATTTTGGCGCCGTTGCCGGGGATTCGAGCTTTGAGGACGAGCGTGTGATGGTAAGACATAGAGAGGACGCGTTGGAATGGTAAGTGGTAGGTAAATTTCTGATTTTTCTTCATCTCCATCTCCATCTTCATCCCCACCTTCATCTCATTCTCCACCTTATATTCCCATTTCCAAATCATTTCCTCATTTGCTTTGTGCGAGTTTGAGAGAGAGCGAGTGTGTGTTCTTGCTTGTGTGTGTTTTTTTGCATGTTTCTTGCAGGTTTCAACTCCATCATCATCTCCAGCAAGCTCAGCAGGTACGGATTTTGTCTGTGCAAACTCCGATGCGTCGAGCTTGAGCTATCGCAACACTCCAGAAACTTCACCTGATCACGATTCTGAGTGCACCACGACACTGCGCAGGCCTAGAGCTCATAGGATCACTAGACAGAACAACAAAATTCGCCATAACCCGACCTATCGCGACACCTCGAAGTATCACGACACCCACGACTTATCGCGACACCTCGGAGTATCGCGACACACCGACCCCACCTATCGCGACACTCCCAAGTATCGCGACACTCCTAGGTATCGCGACACTCCCAAGTATCACGACACCTCGACTTATCGCGACACACCGAAGTATCGCGACACCTCGGAGTATCGCGACACACCGACCCCACCTATCGCGACACTCCCAGGTATCGCCACACTCCCAAGTATCACGACACCCCGAATTATCGCGACACTCCCAAGTATCGCGACACCTTGACTTATCACGAAACTCCCAAGTATCACGACACCCCGACTTATTGCGACACTCCCAAGTATCGCGACACCTCATCCTATCGCGACACCTCGACCTATCGTGACACCTCGACCCGACCTATCGCGATACATGGGCTTAACGCATAAAATTTTAAAGTGAAATTAATGGAGTGAATTGAGGTATATTTGGGCCTAATTTTGGACACATTGGGGTAACATTAGAGCCTTAGGAGTGGGCAAAAGACCTAGAAACCAGGGAGAGATCTCCTGAACCCTGAGAGCCTGTTTTGACGCCTAAGTGCCTGAATGGTCATAACTGCACCATACAAAACTCCAATTGATGAGATTTTGGTCTCGTTGGAAAGCTGTTGAGAATCCTACGTGGACCTCGACTGGTTTTTGTAAGAATCATACGTGGAGTTTTAGAACATGTATTTTTAAGTTGGCCATTCGGTAGAACTAGGAGGTCATAAGATTTTGGGGGTTCAGTAATTTACTCCAAGGGGGGCCCATAATTGTTGATGTGTGTCTTTCAATCCCTTGTGGTAATAGAGCTATATTGACTTGTGAACTTTTACAGGAACATTGTGTGCAAGCAAGGCATTCCAAGGCAAGCTAGCAAGGGTGAGTACCAGGCTTGGGAGAAGGCTTCCTTGGCTTGTGCAGCAGTCTGAGCAACCAGAGGATTGAGGTTGGAAGTTCTCTCAACCCTCCTTTGTCAATTCCTAGCTTAGGCTAAGTACGACTTAGGTGTGGTAATTAATTAGGGCAACGTTAGGCACACATCAAGTCTAAGAGAACTAATCAACTAAGTGCAAGCATCAAGTAGGACTTAAGTGAGAAAACCTTAAGGGACAAAAGTAAACTTGAATCGATCACTTATCAAGTGCGGAAATCACTTAAGTATTCCTGACGCCGAGATTTCAGACAAGTTCATAAACATAATAATCAACTAAAAAGAACAAAGTGATTGGTGCAAAATAGCCTGCAACGAGAGTGTACTTGGGTCCAAGGGGGTAGATAAACCAGGCATATGAACCTTAGGTCCGGCAGACACTTAGGCCGAGACAGACAAAGCCTCAGATCTTTTGAAGCTAGTGTCAATCACACTGCTAGGTCCTGGGCCCAGCAGTTGAGTGATTACCCATACACTCCACGATCAGAAACAAGTGATTCTGAAATGTCCTATCACATGGAGAGACCAGTAGGTAGCTCAGGGGTGGCTTATCTAGAAAAGCCAGAAGGACCTTACAAGACTCAATTGGAATACATCAGGACTAATCGTCTCGGTGCTCGCATCTACGAAGACGGCCTGAGAAGATCTGTGGTCCAGATTAAGAACCCCGATCAACCCCATGGACTAAAACACCCGGTAGTCAAGTTTGAGAATGGAGCATACCTAGATAAAGAGGGGACTATATATGTAGTCACCACTCTTCCTGATAGAACAGATGAGTTTGGAAATGTGATTGCGGAAACCGACATGGGTGATATAGAGCAAGGGAATTCAGAGAGAGAGCCAAGAACTCCCTGTGGTAAATTTGTCTTGACTAGAATCATGACTCCAGAGTGGATTCCACAGGATAATAAAAGCATAGATTTGCTTTTAAACCGAGAAACCGATGAGGCTTTTGGAGATATAAACCTGCTCAACCTCAAGAAGTGAGTGTCCTCACAATCTATGAGTTTAAAGACCCTGATAGCCCAGGCAAAGTAACCTACCTATACAATACATCAGAGAGAATATTCATGGTCACCGAGCATGGCAGACACGCCTACACATGGAAGGGTGAATTTGTTTTTCCCCAACCACGGTCTAATATGTCCTATGGACACCAAGGAGTCGGGACCTCCCAAGCTCATGGAGCTCAAGGAGATAGAAGTAGAGATAGACCAGAAGTAAGCTTTGCCAACCCCCAGGGAAGAGAAAGAAGGAGAACAGGGACGGATAGAGAAGAAACCGAGAGATTCAGAGACCCAAGGAATCAAAGAAATGCTGATGATTTTCCTTTGCCAAGGCCGAGAGAACACACTAGGACCCTGAGGCCAACTCAACTGGTGAAATCCATGAAGAATTACTTCGATGGCACTGGAGACCCTTATGACCATGTGGCAGAATTTAGGCAAGTCTTGAAAGTTGAACAGGTAGAGGATCTATTCACACAATATAATGCTTTTGGTCTAACCCTTAGGAACACTGCCCTTACGTGGTTTCAATCACTGAACAAGAGGCATTTCAGAAACATAGCCCAGCTCCTTGAGGCATTTATCATTGAGTTTTCTAAGAGTGGCATAAGGCACAACACTTCCTCACTAATTCATAGCTTCAAGCAAACACCTCAAAAGACGGTCAGACTAGCAGGAAGACGGTTTAGGCAATACCTAGAGAGGTGCCCGATGCGTGAGTTACCCACACCAGCCAAGCAAGTAGCTTTGTTCTTAGATGGCTTGTTGAGCACCAAGCTTAGGTCATATGTGTATTTGAAGGACCCCAGAACTATAGAAGAATGCGTGCGCATGTGCATAAACATTGAGGACAATCTAGGCGAGGAGTTAGAGCTATCAAAAATCTATAAGGATTTGGATAGCTCTAATAGTCTCACATCCGGTCAGTCCACATCCATTGAGGAACTTGCCGAGAAGGTAGCTCAAAAACTAGGTGTCTCTAGCAAACAAATTCCAAGATTTGCCCCAGTTAAGCGGTGCTACACTTGTGGAGGTGACCATATGGCAAATGTATGTCCCATTATGGCCCAACCCCAGGTGAATCCTAGTAGCTAGTACTGCACCATAGAGCGAAGGTACACCAACCACACTGCACAGGACTGCCCATACAACAAACAAACTGTTAGGCAAAATTACCCTCAGCCATATCCACAACAGGGTAGATACCAGAATCAGTACCCTCCACAACAATACAACAGACCACAGCAACCCTATCAACCACCTAATCAAGGGCAGCAGAGACCTCAACCAGTCCTAGTACAACAACCCCCTACTCCAACCAATGTGATCCCAGTGAAATATGCATCTGCTGAAGAAAATCCGAACAGAGCCATAGTCCCAGTCACCCCATTGTTATCAGACAGTGATCCAAGTGACCATAGTTTTGACTCCACACATATTGATAGCCCACAGGCTTACTACATGCAGTCACCCGAGCATAACGAGTCATACTATTATGAGGACCCAAGTGAAAATAGTGGGGAGCCTGAGTATGCTAATGTCATGTACACAAACCCCAACTCTAGACCTCAACCTAGGCAGGTACGACCCCCATTCCCTAGAGGACCATGCTTCAGATGTCAAGGAGATCACCTTATACGTGATTGTCCACTGCCTACCTCTACACAACCCTAACCAGTGACAATTCAGGGTTTCTATCAAGACTGCAGAAAAGAGCATCTCCTACGAGATTGCCCAAAGAACCCTAATAACATGCCTAAAATCACTCCTATCAACGTCATTGGGTTAGTGGTAGACTCTACGAGAAGTATAACTTCCACAACCCCAGTGCATGTGGTCACTAGAGCCCAAACCTTGCAGCAAACTCAAGGAGTAGGGAAGGAAAAGAGTGCTGAGGTTATTGAGACAGAGAGTATAACCAAGAAAAGGACAAGAGCATGGAGAGAAAGCCGGGAGAGAATGAAAAGACAATGGTCACAGAAAATGAGCAAACTTGAAGCAAGCTTGAGAGAAACCAAAGCAAAGATAAATGAACTCGCATCTCAAAACCACTCTCACACCACCCCCCCACCACCTTTCCCTTTAACCGCCAATCCATCTTCTTCCATTCCCCAACCTTTCAATACACCACCCTTAACCCACCCACCACCCAAAGTAGGATCAGTCCTTGCCGATCCCACTCCTGAAGATCTAGATATGATGCTTAAAGCATATCAGGCCAGAATCCAAGAAAGGCCAAATGTGGCGGATCATGACAAGTGCTACCCTAGAGCTGACCTAGAGATAGAGAGAACCAAGCTGTGTGCGAAAATGGTTGCATTGGCTCATACCATGTTTGAAGCCAGTCGCCTTTTCAACCACTCAGGCTCAGCTAAGACACAATTGCACTTGGATGGACTCCTAGAGAAGTTAGAGAGCATAATTGCAAGATCTGCCAAGGAAGAAAAAAATCGAGAAAGAGATGAGGCAAGCAAAAACATAAGCCATCCCCCACAGGAAGCTTATGTGCCTAATTCCACTGAACCAGACACCTCCTCTTCTATGAATAGGTTCACTCCAGAATTCCTACGAGAGATTCAAGAAGACAACTGGGCTAATGAAAGTGAAGCCCCTCCTCCCATTGAACTTGTGGATGACACACATGATCAATTCCCTCAAGATATTCCTTCCATTTATGGAGAGCAGGAGAGTGCACAAAACCAAGAGAGGTTAGACTTGGAGTCTAACTCCCTGCAGGAATTACCCCATTTCACTGGCCCATGGGAAACCAAGTCTACTTGCTTGAGAGCGCCCATAGTCATGATAAGAAACGAAGATTCAATCATACCTAGGAATATAGAGGTAGTAAAGAACACTAAGGTGCAGTGCAATCTCACTTTAGAAGAACTACTCAAAGTTAAGCCAGAAGTGTGGAAACACGTAGCCAAGCAAGTGCCAAACATAGCAAAATCGCGTTCCCAGGTAGGATCTCATAGAACAATGCCTGAAATACCATTGGATAAGATAGGAGACATGAGTGAAGGAGAAGAAGGAAATACCTATCTCCCAGTTACCCATCAGGGATACACAACCAAGGCAATTTTGGACTGAGGTGCAGGAGTTGCAATTGCTACAACTTCCCTCTGGAAGCGTTGGGGTAAGCCAGCACTCCGACCAACGAGAATGAACTTGCAGATGGCCGATGGCCATATTGAGAGGCCCTTGGGATTGTTAGAAGGCATAAATCTCACTACATGTGGTGTTGAGTTCGAGCATACATTTGCTATATGTGATTTTAGCAAAAATCATGCCTATGAAATGATCTTGGGAAGACCATTTATGCGACAGTTGCAAGTGGTATAGGACTGGGGAACCAACTCCTTGTACCTGCAACACTTAGGTGTTACGACCAAAGTGAATCTCAAAGATTACTCTCATAGAGATGTTCCTCCTATCCAATGGAATCCCATCCATAGACCCAAAGATGATACGGAATCTGTGCATTCCATAGGATCAGGATCCTCATGGATGCATGAAGACACCCACTTATGGATGTGCAAAGTGGCAGTAGAAGAAGAGAAAAGAGAAAAAGCCAGAGAGATAGGTGCAAAAGAAACACATAGATCAATTCAAGACCCAGCCTATGCACCTGTAGTCTTTCCTGACGAGGAATTTGAACCCCACGGCTGGGCAGAAATCCTAGCAACAATGGATGTAGCCATCAATGAAGAACAATGGACATCTCACTGTGATGAAGATGGCTATGACATTTCAGTCTTCTCCATAGAGCCAATCATGGGAGAGGCAGTGTTAAAAGAGTGTGAACCTAGCCCTGATGCATTTGAGGATGAAAGTGACTCCGATCTAGAGTCAATCATTATGGACCCACCCTTTGCATCAGATGAAGAATACTTCTATGAAGTAGAATTTCAACCCCAGAGGCATGGAGAGCTTACAAATGATGTAAGGCTAGCCACACATGTGACCCCGAAGGAGGAAGGAAAGAAAAGAAAGAAGAGAGAAGTCACACCACAAGAGGAAGAATCTTTGTTTGAGGTTCCGGAAAATTTTAAGAAGTATGAGATAGATGACAGGAGAGTCATGATCAGAATGCCTAAACGAGAGGCGCAATCAGGGGAGGCCTATGATAACAAAGAAACCACCAAGAAAATTGTGGTAGATGTGGAAGAAGGAGAGGAGAGATGCACGTACATAGGCCATGACCTGACGGAAGACGAAGAGCATGAATTGATAGCCTTGCTAAGAGAATACAGAGATGTATTCGCTTGGAGCTACAAGGATCTGAAGGGGGTTGACCCAGACATATGCTCACACACAATTCCCATGACCTCAGATGCCAAAACTTCTAAACAAAAGCCCTACACATACAATGCCAACTACGCTGCCAAGATCAAAGAAGAGATAGATCGTCTGGTGGAAGTCGGGTTTATCTATGAAATTGAGCACACTGAATGGGTATCCCCCATTGTAGTGGTGCCCAAGAAGAATGGCAAATTATGAGTATGCATTAACTTGAAGAAGGTTAACGCAGCCACTATCAGAGATAGTTATCCGCTTCCTATCACTGAGCATCTATTAGAAAGGGTAGCAGGCAAGGAAGTTTACAGCTTCCTAGATGGGTTTTCGAGCTACAATCAAGTAGCCATTGCTCCAAAGGATCAGCATAAGACGGATTTTGCCACGGAGTGGGGCATATTTGCCTTTCGGGTAATGCCATTCGGGCTTACTAATGCACCTGCTACCTTTCAAAGATTGATGTGTCACGTATTTAAAGAGTTCTTGAGGAAGAATTTGGAAGTCTATGTTCATGGATCATCTTTGCGCTCATTCCAACATTAGACAGACCCATATACCTGAACTCAGACAGATCTTTGATAAATGCAGAGAATATCAAGTCTGCCTGAACCCAGAAAAGTGTGTTTTCATGGTCAGGCAAGGCAAAATTCTAGGACACATAGTGTCTAAGAACGGCATATCCACTGACGAAGAGAAAGTGAGAGCCATCGTAGAACTACCTAGGCCAAAGAATGTCAAGGAAGTGCAGGCTTTCATGGGGCATTGTGGTTACTACCGCCGGTTCATTCATATGTATGTTGTCATTGCAAAGCCCATGTACGGACTTCTAACTAACTTTGAGTGGACTGATGAATGTGAGAATTCCTTCCAGGAGCTTAAACGAAGATTATGTTCAGCACCAATCTTGACCACACCAGATTGGAACAAACCATTCCATGTTCATGTGGATGCCTGCAATTATGCTATTGGATGTGTACTTGCACAACCTACGGGTGAAGGTAATATGGATCTCCCTATTGCCTATGCCAGTAGACAATTGAATGCTGTTGAACAAAACTATACAACCACCGAACGAGAAGGATTAGGCATGGTGTATGCAGTTAAAAAGTTTAGACACTATTTGCTTGCAAATAAGTTCAAATTTTTTACTGATCACCAAGCTCTACTGTACCTGGTAAACAAGCCGTGTAATACAGGCAGATTAGTAAGATGGTTTCTCTTACTAATGGAATATGACTTTGAGGTAGTAGTGAGGAAAGGCAGAACTCACCTGAGAGCAGATCATCTCTCAAGGCTCACATCAGGAGAAGCCCCACAAGGAGTGTCAGATGACTTACCTAATGCTTACTTGTTTAACTTGGAAGTTCTACCTCAGTGGGCTAAGCCATTAGTGCCAGTATTGACATACGGGCCTAACCACCCAGTAATAGCCACACAGGATAGAGAGGTAGTAAAAGCCCAAAAGTATCACATCATGGTAGGAAGTATGTACAAGCACACGGATCAAGGGATCTTGGCTTGTTGTGTGGAAGAGGATGAGTACGTGAAATGGTTACAATTAGCACATGTAGGTGCATTAGAGCAACACTACTCAAAGCAACGAACCCTACAAACACTAAAGAGACTTGGAGTGCATTGGCCGACTATGGAAGTTGATGTCCAGCAGTTGTGCAAGAAATGCCCAATCTGCTGCACTAAACCACATGTGGAACATGCCACTCTTTATCAAGTGTCCATAGTGCCAGATTGGGGTGAACCACTAGTATCCTTCTTGAGGACGAAAACATTCCCTCCAGACATGACTATGACGAGGCAAAGAAGTCTAGAACAAGAAGCCCTAGATTACTCACTCATTGGTGATAATCTATACAAGCGTGGTAAAGATGGTTACCTGAGACTTTGTGTTCATGAGAGTGAATATCTAAAGATCTTGGAAACTGCTCACCAAGGTGTAGCAGGAGGACACTTTGGACCAGATCGGGTGATCAAGGCAATACTATTTGCAGGCTTCTGGTGGCCGACCCTTCACATGGATGCACATACCTATGTGAAACGTTGTGATGTGTGTCAAAGAACTCAGTATCCTATACGCAAAGATGAGATGCCACTGAAACCTATTATGGGTGGACGTGCATTCTCTAAGTGGGGAATAGACTTTGTAGGTCCTATTAATCCCCCAACTAAGGGTTCACATGCTGAGTATATCATTGTTGCCACTGACTATCTAACTAAGTGGGTAGAGGTAAAAGCCACAACAAAGAACGATGCACAAACAACAGCTAAGTTCCTGTTTGAGAATGTGTTCACCAGGTATGGATTACCTATAGAGCTAGTCAGTGATAGAGGGACTCACTTCTTGAATAAAGTTATTGAAAATCTGCTCCAAGAATTCTTGGTAGTACATAAGAAGTCTGCCCCTATCACCCCCAAGCTAATGGCCAGGCGGAGAGCACAAATAAGATCTTATGCAATGTACTGACAAAATTAGTAAACAATAAACGCTCTGATTGGGACAAACAGCTACACCATGCTATTTGGGCATATCGAGTGGCCTATAAAACGGTACTCCAAGCCACACCCTTTCAGATGGTGTTTGGTCAGAATGCGGTGCTACCCTTGGACTTTTTGATACCTACATTGAAAGTAGCACAAGAGCATGACTGGACAGGCCATGAAATCTCCTCTCGAATCTTTGACCTTGAACGTCTAGGTGAGACACGATTGAAAGCTGCAGCAGGAATCTATGCAGTGAAGAAGAGGCAAAAGGCATATTTTGATACACATGTGAAAGATAAAGGCTTGAAAGCAGGAGACCTAGTCCTAGTCTACACCTTGAAGCAGCATGCATGAAAATTAGAGAAAAGAGGCTATGGACCTATGATCATAAATAGGATTTCAACTAGTGGGGTAGTACAACTAGCCACTTTGGAAGGCGATATTCTCCCTAGCTACATAAGCGGATGTAGAGTCAAGTTATACCAAGAACCCCTGACTGAAGAGATGTTAAGTCGGCTCAACACTGCCAAGAAACGTAAGGAGGAAGAAAAACGAATTTGAGAAGAAGCACAGGCAGAGGCCTTAGAGCGCATCCGACGAATGAAATTGAGGAGGCAAGGGAGAGATCAGCCTATGATTGACACTCAAGAGTCTCCAGGCTATCACATGGCCATGTGTGAGGCTTCAGGTGAACGTACCCATAAGATAGTGGATCGATGACCTTTTGTGACCCTAGAAGTTGGGCAAGGAGACAGTACAAGGACCATAAGAGCTTTAATTGATTCAAGAGTAGCCACTAGTGCAGTTCGGCTTTCTTATTGCCAGCAGTTGCAATTGGAGGTAAAACCCCTAGAAGCATATCTGATAGGATTAGGAGGGGTTGAAACCCCTTGCATGGGAGAGGTGGAACTTCCCCTCTACATTCAAGAGGTCCTCATGCCAGCAAAAGTGCTAGTGTGTGAAGACAAGGATCTTACCGAACCTCTTGTCTTGGGCCAAGACTGGATCTATGATCACGTAGTCAACCTCAACCTAAGAAGTGGACTTCTTCAGGCATGGGCAGGCCAAAGCTATCTTACAATTGAATTAGAAAATCAAGCACTCAAACCAGTAGGAAAGGCATCAACTCCTGGTCTCTCTAGGAATCCACATGAAGATAACAATGCTGTTCGTGTCCAGAGTTCTATGGTGCAGAGGAGTGTCCATGTGACCGAAGGTATAGGAGCCAATAAGGAGTTCCCAGCTGATCCAAAGAAGATTCTAAACAGGCAGACCGAACGTCACTCGACACGAAGGAGGCCGCTGATCAAGAGGCAGGAGCGCCAACCAATGCAACACGGAGTACCTCGTGACGCGAAGCAGATCTGGGTACGCAAGGATGGAAAACCCACAGCTCTAGTAGCTGGTTCTCGAGGAGCCAAAAAAACAAGCCACACCATCAAGGACAAAATTGAAGGAGTACCCTAGGCAACCTCCTAGGTACACCACGTCTATTTGGGTCCCTAAGCGGTCAATGAAGGCTAGCCCGACTACCAGACACATATGGGTGCCCAAGGCCTGTTTACGAGCCCAAATAGCTCCAACTCTAGTCACTGGCATAATTCAACACTCACAAGTCCTCTCGACAAACAACACAGGAACTCTACCTAAATACCACCCTGACCCACACTTAGTCAAACCGAGGAATGTCTGGAAATGGGTACCCAAAAGGTCCCAAATCCATCACACTCTAGTTCATAAATCTTTACCTGTCTTTAGCTCTAAGAGCTACGAATCCCCTATCAAAGTTTGGAGACTTAAACTGTGTATCAAACCCCCTGACCCAATTTTGTAAATCCGTCCACTCTGACATAGGTGCATTCTGAGTCCATTGCATAACCAAAGTATGCATCTAGGATGCCACTGACCTCTAATCACCACTCACATCTATCACTAACACTTCACCTCTAACCACTTACCTTCGGGATTGTCATGTTAGTATTGTGAAGGGAACACCATTACACCCTGTTTCCTATGCAACACTAATGTGCCTTTCTTCTTTTAGCAGATAAGCACCCAATCCCCATGGAAGCAGCAGCAGGCACGAGCTCTCAGGCAAGCACTAGCACTCAAAGCAATTGGAATACCATGCCTGTGGAGGCTCCACTGACAGCTAGGCCTGAAGAGTTTTTGAATGTGAGAAGAATTCCCATTCCGGATCCACCAAGTGGCCTAACAGAAAGAGTAAAGGGGCATTCTCATTGGTTCAATGAGATGCCAGGAGACTTGGGAGACGCAGATCATATCTGGGAATCCAAGTTGGAATCCGGAGGAGTATGGTGGACATTCCAATTCTTCTCAAGAGAATTGGAAACATTACAGAATGTAGCTCCTCTTCACGATATCTGGTGGAAAGCGGGATTGCAAGATTACTTTGGTGCAGCTTTGCCTAGACCATATTTTCTTAGGTGCTACTACTTGATTGCCACATTGAAGCCGACAGGAGATAAAGATCATTCAGGCACATTCCTAGTGCCCTCTCTATCAAACCAAGAAGAAATGAAGAAGTTTGAATTGAATATTACTTTAATCAGGGAAGCCCTTCAGATCTATGGCACCCATGTACCCTCCGATCGAGATCCCTTGATACCAGAGTCGATGAAGAACAACAAAATCAAGAAGTTGAAAGAGATGTGTGCCCTCACCCCCAACATCGCCATACCACTGCGGATGTGCCTTCAACACTTCGCATTTCCAACTCAAGACCGCTTCACCCAACCTCATAAGAAAATATGGTATGGATTATACCTAGCAGAGACTGGAGGTTTGCCAATTAAAATGCCCGTATGGATTCTGGACCAGTTATATGAAGTAGGCAAGCGAGGCGTGAGGAAGCATACCTTACATGGCTGCTGTGCGATTACAAGAATTATCTATAGATGCCTTGCCTATGATGTGCCGATCGCAAGGGCCCTTAAATACTCACAACTGGAATTCTTCAAGGGGCGGAAGTCAGGGGTTCAACCTGCGAAAAGAATGTGTGGATCACTTTCACAGGTCCTAATCCCTCGTGAGGCCACAACAGAAGCTTCCCCTAGAGAAGAGGCCCAAGTAGCCCCTTTCACTATCCATCTCCAAGGAACACAATCAGGGGATATGGTACAACCCACTCCATCTGCCCCTCCATTACCCACCGATGTTGAGTTTGCATCCATGGCCACATTAGCAGATGATCCAAATTTTGACTTTGAAAACTTCCTGCAGACTGCCCACTTATCTGATAGTGAGTGTTTTTCTGACAATGCCGGTCCCGGATCATCCTCCCAAAGAGAACAGCCACAGAGTGAGGCAAGAAGGGTACATTGGGAAGATGAGACACAACATCCTCATGCTCAAAGCACACAGAATCAAGAAGAAGCACGAGGAAATGAACCAGAGGAGAGTGAAGAGGAAGCTCCTGCCTACACGGCACAACTCAAATGGCTCTACAAGACAATCAAGCAGGTACAGAAAAGACACCAGTTATCAGAAGAGGCAAACAGAGCACTAGTGAACCAGATGCTGCAAGCGAAGAATGTCGATGCGCATTTCGTAGAATCATTGAATCTCTTGGTGGAAACATGCAGAATAGGGGAGGCCATGAGGACCATGGTCTATCGTAATACCCCTCCATATGACCAACGAAGGATCGATACAAGACCACGACGGGGAATAATGATTCAAATGGAAGTCTCTACCGCACTGCTTACCACAACTTCAGAAGATGTTCACATGGTCAGCCCAACTCCCAGTGAGGAACCAGATGTAAATACACAGATACCATCTCCACCATCACCTCCCATCTAGCCCTCAGAACCCTTCCCCACTAGTCTTCCTTAACCCAACTCCTATCCACGGTACCCCTTGTAACACCCTCGGAATCAACCCAAATCACCCAACCTTCATTCTGGACACACCTTGTAAATATACTCCAACAAGTCGAGAATTATGATAAAAAGTCCCTTCCCCAACCCAACTCCCCCACATTCACGGCCACCACTAACACACCACCTACCATTCCCGTGTTCACAATTCACACTCCACACACTATCACGTCCGAGCCCATGGACATTTCTCCACCCACAGGAGCACCCACCACCACGATTGTTCCAACATCACCACACTTCACTTCACTCATAGGCACATCATCCACTTTTCCCTTCCCCATTTCCTGACCCTTTGCATTTTCCACCTCTACCCCTGCATCCACATCATTTAGTAATGCACTAAACACCATGTTTGAAGTGGCCACTCTACTGAAGCAAGAATATAAGTTACTGGAAGAAAATAACACAGAGCTATGCAACCTCTCGGCTCAACTCCAGGCACGTGTCAATGCCTTGGAGCTAAGTAACACAGCATTACAACACGAAGTGACTGTCCTCCAACAATCGAATGCAGAGATGGAAGCCAAGTCTATGGAGACAGGAAAGGCTATGGAGGAACAACTCAGAGATCAGTTGGGCCGCAATGCTCAACTACAAAGAAACATGACTCTACTTCGTCGCCACTTAGCAGCAGCTCAAGAAGAAAACAGAAGGCTATAGCAACAAAACCAGGAGAATCTAGAAGCATCCATGGAAAATACCCCTGGAGCACCTATAGACCCTGCCAAATTCCAAGTTGTTCCCTCAGAACACATTCAGCAAGCGTTAGAAGCATATGCAACCCTCTTGGGGGCACATGACCAGTTGGCAGACCAAGTCAAGGAATTACAAAGACCCCAAGTGCCTACACCACACCAACTCAAATCTACAGAGATGGTCGATGCCGCTACTTCACCAGAACCTGAACCTTCAACGACCAATGAGGTACTTGAGCTACGGCAACAGATTGCAGAATTAAAGATCAAGTTGTTACAGTATGAACGACCACCTTCTCCACCTGAGCAACCCATAGAAGAAAAAGCAGTAATCATTCCAGTAGAGGAAACATTTGAAGAAAACTATGAGCCTCAACCTCTTGCAGGAGGCAGAATCACAGAGGAAGGACAAGATACATATGAGGAACCCCTATCGGCATGGATGAAACAAGTAGAAGAAATGGGGCGGACTCATGAAGAACGTATCTCCAACCAGATGTTGGCCATGCAGACCATTGAAGAAACCATACTTCAATCAGAATACTTCAGACATCTCGCCCCTAGAAGACTGATAACTAGTTCAGAGTTATAGTATAAACCATATTTTGTACTGTTGGCTGACTATAATGCTGAAATCAAACACCTCACCAACAAATACCCCACCTTCGCAACTCAGTTCGAACCAGAGGATATCCCAGAGGCAGCCAAAAAGGGGGCCATATTCCAACCCATCTGGAGGCAGAAATTACTGGAAACCTATCCGAAAATGCTATAGACATGGGACCATGCTCCCATGCATTTGAAATATAACCCCTGCTTTGGGCTAGTTCAAAGAAGGAGATCATGGAAAGCATTCGCCATCAAGGTTCAGAACAATGCAAATTGTAAACAATGGCTAAATTATCCCTCCATTGCACCCCCAACCGGCACACCTACAGTAGCATATATGATGGCTACTATCAGACATTGGCTTCCACGCCTCCACCCCATGCCAGATGTAGCTGCCCAGATGATGCTCAAAATATTGGATATGATGCAGGTAGTGCTTAAAACCTTCCGCAATGTATGTCACATTCAGCCTCCGATCCCCGGGTTCGTTAATGGTAATTATGACCTACTATGATATGAGCACAACCCCGAGCATACAAGTTGCTTATGCATGGCACGCACGAATCAGATATCTCCCTGCCTGCTACAAGCAAACTTTTGATGATATGTTCACCACGGGGTTCTGGGAGGCACACTCAGAGGTGTTCTCGCCACGGCCCACTCATTTGCTACAACTCTTCGCATGCGAACAAACGATGCATTCAGAGCTCTACACAACGCCACAACCGAATGTTAAACTGTTTATGGGTTATTCTACTTCCGATTCAGATACTTCAAGTTCAATCGGTTCCAAATTCTTCTAATCGCAATCCTTCTCTTAGCCACGTGGGTCCTTGGGAGTGGTAGGGGTCTGTTAGACAGAGGCCCTGTACTATTTTCCCAATTTAACACACAATCTTACTGTCGTTCCATCCTTAGCTCAGTATCCGTCCCTGAACAACGGCAGATTGTTCAGTGTATTGGAATTAGAACTACAGGACTGAGGTTAGCAGTCCGGTGACGTATTCTACGTGCAAACGATACTTCAATAACAAAATCACCTAATCCGTACTTCTTCAAGGCAGATAGGTGTGCCAACTGGACCTTATGCCTTAAAGTCACGCGGTTTCAAACAGTCAATCTCCTCATAATAAACAACTAACCATAAACCGACGCTGTTCTATTCACATTCAGATCGTTACAGCTACTACTCTTCCCGTAGTTGGGGTAAACAGCAAATACCAGATGCAATAACGAATTCAGCCGCTTACAAAGACTTTACAGACAATTAGTTCGAGATTACTCTTCGCGCTACTTACTTCACAGAAGGACTAACAAATAACATACCACACTCGTTCACACTCAGAATCATACTCAACCATCACTGAACAGATTCGCCACACAATACAACTGATTCGTCATTCCGTATTAAGGTGAGTATAATCAACTAGCAGGAGTACAGACGGAACAGATCAAAGCAGAACTTATCCTCTCAACGACATATACACGCACACAATTCATTACAGCAATCTCAACGAGACTTAATCAGACAACACACTACAATTCCCACCAAAACGGGGCTCTATGCACACAAACAGATACGCAGCAGGGACATTGGAACAGACGGAACAGAACACATACACATACAATGCTACACTTGCAATTCCCAAAAATCGGGCTCTCTACCGCTTTCCTTTCATTGCTTTAAATAGAAATCTGTTACAAGGTTTGCGCGAATCTTTCTTTACCGCGCATTTCCCGAAGGGTTCTTTCTTCATTAAAGCCCTCTGTCTAAGTACAATTGTCCTTGTCCGGCGGCCGTCTAACACTGGCACGCACGGTGGACTCGAACCCGCAGGTTCCTATGGTTCGGATACTAGTCCTTCTAAGTACATACTTCGGGCGAGCCTAAATGTTCGGGTAATTTTCTTTTTGAGGGTTTCTAACATCTGTACTAAGGTGGTGGGTTCTAGTAATTGGGCGTCGGTTCTTACTGCACTAAGGGCTATGGCTTGATTTAACAGAATTTCGGTTTGGGTTTGAAGGAAAGCCTCTTGTAAGTAAAATTCGTTAGCTAATGCCGCATCTCGGGCTGTCTGCATTTCGGTCAGTTTGGTCTTCATCTCTGTAATATACTCCTTCTGGTTGCGCACTTGGTTGTCTAGGCGTTCAAACTGCTGGGTTTGGAAATCGAGAGTTTTCTTAAACGCATCTCGGTCTCTGCGCGTCTTGTCGATATCCTTTAGGTATTGGCCTTCCCGTATCAGTTGGCGTTTTAGGATACTGTTAACCTCATCTGCGCATTCTTGGGCTCGTCATAACTGTTCTTGGACTTGTTCGGTTTCTTTCTGTTGGTCCTGATTCTTCTTGATGGTCTCCTGCAATTGAATCTTTGTTTCGGCGACCAACTCTTCGAGAGAGGCGTTGATATCTTCGTGTTCGTGGAGGGTGGTCTTCAGGGCTCGGATTTCTTCATGTGCGGCGTGTAGTAGTCGTTCTTGGGCTGCAACTTGCTCGAGGGCTGCATCTCTTTGCTGTACTAGAGTCTGTTCTGCCGAAAATTTTGCTTGGAGTTCTGCTAACTGTGTCTGTAGCTGATGATTCTCAGTCTTTATGGCTTCGATTTCTTCCTGGAGGGTGGTGATGTCGGCTTCCAGGACGTCGACCTTATATTGGTATTCTGCCTTCAGATTGTCCGTGGCTTCCTTAAACTGTGCTGGCAGCTGGTGTGATAAATGCATGAGGAACTGCCCCATGGATGCTAGTTCCGAAAATACGTTGTGTGGTGGTGGTGGTTGACGAGGCTGAGAGGACGTATTGGTGAGTAGGTTCTGGGAGTTTGCGGAGAGTAGTTAGGGGAGGAAGAGGAGGATGGTGTAGGTTCAGAACTGGGTTGGCGGGGTGGTTCCGGTGGGAGGTCGGGGTTGACAGGTGGTGTGGGAAGAACAGTGTGAGTCGTGGTTACCTTGTTAACTGTCTGTTGTTCGGTTGCTGTATGATTGATGGCTGCGATGAGTTGATCCAGTGCTTTTATGGCGGATTCCGGTTCGTCCTGTTGATGCTCGGATTCTTTTTCGGTGGACACTATCTCTGTCTCTGCTTGGTTTTGCTGGTCTTGTTGCTCCGTCGAGGTGTCGTTGTGTATTGAAGTGGCGGTGTCGTGGTATGTTTCTTCTTGTTTGTCCTCTTCGGTGTCTTTTTTCTTTCCGGCGGATCCTTGGACTTCGCTTTCTGAAGAGCTGATCCGGATTCGCTTAGTGCGGAAGAGTTGATTGATCTCTTCGTCTTCTTCTTCAGTTTCATCGAGCGGTTGTGCTGATTCTTCGTGCCTAAGTGCTGGGCCTGTGGGTGGGGGTTGTGCGGCGAGAATGGTTGGGAAGAGGAAGGAGATGATGTGGGGAAGGCGAGAGCGCGGAGAGGTGCCCTTTTGGAGTTGCTTTACTATAGCTACGGATTCCTTATGAATTCGTTGGAAGAAGTAAGAGGCAAAGTTCACGGGTTCGTGGGCGGCTAACTCCAAGGCGGAATAGAAGGGGCGAGAGATGCCGTATGTTCGTTTTTGCAGGTTGACGATTGCTACGAGGAACTGTAGGGCGGATCGTTCGGGTTTCGGGCGGCAGAGAATGGCATATTCGTTTGATGAGGAGCGGGGGAAGAGTTCGGTCATGCGAGCGACAGGGATGCCAGGGCCATTTTCACGACCTTGCGGGGTGAGGCGGTAGGCTGCAGAGGAGGCTTGGAAGGTGATGACGGTTCTATATGGGAGGGAAGGGAAGACCCACTGTCGTTCGATGATGGGGAATTGGGCGATGGCGTGGATGATCTGCGCAGAGAAGGGATGGGCTTCCACTGAGTGCCAGGGCAACTCAGCGAAGTTAGCCAACCCTCTGCAACGCAGGTATTCGCCTACGTCTGTAGGGATACCATCACGGAAAGCAGCGTAGTTGGCTAGCGCTTCCATGGTGTTCACGAGCACACTTACAGTCAACACAGAGGACAGGGATAATACATATAATCTCGAGAACACAATAGCGTTTTTGGCGCAACCGAGGGGGTTAAATAAGGAGAACACGGTGAGGGTGGGAAGGGGGGGGGTGGGTATCATTGTGCGGTGCGGGAATGATACTGTTTGCATGCTGGCGTACATACTTGAGTGACCGGTAGGGAGGGGCGGCTGGTAACATAAAGATTTGTACAAAACACGACTAAAAAGGGAGAAAAAGAAAAACGCAAAAATTTATACAAAACGCGGTTCGCTGCCGGATAATTTAATGCGTACTAGTAGTGGGATAATACGGCCGCAGCTTCAACCCATTGATTACCTTTGGAAGTGGATTTCCGGTCAACGTAGTCAACCGAAAAGTTGCCGGACCGACTTGTTCTGAGATCTTGAAAGGGCCGAACCATCGTAGTTTGAATTTTCCTGCTGCTCTATCCGATTTTGCGTTATAAAAGAGTACAAGCTGGCCTACCGAAAAGATTGGAGTCTTCAAATATCGATCGTGTGTCTTGGCTTGCCTTAGTTGTACTTCGCGCATAGTTAAAAAACTGAGCCATCGGTGCTCATCAAGTTCTCTGAGTGCGTCCATTCGTGCTGTCAGCGAATATTCCGGTAGCATCTTCTGAGTGATTGCTACACGCAGACTTGGGATGACTATTTCCATGGGTGCTATTGCTTCTAAGCGATAAGCTAGTTTGAAAGGTGTCAAGCCTGTTGTTACCTTATATGTAGTCCGGTATGCCCATAATACTGCAGGTAGTAGTTGATCCCATCTTTCCGGTGCTTCCATGATCAATTTCCGGAGGATATTCAACAGTGATTTGTTTGTACTTTCGGCCAATCCATTGGCACGTGGATAATAAGGAGAGCTAAATTTATGTGTGACCTGGAATGATTGTGTAAGGGCCTTCATTAGATTGTTTACAAAGTGAGTGCCTTGATCTGAGACAATTTCCAGGGGTAAGCCAAATCGTGGGAAGACATCCGTGAGTAGACATTTTGCTACCGTAACCGCTGTAGCAGACCGTAAAGCCCAGGCTTCTGCCCATCTTGTTGCATAGTCTGTACAGGTTAGTATGTATCTGTTGTTACTGAAGACTGCTGGGGGTGTGATTGGACTGATAAAATCTAATCCCCATTTCTGAAAAGGTTCTAGTGGCATGATAGGCTGCAATGGAAAGAAGTGTCGTTGCAGTGGTTGTCCAGACCTTTGACAGTTATCACAGTTTTTTACGAATTGGGCCACATCTCGGTACATAGTAGGCCACCAGAGACCTCCTTGCAGAATTTTCCGGTGAGTTAAGTCTACTGCAAAATGGCCACCGGAAGGAATTGAGTGAGCCAAAGTGATAACTGAATTAACCTCATGTGGTGGAATATAGCGAAGTAGGATTCCGGTATGATCTGCATAATATAGTTCCCCTGCCACCAACCGGAATCGGCGGCTAAAGACTACCAATTTCCTTCGAACTGCCTTGGCCGTCTCAGATGGAAAGCATCCTTCGGTGAGAAAAGTTAAAATTTGATCATAATATGTAGGTGTTGCTTGTAATTCGGCAGTCTCATCGGTCATTGGCTCAGACTATAAATTGCTGGAGTCGTATCATCTATGCCTATCGGAGCTTCACCAGAATCTAGGTGGGATAAGAAATCTGCTAGGGCATGTGCATTTCCGGGTCGGTGAATGACATCATAGTCGAATTCTTGTAAAAGTAGCACCCATCGTGCTAATCGTCCACCTAAATGCTGCTGTCTTACTAGATAAACAAGGGTAGCATAGTCCACATGAAAGGTAAACTTCCGGCCTAGTAGATAATGTCTGAACTTTTTGATTGAGTAAATCAATCCTAGACATTCTCTTTCAGTAGTGGAATAGTTCTTTTCTGCCGGTGCAAGCCTTCTACTGGCGTAATAAACAGGGCGAAACCACTTATCTGTTTGCTGCATCAGAATACTGCCAATTGCAATATCTGAAGCGTCGACAAAAACATGGAACGGATTGTCCCAGTCCGGTGGTTGTAAAATTGGGGCTTGCATCAGGAGATACTTGAGCCGATCAAATGTAGATTGGCATTCTTCAGTCCATTCAAACTGTCGGGGAGTTTTTGTGATTAGCCTGTTTAGTGGTACTGCTAGGTGAGCAAGCCACCGTAAGTGTCTGCCATGCCACCGTATTTGACCCATAAAACGCATTACTTCTTTTGGAGTTGCGGGTACCAGGGCTTCTAAAATTGCCGAAATCTTATCTGGGTCTACTCGGATACCTTGAGCAGATACAATATGTCCAAGTAGTTTGCCACATGAAACCGCAAACACGGATTTGTTTGGGTTAAGACAGAGTCTATACTCTCTACACTTCTGAAAACAACATCGTAAATGACTTAAATGTGCTATCATCTTCCCAAAGATTGAGAAGTCGTCAAGATATACTTGCATGAATGAAGTGAGATAAGGAGAAAATATCTCCTGCATACATCTTTGAAATGTGCTTGGTGCATTTCTTAATCCGAACCACATTACGGTGCAGGCGAAGACACCCCAATTGGTAATGAAAGCAGTTTTTGGTATATCTTCTTCAGCCATTCTAACCTGATTGTAACCGCTGTAGCCATCTAAGAATGAATACATTTCGTGGCTTGCTACCCTATCAAGCATGGTATCCAAAAAGGGGATCGGGAAAGGATCTGGTACTGTTGCTGCGTTCAATTTCCGGTAATCCACACAGATTCGTAATTGCTTGTTTTTCTTTGGTACAATCACAATTGGTGAGATCCATTCAGCATGCTCTACTGGTACGATGAATCCAACCTTTAATAATCTGTCAAGTTCGGCTTTTACCTGAGATGCATAATTGGGGTTCATCCGATAGCTGGGCTGCCTATTTGGTTTAGCTTCAGGCTTCAGCATGACTCTGTGCTGATATATGCGCGGATCTAATCCTTTCATGTCTTTGTAATCCCATGCAAAGACGTCTGAGAATTCGCGAAGAAGCTGAATCAAATTAGCCTGAAAGATTTCCGGTAAGTTTTGCCTTATTTTCACAGGTCGAGGATGGTCCTTGTCTCCTAGATTGTACGTGATCAGCTGGTCTTCAGGGACATAAAATTGTTGCGGGTTCTGTGTATCCTCTGTTGGCTTGAATAGTGGTTGTAATTCAGTATCTGCTTGGTCAGACTTTTCGGTGATAGCTACTACTGCACAAACTGAAGTGTTCCAGTTATCGATGACGGACTGTAGATCAACAGTTCCTAGAGACATTAAATCGGCGTTACTCTTCAGAAATTGCTCTTCTTCATCATCTGATAGTCCTTCTAACATATGAACTGGTTCAGCAAGATAGGGTCTGGCGTGAGGTTCGCAGGGTTGTATAGCATCTAGTTTTACCACATATTTACGATTGGCATCCTTGAATGTGAGCTCTTGCGCAGACCAGTCCTATATTACCTTTGCATGCTTCAGCCAAGGTCGGCCGAAAAGAAGGTTGTAATCCAAAGTGGATTCCGGCAGATCTAGTATGACAAAATTCATTTTGAATGTCGTACCTTGTAAAGTAATGGGTACATTTCGCACCACTCCTACAGGATGGACTCTAGATTGGTCTGCCATTCTGACAAAAAATTGAACCGGTTCGATTTCGGTCCATCCTAACCTATTGCATAAGGCTGTAGTTGCAATGTTGACACCAGAGCCTCCATCAATCAATACCTGTGTAATTTTATGATTCTTATACCATACTGTAATCAAGGGGACTGAATGATCAACCGTAGAATCAGGTTCTGGTTGAACTGCTGCTGTCGCCGGAATACAAGAAGGTACCGGACTGAACTGTTGCTGGAACTGTTGTCGAACGCCAGGCACTAATGCCAGTAGTTGGCCGAGAGGCAGAGTGATAGATGCCTTGGATAAAATTTCCCAGGCCTGCTGAGATTGGTTATCCTGCTCCTTTGAACTTGAAGTTGCCGAAGTATCTGCTGTTATGTCTACTGCTGATGGTTGTTCTGTTGCTGCCTCCTCTTGTTGTGTTCCTTCCTTTGTCGACAAGGTCTGAGTCACCGGAATGGGTTCTGGGAACACTGGTGGTTCTGAGGCGGTCCAGTGACTAGCCTTGTTATACATCCTATGTTGTTCTCGTATCCCTGGTTCGAATACTTCTGCTGCTGGCTGCAGTTGTTTACCTGATCGGGTCTGGATTGTAGCAGTTTGCGTTTCTACCGGAGTAATTTGTACCATGTTGGCCATTGGATTTTGCCGCTCCTTCTTCCTTTGATCATACTCAGCTGCGTCCTTGCAATATCTTCTAATGTGTCCGAATTCACCACAAAAATGACAGCGTGGCGGTGGTAAATTGGGATTTTCCGGTGGTGGTTCGTTCTGCCAGCCGTTTGCATTATAGTTATTGTTCCTCTGTCCTCGGTAGTTTCGATATCCCTGTGGCTGATTGTTTCTCAGTTGCGGAGGTACATAGTGATTCGCTGCCTGTCCATGTTCTTGAATAACAACATTGACTGTTGCTGTTCCCTGTATTCTGGCATTGTAGACACAATTTCCGGTGGAGTATCCGGCAGTGTTGCAAATAGCGCAGAATGTTTGATTTAGCGCACAGTTAGCACTTGTATGCCCTGAATTTTTGCACGTGGTGCAGTATATTTGCCTGGTTATATCTTCAGTCATATTTTTGTTTGTCCTTAACCATTCCAAGTCTTCGGAAAATCCACCAACCTTGGATTCCAACTGTAGAGCCATTGCAATGACTGCATCCAGTGTCATTGCTCCGACACATCTTATGATCATAATCTGCTTCAGTTGTGGGGTTAGTCCATTGATAAACCATTGAGAGATGACATCATCAGGTAGATTAGCATGTGCCTGTGGTATCTGCCGTAAATGTGTTCTGAAGAGAGTAGCGTATTCCTGGACAGTCTGATTTGCCTTCTGTCGGTTGTTCTGTAAATAATCAAAGATCTCAGCATGATTCTTCTTTAGTTTGAATCGTTGTAGAAAGGCATCTCGTACTGCATCGTAAGTACCAAAATGATTGATATCATATTCCGTGAGCCATCTCGCTGCTTCATTGACCAGTGTAGATTGAAAAACAATGGCCTTATACACCTGATCTGGTGGATGGTTAAGAACTGCATAACTTATCTCAAAAGTTCATACATGAGCGTCTGGGTCATCTCCTGGGAATCCACCGAATTTAGTGTAGGTTACTCTTGTTGGAGGCGGCCTTGGTTGACCTAACTGTTGTTGTTGTTGTTGTCCGTTCATCGTGGGTGTCTCCGGTCCTTCTTCTGTATCTTGAGGTTGATTAGTTGAACTATCAGAATCTGGATCGCCGGATGGCGTGCCTTCCGGTGTGCTGTTTTTGCGCAGGATACTTCGGACCTCAGCTTCGAATAGCTCTCCTTCCTTCTGGATATCCAATATCCGAAATCTTTCTTCCAGACACGTGGGTCTGGCTGAGGACTCCGCAAAAAATGCTAATCCTTGACCGCCAGTTGGTGTTTCTATCACCAGAATATCACCGGAATGAACTGACAGTGTACCAGACTGTAGTGTTTTTCCGCTTTTACTGATTTCTTTTCCTAGAGTTTGTCTAATCGTGGATAACTCTGAATCTTTATCCAAGATTGTTAAACTAGTTTCCAACGGTGTCTTGGTAGATTCAGGAATTGCTATATTTTGGTTAGGTTGGGTCGAAGTGACACCAGCATGTACTAAAGGCGTTGATCGTTCCACCGGAATATGACCGGAATTAATTCTAGCGTCCTTAACTTGCTCGACCACTGAGTCAGGTTGCGTTATACCTTCTTTTCCTGGGGTTGTCTTTAGTACTTTTCGTGTTCCAACCGTATGGTTCCTAGGATACGTTTCGCCAGACCGAGTAACCGGCATGTATCATTGCTTTAGTAGTACTATCTGAGCAGTTGGCAACAATCTGGGTCTGTTGCTACTGTCAGTAAATCAAATGTTACTGGATGTTTGCTTCTTACAAACCGCTAGCATTCTAATGCCACTTTCTCACAAGTAACTCGTAATCAAATGCTACTTTACCGCAGAGACTGGTAAACAGTTGCCACTTTCCCACAGATGGCGCCAAATGTTAAACTGTTTATGGGTTATTCTACTTCCGATTCAGATACTTCAAGTTCAATCGGTTCCAAATTCTTCTAATCGCAATCCTTCTCTTAGCCACGTGGGTCCTTGGGAGTGGTAGGGGTCTGTTAGACAGAGGCCCTGTACTATTTTCCCAATTTAACACACAATCTTACTGTCGTTCCATCCTTAGCTCAGTATCCGTCCCTCAACAACGGCAGACTGTTCAGTGTATTGGAATTAGAACTACAGGACTGAGGTTAGCAGTCCGGTGACGTATTCTACGCGCAAACGATACTTCAATAACAAAATCACCTAATCCGTACTTCTTCAAGGCAGATAGGTGTGCCAACTGGACCTTATGCCTTAAAGTCACGCGGTTTCGAACAGTCAATCTCCTCGTAATAAACAACTAACCATAAACCGACACTGTTCTATTCACATTCAGACCGTTACAGCTACTAGTCTTCCCGTAGTTGGGGTAAACAGCAAATACCAGATGCAATAACGAATTCAGCCGCTTACAAAGACTTTACAGACAATTAGTTCGAGATTACTCTTCGCGCTACTTACTTCACAGAAGGACTAACAAATAACATACCACACTCGTTCACACTCAGAATCATACTCAACCATCACTGAACAGATTCGCCACACAATACAACTGATTCGTCATTCCGTATTAAGGTGAGTATAATCGACTAGAAGGAGTACAGACGGAACAGATCAAAGCAGAACTTATCCTCTCAACGACATATACGTGCACACAATTCATTACAGCAATCTCAACGAGACTTAATCAGACAACACACTACAATTCCCACCAAAACGGGGCTCTATGCACACAAACAGATACGCAGCAGGGACATTGGAACAGACGGAACAGAACACATACACATACAATGCTACACTTGCAATTCCCAAAAATCGGGCTCTCTACCGCTTTCCTTTCATTGCTTTAAATAGAAATCTGTTACAAGGTTTGCGTGAATCTTTCTTTACCGCGCATTTCCCGAAGGGTTCTTTCTTCATTAAAGCCCTCTGTCTAAGTACAATTGTCCTTGTCCGGCGGCCGTCTAACACGAACATACCGGGAGCAGTCCATTGGGATGCCCTTCAGAGAGACCTGATCAGAGGGCTACGGATCAAAGAAAATGACTTGGCAACCGACATTCTCCAGAACTACATTGACCAAACCGCAGAGCAAAGGTCTGTCAGAGGCGACAGAGGCTAGGGGGGAGAGTGTTGGCAGATGAAGCAAGTACGAGCATACATGCAGATCTAGCACTAAGGCAACCCATTAAATTTTTCCAAACCTTACACCATGTTAAAAGTGATTCTCATCACTAAAAACCCTTGTAAATATCGTTTCACCTTTTTGTAGCTCCATTTTGTACAAGCCGAGGAGTCCTCGAGCTTGGGGATCCTTAGAAGTACTTGCCTGCCAATTTTCATAATTTTTAGATTTCGTTTGAGTCCTCAAATAAGCCCTGGAACCTAACTTTTAACTAGGCCGCACACTAGGTCTGGACAGGGCCAAAGCTAGTCAAAAACTATAAATAGAGCTAAAGAGCTCATTTAAAAAAAAAAGAAGCTTCTTGTAGTTTTGAAATTGTATGAGAGCTTTGTTGCAATAGAAGTAATTTCATTGTCTTACTCTCTTTGTTCTTGCTGTGTGTGCGCATGTGTGTGTATGTGTGTGCATGTTAGTGTGCTTCTCACTCACACATTTGTGCCTTCACTTGCTCGAGGTCTTCATACCATCCTCATGTCTTCCCGGATTGACATTAAAGGAGGTGCTACTCATCACTGAGCTACACCATGCAACTTTTTATCAATGTAATTAAACAAAAATAGTGGCATCCTTGGTCGGACATTCTTTACATAGCTGATATGAGAAGCTCGAAGGCCTGGACATGCACAAAAGCTAATGATCTAAGTAAAGAACCTGAGCTGGAAACTGTGTCTTCTGCTTCCCATCAGTCCAGGCATATGGATTGATGTTCATCTCTCCATAGCTGTCTGCCTCAAAAATACCATGCAACATGCTTTATTTGTGCCAGGGATCAAGAAGAACGTGTTATCTGTTTCTGCATTAGCCAAGATTGGCTTGGTTGTGAAATTTGTTGATGACAGGTGTGCAGTTCATGATCTGTCACATGGCGATGTGATTATAGCTTCTGGCATTTTATGTCGTGGGCTGTATAAGCTCATAGACTATGAAAGATCTGTAAATGATTTGGCACGTGCAGTAAATGATTCTCAGGCTATGTCAGATGCAAAGCTTTGGTATGCACGCTTTGGTCATCTAAATTTTGCTAGTTTGCTATGCCTGCAGAAATTTGAAATGGTGTCCTCTTTGCCCAAACTTGAGGCACCTGGAAAACATGTTTGTGAAGGCTATATTTTGGGCAAAATGCAGCGTTCATCCTTTCCAAAAGATGGTTCAGTTTGGGCTACCGAGAAATTGCAGCTTGTACATAGTGATGTCTGTGGTCCTATGCAAGACACCTTCTTTTGGGAATTATCTTTACTTCGTGACTTTCATTGATGATTTTTCCAGGCATGCATGGGTATATCCATTGAAGGTAAAGTCTGACGTGTTCATGTGCTTCAAACAGTTTTTTGTTTTGGCTGAGAATCTGTCAGCATGTAAAATGGGCACCCTCCATTCTGATCGAGGGGGGGAATATATGTCTTCTGATTTTAATGCATTTCTGACTGACCGTGGGATAAAACACTATTGTACAGTGCCGTATACACCTCAACAAAATGGAGTTGCTGAACGAAAGAACATGTCACTCATGGAGATGGCGAGGTGTATAGTCAAAAGTCAAGCTTTACCACATAGTTTCTGGCTTGAGGCTGTCATGTGTGTAGCATATGTACTTAACAGGTGTCCCACTAAAGCACTGCAGTCTATCACTCCATATGAGGCTTGGCATGATCGCAAGCCATCTATTGCTCATCTGCGTGTTTTTGGTTGTTTGGCATATGCATTAGTGCCTGAACAACATCGTAGAAAATTGGATGATAAAGCAGTAAAATGTATTTTTGTTGGGTATAGTTCTGAAAGTAAAGGCTATTGTCTGTATCATCCACAGACTAAACGCATTTTGGTTAGCCGTGATGTTGTTTTTGTGGAAGATGCTATTCAGCCATTGCTTTCATGTACTAAGGAGACATCTGTTAGCTCCAAAGACATGTATGATACTTTGCTACCTCTTTTTACAGGTGGACAGTCTAGTGTTGGTCCTAATGAGGCAACTTCTCAGCCTTTGCAGGTTTCATGTGATGATGCAGATAATTCCATTTCTGATGCAGATGTACATGATGCACTTATTGATGAGAGAGCTGATATTGAGCACGCAAGAACTATGCCGAAATGGCTGGTGCAGACCTTGCGTGACAGCAAATTAGATGCACCTCTGTCATATCGTACTCGTTTAGGCTCTCATAGTGCCTCTTTTGCATCAGATTGCTATGATATGGTTGCATCTAGTCTCTATGACGAGAATGAGCCTATTTCGTTTGATGAAGCACAAAATTCAGAAAATTGGATGGCTACTATGCAATCTGAATATGATGCAATAATGAAGAATGGTACTTGGTCTTTATGTGACTTGCCTCCTAGCAAGAAGGCCATTGGCACCAAGTGGGTATACAAGCTGAAGCTGATGGTACAGTTGACAGGTATAAGGCTAGGCTTGTTGCAAAGGGTTATGCGCAAGAAAGAGGCATCGATTTTGATGAGACCTTTGCACCCACATGTCGTATGACTACTGTTCGGAGCATTTGTGCACTTGCAGCCCATCATTGTTGGCATGTACATCAGTTGGACATTAAAACTACATTTTTGAATGGTGACGTGCATGAAGAAGTGTATGTTTTTCAACCCCGTGGCTTTGTGCAGAAAGGGCATGAAAACCAAGTGTGCAGGTTAAAGAAGGCATTATATGGTTTAAAGCAAGCACCACGTGCTTGGTATGAGAAGATACATGCCTATCTGATTGCACATGGTTTTGAGAACAGTCCAACTCAAAGCACCTTATATGTTAAGCATGCTAATGATGTGCTTCTGATCATTGTTGTCTATGTTGACGACATGCTGCTCACTGGTCCTATTGAGAAGCATATTGCTGATTTTAAGGCTGATTTGCATGCCTCATTTGAGATGTCTGATTTGGGGCATTTGCATCATTATTTGGGCATTCAGTTTATGCACGTTGATGGTGGAATGGCTTTGTGTCAAACGAAATATATTGACACATTATTGCGGCATTTTGGCCTTGAAGACTGTAAGCCTATAGCCACTCCTATGGATACATGTTTACGATTGAGTCTTCATGATGCTGGAGATGCATTTGATGCTGTTCTCTATCAGCAGGCTATTGGATGCTTGATTTACTTATGCATTACTCGGCCAGATATTCAGTTTGCTATCTCATAGATGAGCAGATTTATGCATTGCCCATGAGTCAAGCATTGGCAGGTGGTTAAGCGCATCTTTCGCTACTTGAGTAGTACTCGGCTACTTGGGTTGTTTTATCCCAAGGGGGGATCACTACTACTAGATTTGCATGCTTTTTGTGACTCTGATTGGGCTGGTTGCTATGACACGCGTGTGTCCACTAGTGGCTTTTGCTTCATGCTTGGTAGCTCATGTATATCTTGGTTGAGCAAGAAGCAGCCTATTGTGGCCACTTCCAGTTGTGAGGCTGAGTATAGGGCAGCTTTTACAGCTATTGTTGAGTGTGTGTGGCTCAGACGCCTTATGGCTGATTTGGGTGTTGGTTAGTCCTCTGCTACCACCATCTTCACTGACAGTCAGAGCGCATTGGCAGTTGTGAGGAACCCTGTGTTCCATGCTCGCACTAAGCACATTGAGGTGCATTATCATTATGTCAGGGAGAGGTTCTCTGCCGGGGAGATCAGCTTGGCATATGTGCCCACGCAGAAGAACATTGCAGACCTTTTCACGAAGGCTATGCCCAGGGAGAAGTTTGAAGCTTTCCGCAAAGCTTTGGGCTTACTTCCTTTTGTGGAGTGATTTCCACATAGCTTCGCACTTCCTTATACATGAGTGCCAGCTACTTGTTCACCGCATCACTCCCAGGGGGGATTTGTTGATATATTTAGGTAGTGATGTGTGTGAACACTCTAGGATTGTCGGGGCACTTTTTTCCCTCTTTGGGGAACTAATTCATTGTACTTGTAACATTTAGGACTGACCACCAAAGTTAACCTCAAGGATTATTCCCATTGCGATGTACCCCCAATACAATGGAATACATAGGTTACCTAAAGAAACAGAGTCGGTACAATCCATAGAATCAGACCCATCATGGTTGCATGAGGACACTCATCTATGAATGTGCAAGGTAGCCAAACAAGAGGAAGAATGATTAGAAGCCATAGCTTCAGGTTCAGAATGACATCTACAAACTCTTCAAGATCCTACGTATGCATCGATAGTGTTTCCTAATGAGGAATTCGAACCTCACGGTTGGGCAAAGATCTTGGCTACCATGGATATAGTAGTGAACGATGAACAATGGACCCCTCACTGTGATGAGGACAGGTATGAAATTTCAATCTTTATGATAGAACCTTTCGAGGAAGAGCCCATCCTAGAAGAATGTGTGGAATTAGCTCACAAACCAGATGAGACCAGTGACAAGGACCTAGATTCCATTATCATTGAACCCTTTTGTTCAATAGAATAGGAGTACATTTACTTTGTGGAAGCCACTACCCCTGAGTTGGGTAAGGAAATTCAAGCAGAACAACTCAAGTCACTCACAAAATGTATAGAAAATAAGCACAAGAAGGAAAGAAAGAAATCACTTAAGACAGAAGAAGAAGAGCCCCTAATGGAAGTACCAAAGAACTTCAAAAAGTATGAAATAGAAGATAGAAGAATCATGGTATGGATGCCCAGACAAAAAGGAGGCATTGGAGAAGTATACAATAACTGAGAGAAAACAAAAAAGATAGTGGTTGCAATCGAAGATGGAGAAGAAAAATGCACATACATAGGGCATGATTTGACGGAGGAAGAAGAAGAAGAGTTAATTGCCCTATTGCGAGAGTATAGAGATGTATTCGCTTGGAGTTACAAGGATTTGAAGGAGTAGACCCATATATATGCTCCCATATAATTCCTATGACTCTAGAGGCCAATCCTTCTAAGTAAAAACCATACACTTATAATGACAACTATGCCGAAAAAATTAAAGAGGAGATAGATTGATTGATAAAAGTAGGATTTATATGAAATTGAGCATACTGAATGGGTATCCCCCATTGTGGTTGTGCCCAAGACAAATGGGAAATTTCATGTGTGCATTAACCTTAAAAAAGTTAATGCCACCACAATTAGAGACAGTTATCCTCTTCCTATCACAGAGCATTTATTGGAAAGAGTTGCGAGCAAGGAATTCTATAGTTTCCTTGATGGATTCTCAGGCTATAATCAGGTAGGCATTGCTCCTGAAGACCAACATAAGACAACCTTTGCCACAGAGTGGGGCATATTTCCATTTTGTGTGATGCCCTTTGGGCTGACAAATGCACCCGCCACATTTTAATGATTGATGTGCCAAATTTTTAGGGAATTCTTACGAAAAAACTTGGAAGTTTATGTGGATGACTTATGTGTTGAAGATAAATGTACAAGCTCATTTTCATATGAGCCATGCTTGGATAAATTTAACAAATATAAAGATAAAGGAAAAGTAGAGGAAAAAAGGAAAAAATAAGAAAAGAAAAAGTCTAGTCAAAACTTCATGATGAGTAAGAGATACAATATCTTGCCTTGTAGTTAGTAGCATGTAGTGGAGAAAGTGGTGAGTTAAGAAGGAGGCACAAACTTATTCACATGCTCATTGGTTATAAAAGTGAAGTGGGAGCACATTCAAAACAATGAGAGAAAGAGGCAAGAGCTCCCAATAGTCAGATCTAGCCATTTTGTCATTTTGGTTTTTCCTTAGACTCCTTCCAGCCGCACGTCAGTTTGTACATAGCTCTGTTGCAGAGCTCATATCTCAGTGCATATGTAACCATTTTGTGCATTTAAACATTCATTGGAAAGATTATCTCATGTACTTTCTGCATATCAAGTATCTCTTTGAAAGCTTATGTATTTTGTGAGATATCAATGAAAGAGTGAAGTATAGTTTTTCAGTATACCTGTGTAGATAGGTAGTCTATTTTGGTCGGTTCAGTTTCCCAACCAAAACATATCCCAATTGTGTGATTTTTATTGTATTGGAAAGCCCTTGACATCTACATTAACTGTCTCAAATATCTCATTCAGATCATTCATATTCTATGAGATATTTGTCAGAGAGTAAAGTCTAGTTTTATAGTGTACTTATATGTGCAGGTGGTCTATCTTGGTGAGTTGAGTTTCCTGATCAAAACGCATCCAAATTGCTTGATTTTTAGCTTGTGTGAAAGCTATTTGTGTCTACTTTCTCTGTACCAAATATCTTTCTCAAAGGATATATATTCAAGGAGCTATCAGTCCGAGAGTGAAGCTCAGTTCTTCAGCATACCTGTGTGGACAGGTAGTTCATCTTTGTCAGTTGTGTTTCCTAATCAAAACTTGTCCAAATTAAGTTATTTATAGCTTTTTAGAAAGATCTCTTTGTCTTCTTTGATTGACTAAAGGCTCAAGTCCATTTGAGTTTTGTATTGAGAGCAGCAAGCTATCTAAGGTGCAGCTATTTGTCCAAGTGCTGGACATACAAGGGTGGTTCACTACACATTTCGATTGCGCATAGGAGAACTCATTCTCCACAGTTGGTATCAGAGCAAACTTGGTGCTGAAGCTTTATCATCAGAGCTGGAGTTGAAGCAAAGCAAAAGAGGAGCTACAAAACAAGAGGGAGCTTCACAAACGCAAGAGCAAAGGACTATAAGTATTTGAGTAACTCTCAAAGTCTTTGATACTCTTCAATGGCTGACTTGGGTCAACAAGTAGAGAAGTTGGATAAGGATAACTATGCCGTGTGGAGGTTTAGAATGACCAACTACCTAATGGGCAAAGGCTTATGGGGTATTGTGAGCGGTGATGATGCTCAACGTGAAATCAATCAAGCTATGGCCACCGAAGTCCAAAGGAGGCAAGCAAAAGAATGGGAAGAGAGGAATAGGAGAGTCATTTTCCTCATTTTGCAAGTCATTACTAATGCCATGGTAGGTCATATTCAACATCTAGAGAAAGCTAAGGATGCTTGGGAAGCTCTTGAAAGGATGTATTCAACAAATACCAAAGCTAGGAAACTTCAACTCAAGAATGAGTTGAACACAATCAAGAAAAGTTTGAGTCAATCCATAGCTGAATATACTTTGAAAATTAAGGAGCTAAGCGATGCTTTAGCTTCTATTGGCACAACGGTTGAAGAAGAAGATCTTGTGTGTTATACTCTCAATGGCTTGAGAGAAGATGAAAGATGGAAGCCTTTTATAACTTCCATTAACTTGAAAGATGCATATCCAGGTTTTGAACAACTAATCCCTCATCTTGTCACAGAAGAGCTTAGCTTCGGTGGTCCCAAAGGAAAGGACAACCACAACCAAATGTTATATGCAGGTCGATGTAAAGGAAGAAACTCAAGAGGAGGCTCAAGAGGAAAAGGAAGAGGTCACAACCACTCCAACTACAATCAAAACGATTCGGAAGACAACAAGGATGCATCAAATGCCAACCACAAGGAAGAGGTCGAGGTAAAAGTAGAGGAAGAGGCCGAAGCTCCTACAATTCTCATAAAGGTATAACATGCTATCATTGTGGTAAAGTAGGACACTATGCTAGTGATTGTTGGCTGAAGAATGGAAGACCAAATGGAGGCAATCAAAGGAACCAAAGCAACTATGCAAGCACCTCAAGTGAAGGAAGCAAGGACACACTACTTGCAATGAGACATGAGTATAGAAGCTCTTGTGAAGATGACAAAAAATGGTACATTGATTCAGGTTGTAGTAACCATATGTCATGCCAAGGAAGTTTGTTCACTAATCTACAGGTACCAAGTGGAAAAGGATGTGTTGAAACAGGTGATGATACTCAACACATGATTGAACACATTGGAGATATAAGGCTTGGAGATACAAGTAGAGCAAAGGTACTATCTAATGTTCTTCATGTTCCTACAATTTCAAAGAACTTGATTTTAGTAGGACAAATGGTAGAGAAGGGTTATCATGTCATATTCAATGAGAATGGGTGCTTCATAAAGAATCCAAAGGAAGGCTTCAAGGTCATTGCTCGAGGTAGAAGAGAAGGAAGGATGTTCACTTTGGATGTCCAACATCCACATGGAAAGGTCATGTACATTCAATGTGGGAACAAGAGCTGGACTTATGGCACAAAAGAATATGACACATCAACATTCCAAAGCTGAAGGACATGAGCAAACATGAAGTGGTAAGAGGTCTTCCAAAATTTAATAGCATTGGACTACATGAGTTATGTGAAGCTTGTCAACTAGGAAAGCAAACGAGGCAGCCATTCAAGAGGAGCAATTATGTGGCTCCAAATGTCTTTGACTTGATACATACGGATGTATGGGGACCAACCCAAGAGGCATCAATGGCTGGTAATAGATTTTTTGTCACCTTCATTGATGATCACTCAAGAAAGGTATGGCTGTTTTGTATGAAGCAAAAATAAGAGGTGTTTTCTATATTCAATGGATTCAAAGCTGAAGTTGAAAAGGAAACAGGAAGGTCTATCAAAAGCTTAAGGTCCGATGGTGGAGGAGAATACTTCTCCAAAGAATTTTTAGATTTTCTACAAGAGAATGGGATCAAAAGACAATTCACTTGTAGGTATACACCACAACAAAATGGATTAGCTGAGAGGAAAAATAGGCAAATTGTTGAAATTGCAAGATGCATGCTCAACGAGATGAAGGTACCATTGTACTACTGGGCTGAAGCTACCACAACCGCCATTTACTTGATGAATAGGTGCACAACATCGGGAATACATCACTTGACTCCAAAAGAGGTATATTCCGGTAAGAAACCTGATCTTACACACCTCAAAGTGTTTGGATGTGTTTGCTTTGTTCACATTCCACAAGAAGTTAGAACAAAGATGGAACCAAGATCAGAAAAATGCATCTTCATCGGCTACTCGACAGAGCAAAAAGGATACAAGTGTTACAACCCTAGAACAAAGGAATTAAGAGTCTCGCGAGATGTGGTCTTTGATGAACTAAGACCATGGTATGAAGATAAAGGAAAGGAAAAGATTCTTGAAGAAGATTGTGATGATTATGCAGGAACAAATCAAAGAGAAGTTCAACAATCAAGCACAAAGGCTTCAGGTCCAGAGGCATCTATATCAAATGAAGAATGTTCAACATGGAGGGGGAGCCATTCTTTGTCTCCAAATTCAGCTCATAGTAGAGCCGAAGAAGCAAGTGGTACTCCAAACAGTGAGGTAGATGCAAGTGAAGAAGAATATGAAGAGGTAATCACTCCGATGGTAAAGTTGAATAGGTTAAAGAAGCAACTTTCTAAAGGCAATGAAAGAAGATCTTCAAGGACAAGGTATCCAACTCAAAGGTTGAGTTATGATAGTTTTATGGCGACACATTTTGCATACATGATGCAGGTTATCAAAGACAAAGAGCCTGAGACATATGAAGAAGCTTGCACACAAAAGGAATGGAAGCAAGCTATGAAAGAGGAGATCAAAGCTCTCAAAGATAATCACACATGGGAGCTAATGCCAAAGAAAGAAGGTATGAAGATTGTTCCAAACAAATGGGTGTTTAAAGTAAAGAGGAATGCTGATGGTTCACTAGCTAGATATAAAGCTAGACTAGTTGCCAAAGGATTTAAACAAACACAAGGCATAGATTATGATGAAGTTTTCAGCCCTATTGCAAAGATGAGAACTATCAAAAGCCTAATAGCAATTGGTGCTTCAAGGAGATGGCCATTATATCAACTCGACATAAAAAATGCTTTTCTTAATGGAGAACTACAAGAAGAGGTATACATGAGTCAACCGATTGGATTTGAAGATGAAAACCATCTAGATTTTGTTTGCAGGTTGAAGAAGGCACTTTATGGCTTGAAGCAAGCACCAAGAGCATGGAATCAGAGATTGGTATAGTATCTAACTAAGTGTGGATACAACCCAAGTAGTGCAGATCCTTCGTTGTACATGAAGAAGGAAGAAAATAGAGAGGTATATATTTGCATATATGTCGATGACCTCATCATAACAGGAAATGATGTTACAGGGATTAAAGATATCAAAAGGAAGCTTGGTTAGGAGTTTAAAATTTCAGATCTCGGAAAGCTGAAATATTTTTTAGGAATTGAAGTTGTTTATGGAAAGAGTGGCATCTACTTGATGCAAAGGAAGTACTTGTTGGATGTTATTTTCAGATTTGGAATGAGTGAATGCAAACCACTCACTCAACCCATGGACACAAATACAAAGATTTGTTCAAATGATGGAGAACCATTGGAAGATGTAATGACATACAGAAGCATTGTAGAATCATTGATCTATGCAAACATTACAAGACCTGATTTGTCTTATGTTGTTGGTGTACTTTCTCAGTTTATGCAAGCCCCGACATGTGAACACTTAAATTCAGCCAAGAGAGTGTTGAGATACATAAAGCATACAGTTAATCATGCTTTGTTTTACAAGTTTGATGAAGAACTGCAGGTCAAAGGCTTTAGTGATGCTGATTGGGCAGGTTCAAAGGAAGATAGAAGATCAACCTCAGGTTATGTGTTCATGATAGGAAGCAAACCTATCACATGGAGCTCAAAGAAACAACCTACTGTTGCACTTTCATCTATGGAGGCTGAACATAGAGGATTAGCTTTTGCCACATGTGAAGCAATGTGGATTAAAAAGCTTTTGGCTGATCTTGGAGTGCAAGTTGGAACCATCCCTATATATGGTGATAACATGTCAAGTATCTACTTGGCGAGCAATCCTATGTTTCATGCAAGGAGCAAGCACATAGAGGTCCACTACCATTATGTAAGAGAGAAGGTGCTCAACAAAGATGTGGAGATAAAGTTCATTAGAACCAAAGAGCAGGTTGCAGATATGTTTACAAAGTTCTTGGATGCTTCTAAACTCAAATGCTTCAAGGATGTGATAAATTTGCAGGACATGGTTGAAGATAACTCCCAAATGAGCTTGAGGGGGAGTGTTGAAGATAAATGTACAAGCTCATTTTCATATGAGCCATGCTTGGATAAATTTACCAAATATAAAGATAAAGGAAAAGTAGAGGAAAAAAGGAAAAAATAAGAAAAGAAAAAGTCTAGTCAAAACTTCATGATGAGTAAGAGATACAATATCTTGCCTTGTAGTTAGTAGCATGTAGTGGAGAAAGTGGTGAGTTAAGAAGGAGGCACAAACTTCTTCACATGCTCATTGGTTATAAAAGTGAAGTGGGAGCACATTCAAAACAAGGAGAGAAAGAGGCAAGAGCTCTCAGTAGTCGGATCTAGCCATTTTGTCATTTTGGTTTTCCCTTAGACTCCTTCCAGCCGCACGTCAGTTTGTACATGACTCTGTTGCAGAGCTCATATCTAAGTGCATATGTAACGATTTTGTGCGTTTAAACATTCATTGGAAAGCTTATCTCGTTTACTTTCCGCATATCAAATATTTCTTTGAAATCGTATGTATTTTGTGAGATATCAGTGAAAGAGTGAAGTCTAGTTTTTCAGTATACCTATGTAGATAGGTAGTCTATTTTGGTCGGTTCAGTTTCCCGACCAAAACATATCTAAATTGTGTGATTTTTGTCTTGTTGGAAAGCCCTTGGAATCTACGTTCACTGTCTCAAATATCTCATTCAGATGATATCTGTCAGAGAGTAAAGTATAGTTTTATAGTGTACTTATGTGTGCAGGTGGTCTATCTTGGTGAGTTGAGCTTCCTGATCAAAACTCATCCAAATTAGTTGATTTTTAGCTTCTTGGAAAGCTATTTGTGTCTACTTTCTTTATACCAAATATCTTTCTCAAAGGATATATATTCAGAGAGCTATCAGTCCGAGAGTGAAGTTCAGTTCTTCAGCATACCTGTGTGGACAGGTAGTTCATCTTTGTCAGTTGTGTTTCCTAATAAAAACTTGTCCAAATTAAGTTATTTATAGCTTGTTAGAAAGCTCTCTTTGTCTACTTTGATTGAATAAAGGCTTAAGTCCATTTGAGTTTTGTATTGAGAGCAGCAAGCTATCTAAGGTGCAGCTATTTGTCCAAGTGTTGGACATAGAAGGGTGGTTCACTACACATTTCCATTGCACATAGGAGAACTCATTCTCCACATTATGTGCTCATTTTAACATGAGACATACCCACATTCCTGAATTAAGACAAATATTTGACAAATGTCTAGAATATCAGATTTATCTGAACCCAGAAAAATGTGTTTTCATGTTCAAGCAATGAAAGATTCTAGGACACATTGTGTCAAAGAATGGAATCTCTACGGATGAAGAGAGTTGCAGACCTACCTACACCAAAAAATGTGAAGGAAGTATAGGCTTTCATGGGACATTGTGGTTATTATCAATGATTTATACATATGTACGTAATCATAGCAAAGCCCCTGTACTCCCTTTTGAAGAAGTTTGAATGGATGGAAGAATGTGAGAAATCATTCAATAAACTCAAATGATGCTTGTGTTAGCACCTATCTTAACTACACCAGATTGGAGCAAGCCATTCCATGTGCATGTGGATGCATCCAACTACACCATAGGGTGTGTGTTGACACAACCTATGAATGAAAGTAATGTAGATCTTCCCATAGGTTATGCAAGTAGACAACTAAACACAATGGAAAGAAATTACACCACCATAGATCACAAAGGATTAGGAATGATTCATGTAGTAAAAAATTTAGGCATTACTTATTCAAGGAAAATAAATTTAAGTTCTTCACGGATCATCAAGTAGTGTTTTACTTAGTCAATAAGCCATGTAATATCGGATGATTGATTCGATGGTTTCTATTATTAATGGAATACGACTTCGAAGTAGTAGTTAAGAATGGAAAGACCCACCTTAGAGCTGATCACCTTTCATGACTAACTATGGGAGAAGCCCCTCAAGGAATTGCAGATGAACTAACAGATGGATACCTCTTTAAGCTTGAAATAAGTACCCGAATGGGCCAAGACTATCGTCCCTATTCTTGCATTTGGACCCAAGAATCCTACAATTAGGATCAAAGAAGGAGAGATTACCAATTCACAAAGATACCAGATATTAGCATGAAGCATATACAAATAAGATAATCAAAAAATTCTTGCTTGTTGTGTAGACAAATCAGAATACAAGAATTGGTTGAAATTAGCACACAGGTGCATTAAAGCAACATCATTTGAAACATCGTACATTGTAGACTTTGCAAAGACTAGGAGTGTATTGGCCTTCTATGGAAGCAGATGTCTATAAGCTGTGTAAAGAATGCCCAGTTTGTTGTGAAAGACTGCCTGTGGAGCATGCCACATTATACAAGGTGTCCCTTACACCTGAGTGGAGTGAACCAATGGTAACATACTTGAGGACAAAAACATTTCCTCAAGGAATGAATTTAGCAAGACAACAAAGTCTAGAGCAGGAAGCTCAAGACTACTCGCTCATTGGAGATAACCTACACAAACGAGGGAGAGATGGACACCTGAGACAATGCGTTTATGAGAGCGATTACTTGAGCATATTAGAGACTGCACACTAAGGTGTTGCAAGAGGTCATTTTGGCCCTGACAGGATTATCAAAGCCATACTATTTGCAAGATTATGGTGGCCCAGCCTTCACATGGATGCACATACCTATGTTAAGAGATGTGATGTGTGCCAAAGAACTTAATTTCCTACCCACAGAGATGAGATGCCACTAAAAATCATGATGGGCAGACGTGCATTCTCTAAGTGGGGTATAGACTTTGTAGGACCCATTAACCCCCTGCTAAAGGTACTCATGCTAAATACATCATAGTAGCAATAGATTATCTTACCAAATTGGTAGAAGCTAAGGCCACAAAAAGTAATGATGCACATACGTCTGCAAAATTCTTATTTGAAAATGTCTTTACGAGGTACGGATTTCCTAGAGAACTAGTGAGTGATAGAGGAACCCACTTTCTAAACCAAGTCGTTGAATATTTGTTATAGGATTTTATGGTGATTCACAAGAAATCTGCACCATATCATCCTCATGCCAATGGTCAGGCAGAAAGCACTAGCAAGATCCTCTGTAATGTGTTGACAAAACTTGTGAACAACAAGCGTTCAGATTGGGTCAAATAGTTACATCACGCTATTTGGGCATATTGAGTGGCCTACAAGACTATACTCAATGCCACTCCCTTTTAGATGGTTTTTGGTGAAAATGCAGTGCTCCCTTTGGATTTTTGATACTGTCGCTCTAGCACAATGGCAAGTACCAACGTGAGGAGATTCACCTCATAATTGTCAATATGTGGAGATGTGAGTACTATTATCACAACTATGAGCAAGTGAAGGCACAATTGCATGAGTGAGAAGCACACAATCATGCACACACATACACACACATGTGGGCACACAAGGTAAGACAAAGAGTGGAACAATGGAATCTTCTATTAGCAAGCTCCAAGAAAGTATACAAAGCTCAAAATTATATTCAATCTCCAACTCGCTAACCCCAAAAATTAGCTCTCTAGCTCTTTTTATAGTTTTTGACTAGGTTTTGACCCTATCCAAACCTAGTGTCTGGCCTAGTTAAAAGTTAGGTTCCTAAGCTATTTTGGAGGCTCAAACGAGCTCTAAAAATTATCAAAATTGGTACAAAGATACTTCTCGACTCCTCAAGCTCAAGAACTCCTCTCCTTGCACAAAATGGAGTAGGAATAATGGAAAATGGTATTTACTATTGGAAATGAGGTAGGCCCACAACTCATATCATAGGTCCAAGGTTCCATAGGTCCATCATCTACAACATAGATTCTAGCAATCTTCCAATATTGACAAACCATGAACATACCACACTTAATCATACAAATGATGAGACAAAGATAGAGAAAGATTAGACAACATGTGTAAAGTGTTACTTAAGCCAAGGCTTACTCAGACTATCAAATTTACCAATGCTCAATGTACAATGTGGGAGCAAAACTCTCAACCACTCTATGTGAATAGAAATAGACGGATGAGTGAATGTATAAATGTAAGAAACATATTCGGATGTATGGACAAAAATCTGAATATACATGAGATGTGTGACCTGATAGGTTGCAGAAGAGTGAATATGAGTGACAAAAAGAGGAAGGATCAGTCTAAAACTGATAATCAACAAACCATCATCTAACCTTAGGCTATGGAAGACCCTAAGTTAGACACGTGTGTGAAAAGATCACATACTTACAAAATTAGCAAAGAATGCTAACAAGTTTGCTGCCAGAAATCCTCAAACTCATATGAACATGTCTTCTCTAACACCTCAATCCAAATATGCATAAAACATATACGTACTGATTCTCTTGTACCTTATGCTGAATAGGACTCTTCCTGATATAGATGTTACTGCCTCCATAAACTTCAAGTAGTACTTGTGTGCATAAAGAGAATATGTACATGAATACTTAACATAAGATGTAAATCTTATGTTAACCACCATCCAATGTCTTTGAAGTAACCCAAAATGTTCATGTAGAAGACAATCTTCAAATACTCCATGTAGATGGCCGATCCTCACCACCAAGCTGCTAATGACCAAGTCCTCTCCATGATTAAGAGTGTGAGCACACTCGTCTTCTCCAAGAAGAACTCCATAGCTGCTCCTCAACATGCTTCAAGTTAGCACCACGGCTGCCCCATGTGCTAGAAGAAACACCACCTCTATTGAGGTCCAAGCACCAAGGCTTGTGTTGAACACTAGGTGAAGGATGAAATACAAGTGACCCGAAGCACTTCTTATATAGTAGTTTGTCTATCCTTGAAAAGCAACAATAAAGCAAACACTCATGCAAACTTCAAAACTCAATCCATCGCTATCGCGATCCTGTCGCTAATTTGGAAAAGCATTGCGTGTAATTTTTGGTCTGCTAAAAACAAAGAATCTAATTTTGTCTTCGCGTGTGCCATTGCTATCCACGGGTATCGAAACCAGGCGGGCTCAATGAAAGTGCTTTGGCTTATCCACATCGCCTAGTCGATTTCCTTGTACAGGGAGCTAACTGAAGTTATACACATGCTGTAATCTGTGGACAATTTTTGACTAATAGGACATTGTTTCCAACAATCCCCCCTGCAATGTCATATTGGTACTGAATCTCTAAACTTCATAGGCTTCAAGTTTGTACTCCCGATTGTCCTTCAAATCTTTTCTTTAAAAGTCTTCTTCAAAACTGAATTTGACTTTCCTTCAAACTGAACTTGCTGAATATGAACCATAATACCTGAGAAAATATGCAAACTAGATATCTAATAGTGTACACATCAAGCAATTACTGCTTGACAACAAGTATAGCATGTACTGACTCTGAACCTGCTATCTCCTGTTTTCTCAAACCTAAAAACATACACTAGGATCCACATATTTGCATTTACCTTACGAAGTTTTCTCAACGTACTTCTGCTGTGTCATGTAAATACACTAAATAAAATCAAGAACTGAATCCTGGAACCTGTGACTGACAACTCACAACTTAGTGTATTATGAACACTACTGGTTCATCTCTAACTGTACTCAATCAAGTCAACTCAACTCAACTGAAATCAATTGAAATCAACTCATGAGCCTCATAAAAAAAATCTATGATGTCATCATGTCTTCATCCTTGTTCTAACTATAAGTCTTTCATACCTCATTCCTTCAGAACCTGGTACAAACATATATGTGCACACTTCTTAAACATACCTCTCTGAAATATCAAGCTTCTCTTTAATAAAACTCTAGAAACTTCTCCTGAACAGGAACACCTAACATGAACTTTCTCCAGACATTCTCCTTCTTCCTTCTTCTTTCAAAGTTGGAACATAAAGAGAACCTGACAAAGGAAATATAGGAGTACCTGAAATAGGAATACCAGTAGATATGACTCTGCATTCTTTTATATATGGCGGAAAATAAGTCTTCATGTTTCATCACCCCCCTGGATGACTTTACACTAGTATCGAGAATTCTTCAAATATGTCAGACTTTATGAAATCTGGAACGTCTTCCTTTTTTCAATAAATCTGATCTTTAGTGATCAATACTTGTATCTTAAACAAAAATCTCTGAACCCTTTTTATTAGCACTGTACACATGCCAATAGCTTTCCCTGTCATTTCTCAGCTTTCCAAATTATAGAATAAGGTTAGCTGATCTATCATAAAAACCTTACTGAAAGCATTTTAGGTTTCATAACCTTCTGCAACATAACAAGTATCTTCTTCGATCTCTCTACAATACAAATTTGATAGAACCTGAATCTTTGACTTACTTTCTCCAATGTTAAGAATCTTCTCAAACAAAGGATAAAAAACTGACTCATAAATACTCAAGATCTTTCATGATCATTCAAGATCATTCAAGATCATCCAAGATCATATAAGATCTATCAAGATCTATCAAGATCATCCAAGATCAATGATCTCTCCAACAAAATACCTGTGTAGAATCTGCTCTCATCAAATCTTCATGACTGAATGTTTGATTTTCTATCTGAATGTCTCCAAGTGTCCATGCTTTTCACAAAGTTGTAAAACTTTTCTTCAAACAAATCTTTCTCAAGAATCTGCAATTCCTACTTGAAATATAAGTGGACAAACTTCTCACCTTGAGAACTCCAAAAGCTGCAAGTTGATACTTCATGTTTTCATATTCTTCCCGGGTGAAATGTGAAAATATCTGCTTGACTTTCTTTTGGCTAAATCCACTTCTCAATCAAGTGATAGCATCTAATGGAACACCTTTTTGAATACAAGCATGTATCCAAAAATCTTAGACGATTATAGAAAGTAGATTCTCCAACTAACTGGTACATAAAAAAATTGAATTTTCTCAAGTTTTTTTTGAAAATACTGAATATGAGGTAACTTTTCCAAACACAAAACCTCAACCCAAGTCTTCAACATCTGCTACAAAAAACTCTTTTAACTCAAGAGTTAAATAAAGAAGAAATATACTTCTCTGCAACTTGTCATATACCAAGTAGCTCTGAATTGACACTCCAAGAATTCTTTGAGGGAACATATAAGCTGCCTGCTCAAAAACTTCAACTTATATATAACTCATACATATGAGTCAAAACATACAAGTTGTCTTCAAAATCTGCTGCTTTTCTTTCTCTCAATACAATTCTTTGTCAAATCTACTAAATCATGACCAAGTATAATGCAAAACAAGAAACTACTTCTTCTTTAGACTATCTTCCCACAAGATGTTCTCGTAGACTTGTCTTTGGATGTAGAGGATAAATTAGGAAAAGTATATGGAAAATATGAGAGAAAAAGGAAGTCTTACTTTTCTTTTGGAAATGATGGAATTTCTTCTTCTGCATCCTTCTTCCACCTGACGATGATATTTACATCTTCAAACTTCTCTTCGATACCTTTTGTTCTCTTCATCTTGAAGTAGCAAACACTCTTGACTTCTTTAGATGAAATCTTTCTCTTCCTCTAATGCTAAGAGTAAGAGACAAAACAAAGATGGTATACAAATGGAAGTGAATATAGAATCATGTTTTACCATCTCCTCATATCTCTGAAAAACCTCTGCTTCAAATGTCTGAAATGACTAAATTCACCAATCTTTTGTCTAAATGATGAATTACCTTTCTAGAGTGACCTCTCTAGATCAAATTTTGTACCTGGATATCCAACCAACTTACAACAAAAAATTGGCTGAAAACAAAACTCATCCCATCTCCAAATTTGTCTTCTTAGAGAGCTTTCCTGCCATGAAAAAGATCTCTCAAAACTCTCTAGAAAAACCTCTACATACCTGTTTTGATGTAACTAATGCTTTAACTTTCAACTAATGAAAGTGTGTAAAAGCATTCCTTGAATTCTTCAAATCTCTTCATAACTACTCTTCTAAGACATGACTTGCAAATGATAATCTGATAGTAAAAAATGATACCTATGATTTAACATTGATCTAATTCCTTCATTTTCTCTAAACCATTGTTCTTCCTTGAATTTGAAGTAGCCTTCTCTTCATCAAGTCTTGGTCTTCAAACAATACTTTTGTAAAGTATTTGCATACTCTTCCAAAAATATTCGACTGCTAACAGATCATCAACTTCATACTCCACACTGATGAATGCACATGTGACTGAATTGTCTAATTCTCACATCTCTACTCATCTAGATTAAGTGTGTACGTCAAATGTATAATATTAGAAGATGCTCTTAAATCATATGTTGTAAACATGGAAGTCTGGGAACCTGGGAATCTGAATGAGCCTGAAGGCATTGATGCCAAAGCCCTAAAGCTCTGATACCAAATGTTGGAAATGAGGCAGGCCCACAGCTCATATCATAGGTCCAAGGTTCCATAGGTCCAGCATCTACAACATAGATTCCAACAATCTTCGAATATTGACAAACCATGAACATACCACACTTAATCATACAAATGAAGAGACAAAGATAGAGAAAGATTAGACAACATGTGTAAAGTGTTACTTAAGCCAAGGCTTACTCACACTATCAAATTTACCAATGTTCAATGTACAATGTGGGAGCCAAACTCTCAACCACTCTATGTGAATAGAAATAGATGGATGAGTGAATGTATAAATGTAACAAACATATTCAGATGTATGGATATAAATCTGAATATACATGAGATGTGTGACCTGATAGGTTGTAGAAGGGTGAATATGAGTGACAGAAAGAGGAAGGATCAGTTTAAAACTGATAATCAACAAACCTTCATCTAACCTTAGGCTATGGAAGACCCTAAGTTAGACACGTGTGTGAAAAGATCACATACTTACAAAATTATCAAAGAATGCTAACAAGTTTGCTGCCATAAATCCTCAAACTCATATGAACATATCTTCTCTAACACCTCATCCAAATATGCATAAAGCATATACGTACTGATTCTCTTGTACCTTATGCCGAATAGGACTCTTCCTGATATAGATGTTACTGCCTCCATAAACTTCAAGTAGTACCTGTGTGCATAAAGAGAATATGTACCTGAATACTTAACATAAGATGTAAATCTTATGTTAACCACCATCCAATGTCTTTGAACTAACCCAAAATCTTCATGTAGAAGACAATCTTCAAATACTCCATGTAGATGGCCGATCCTCACCACCAAGCTGCTAATGACCAAGTCCTCTCCATGAGTAAGAGTGTGAGCACACTCTTCTCCTCCAAGAAGAACTCCATAGCCGCTCCTCAACATGCTTCAAGTTAGCACCATGGTTGCCCCATGTGCTAGAAGAAACACCACCTCTATTGAGGTCCAAGCACTAAAGCTTGTGTTGAACACTAAGTGAATGATGAAATACAAGTGACCCCAAGCACTTCTTATATAGTAGTTTTTCTACCCTTGAAAAGCAATAATAAAGCAAACACTCATGCGAACTTCAAAACTCAATCCATCGCTATCACAATCCCGTCGCTAATTTGGAAAAGCATTGCGTGCAATTTTTGGTCTGCTAAAAACAAAAAATCTAATTTTGTCTTCGCGCTGCACCGTTGCTGTTCGTGGATATCGAACCCAAGCGGGCTCAATGAAAGTGCTTTAGCTTATCCACGTCGCCTAGTGGATTTCCTTGTAGAGGAAGCTAAATGAACTTATACACATGCTGTAATCTATGGACAATTTTTTACTAATAGGACATTGTTTCCAACATTTACAATGGTGTGAAGTGACTAAAATCATTGTTTGGGAAATATTTCTCCATGAAAAATTATGTGGCCTACTTGCCCGATCTGCGTTGACTGCTTTGCTTGATTAATCCTGCTTGGCTCTCCCTTTGGTCCGACTCCCTTTGGTGGCTTCCTTGTCTTCTAAGGCCTTGACCGCCCTGGCTGCTACCGACACCCCCTCTCTCTCGCATCTATCGTCCCTGACAAACCCTTGTTGTTAGGAGTGCTTGATGTAATACTCAACGACATTGGTGGCAAGGTGATATTCTTGTATGCATAGGCCTCGTGCCAAGTCTGTCATCATTTGATCCCATTCAATTGGACCTGGAATGTCCGGATGTGGCAAGCATAACTAATCTACATGTATGGATTGTTCCACCCCAAAGAGATGTAATAAATGTGTTGGTCTGGGAATGAAAATTTTGGGATGATATTCCCAAAACCTAGTAGAGAACATTTCTTCAAAAGTCTACTTGTAGCAAGCAGGTAGATATTTGATCCGTGCATGCCATGCATATATTGTGTTGACAGAGGGATTTTGGCTCATGCCGTATACTTAACCTCGGTTGCCTTTAGAAAATCTAGGGGGTGAAATATATGGAGCTTGAATCTTTCAAAATGTCTTGAATACAACCATCAAGAGCTCGAAGATCTTCATACACATTTGTGTGGCAATGTCTGGTACATTCTTTAACGTTGCAAACCAATGGCATATGGTAGAGATCATATAAGCCATAGTGGGTGGACCTCTAGGTGGAGCAAAATATGGGTAATTAATCCAATCAAAGCACCCTTTGTTGTTGCGGGCTTTGATGGTAAAATCTTGCAAGGACCTGCGACGGACCATGGAGCAGTAACAAGGGTTATATTTAGTATAGAGTGACATGCTTGCCCATATGCGCATCATTTTAGGGTAGTCTATTAACAGTCGCTCATGTCAATTAGGTTGAAAAATAGAGCCTGCTCATGCCTCTTCTGGTAGATCATTGGGTTCAAACTGAGTAGTGAATGTTGGCTCTTTCCCTATATGCCTTTTAATCTCTGCATTATAATCGGCTAACAATACAAAATAAGGCTTGTATTGCATCTCGGATGTGGTAATGAGCTGTTGATGAGAGAGGTTCTAAAAATAGGCGGACTTAAGGATTGTGTCTTCTAGATTGGAGGGTGATTGGATTTGTACAGCAACTCGATCATCATGGGTTTGTCCTATTTGTTCTACCCTCTTTAGCCAATCTGGTGATTTTATCTCAAAGGTGTCTCAACCCTCGAAAGTGACACGCCCTCCAGTGAATCCACTGTTTCGGGTTTTGGTTCTTCGATTGGAGAGGGTGGCCTTTCATAAGGTAGAAGGCATGCTTGTAGTTCTTCTATCTATTTCCTTATGGCTTCCAGTTCCTCTCTAGGTTGAGGGAGAATGGTCGTGTGTGGTTGAGATGTGTTGATTGGCTAGCTGCTACTTGAGATTGACACACTCTCATTCTAGCTTTTCATATGACTCTAAGAAGTTGGCATGTTCCTTGAGTAGTATCCTTATGTCTTCGAAGGGAACAACTCTATACTTTGTAGGACTAATCTCTGTACTTGAGGGCCCGTCCATGGTAGCTTCAAGATTGTCTCGGTTTTGTTGTTGTAATCGCTTGGTCTCTTCCGATGTCGTAGCCATATGCTTCCATAGAAGACCTAGATTTCTTCGTAGTTTGGAATTGGTAAGAGTTTGTGCTTGAAGCACGTTATCCAATTCTTGACTGATTGGGTATCCACAGTTGACATCTTGGCTTCCAATTCTGTGTGTGCTTGTTGTAGAGTAGAGTATTCTGCCTGGAGCATTTCATTGTCAGCTTCCAGGGAGGTGACTCTTGCTTGTAGCCTCTGTGATTCTGCTTGGAAGGCAACATTCTGCTCTTCCAGTCGTTGGTACTCTTGTTGTAGTTGTGTTACACATTGAATTATTGTATCAAATGTATTATAGTCGTTGGTACTCTTGTTGTAGTTGTGTTACACATTGAATTATTGTATCAAATGTATTATGTACAGTATGAAATGCAAGGGAGACAAGTTGGAATGCAGGGGGAATGGGAATGGTGGATGCAATGTCAAACAAAGAGGTAGGTGCTGGTGAAGGTGGTGGTAGGGGGTTGGGGATGGTGGAATCTTGGGGGGCGGGGGAGGTGCGATGGGTGGTGAAATTTCCATAGGATTGGACAGTGTGGTACATGTGGGTGCTACCATGTATGTGGGTATGGTAGGTGAAGTGATTGTGGTGTTTATGTATTGTGAAGTGAGTGTGGGTGGGTGCGGTCCTAATATCCATGTGTTGTGGCCATGAACAAAATCTTCCATGAATGAGGCATAATGGGGTGGGGCGATGGCTGCAACTGAAGTGTAGGGAAAGAGTGAGGAGGCAAATGGAAAGTAAGGGTCATGGAGGAGAGGCATGTGTGAATGGGAATATGAGGGGATGCCTAGACTATCATCGGTGGGCTTGGGGTGTCCTTCAATGCTAGGTATTAGTGGGTGTCCAATGATGGATTCTACAGTCCAAAATGTGGAAGTATACAGAGAGTTGGTGATCTAAGAGAAAAGGGTGGCCTAGGAGGTTGGTTCACGGAAGGAGAAGGATGTGGATGAGGTTGGGTTTTGGATCATGGTTGTTATAACTACAACTATTTGCTCAGTGGTGGGAGGCGGGGGTGGTGGAGATGGGGGAGATGGAGGGTGTGGGGGTGAGATTGGTGATGTTTGTACAAATGTTTCTATAGTAAGATCAATGGTGGTTGTTGGAGTGGTTGTGGGTTCTATGGTTACTTCTGGTTCAGATACCAATATCTGTATGTTTTTGCTTGCCCTTGGTAGTGTGTCGACTCTACATTTGTCATATTGGATTGACTAGTGGACTGCCGTGTGGACGGCCTCCTCAAATCCCAAGGATTCTGATATTAATTTGAGGGTGGTGATGAAATGCTAGTCCACACCTTCTTTTGCTAACATCTATTTGATCAGGGCTTGGCCTGATGCGAATGAAAGTCAGTGCCTTCCTTGCATGGCTTTGATCATGTTGAATAGCCTTTGCAACTAGGATGTGTATGCAGGAGCACCTATAAGTCTGGGCACTTTGATTTCCTCTTCTTGATGTCTTCCTTCATAGTCATCATCACCATCTTCCAATTCTTCATTCTCATTATCATCTTCCTCATCCTCATCCTCATCGACTATGGTGACTGGTAATTGAGAGGTGGTGGATTGTGGTTGAGAGCTTTCTAATTGTGGTTCCTTGGCTGCTTCAAGATTTACTTCCCTTAAAATTTGCTCAAAGTCATCATTTGTGAGCTATTCCAAGGGTGCTCCACCAGGGAATTTGAGGTCTGTGGGAATTGGTGGGAATATCAAGTCGGGGCCTTTGATGCTACATCTTAGGAATCATAGTTAAAAGGGTGTATGCAACAAGGTGGGGGAGTGATGTAAGGGGTTAATGTGGCTCCATGGGGTTGAGCACATGGTACTTGCATGACTCCTCTCATCCTCTTAGAAGGGGGTCCAGTTGATGTTTGGCCCTTGAATTGTTGTACCATAGTCCACATCAGGGCCCTTTGAATTGGAATGGTGTAAGCTAAAAATCTGCAAATGATCGTGATCAATGCACAACACCCATACAAAATTGACTTACACAACCATCACTTGTGTGTCAAGTGTATCTGATCAATGATCCAATGAGGCAAGTTAATTGTTAAGTTTCGATTCTCAGCAAGATACAAGTTGAGCTATATCTTCTTAGACGTCATAGTGAATCTATCTTGGGCATGGAAGGCAAAGTGTTGCATGCACATCCTCAAGTGAACTGCAATGTTTGGCGTCATGGCCACCATGTCCTTCATCTTGGTAAGGTTTCGATTCTTCATGTTGTCTGGTACTATAACCTCCTTCTCTATGGGTATGTGCATTCCTCGCATATCCAGAGCCTCCCTCACTAAGTTATTGGTTAACTTAAACCTCTTCAACTCATTTCCCCCTCTTAGAGATGGGAGCACAAAAGTGCTTGATGCTTGGGGGTGCTTGCTAGTAGTCAGGGTTTTGAGGAGATAATAACATCTCATGAAGTCGGGTTTTGGAAGCTGAGCACTGAAATATGCATCCAATCTTGCTTTCTGCCACTCTGGGCACAGTGCTTTTGCAATATAACTTTTCAAATTCCTGTGTAAAGAAATGGTACTTTCCCCCCTTTCCATTGAAGTCTAGCTCTGCTTCCCAAAGATAGGAGCCTTCGCCCAATGGTCCTGCTACTTCGCTAAACTAGTGAGATGTCTTGCCTACACATGTGGTATGGCCGCTTGGGGGTTTGGTATCGGTATGATTTGTATGGCCTGCAATTCTTCTGGTCTTTCATTTGGTTCCGGCGTGATTGCTAAGCTCTCCAGATTGACCACCTGCTGGCTTGCATCTGCTTGAGAACTAGTTCCTACTACATCAACCATGTTATGCTTATCTGCTCGAAGAAGAAAGTCATATTACCATTGCATCAAAAACATGATCATACCGTGCTCCCTCTACAATACCAACATGCTACTAATGTGGTTAGGGCATTAGTGAGTGAGATGTTTCTTGAGACTTATGAGTGTGAGTTAGTAAGTTAGTGGACTGTCCCTAGATGCATACTCTAGATGTGCATTGTACTCGGAATGCATCTATTCTGGTGTGAATGGATTTACAAACTTGGGTCGGGTGCTTTGATACAAGGTTCTATTTTCCAAACTTTTAGTGTGTGATTACATCATACAAACCCTATTTTCTATACATGGTAGAATACTAGTTGGTAATTGAAAAGGAGACTAGGAGGAAACTCACTCATGCCACCCAGTTTGAACTAGAAGACTTACCCTCAGAGGCAAAACAAGGCAAAATCTTTTAGCCCAATTGGTGCATGGAGCTTCTGCAAGAATATCCAGAAATGATGCATACATGGACCAAGGCCCCACTACATTTAAAGTACAATCCGTGCGAAAATCCAATGCCACAATGTCGCTCCTAGAGTGCATTTGCTAGTAAAGTTCAAAACAATAAGCAGTGCCATGATTGGCTGAATTATCCTTACTTAACACCACTGCACGGCCCTCCGAAAGTAGGCTACATGATGGCGACCTGCAATAGAACGAAGGATTACGACCACCACATGCTAGAGAGATGACTCTCCTCCCAACCTTATGCCTGTATATATAGCTGCTTGAACTAATGAGGACCACAAATGTAACTAGAGTCCACAAGTGCATGTGCAATCTCCTCCACTCCTTTCATATCCACCACTAGAGTCTATTAGTGGCTGGAGTGATCTCGACCACTACTTTAGTACCTTCCACTAGAGTCCACTAGTGGTTGTTGTACTGACCTCTTGAGTTAAGTCCACTGGACTCAAGTTAACTCACGTTAACTTGAGTTAGAAGGCTCTAGAGCTCTTTGGGCAAAACTCTCTCCCCATGCTCCCCATGGGAGTTGAACCCAAGACCTCCTCCTTCACAACCATGAGACTTAACCACTAGGCTAAGTGGATTACTTGAATATGAGAGCACATGACTTATGCTTGAGTCTACTCTTGAGATCTTTGGTCCTACAGACGAGTGACCAAACGATATCCGATTTCAGATCTGTCTGAAGCCATCGGATCCCTAGATCGTAGACTTACTTTATTACATTCTTCCCCCCTTGGGAAAGATTTTCGTCCTCGAAAATAAAGCTATATATATAACTGTAGGCAACCCCCGAGCCTCATGTTCTAAAACTGGAAGAACATGGTCATGTTCTAGAACTGGAAGAACATGTCTCATCTCTGTGGTGGCATCCTTGCCCAAATGATTCAAAACACTATCTGGTTTTGTACTTTGATGAATGGGACAAAGTACAAACTAGTGAAGAATAATGAGGGTGGATCTAATGACATCCCTGGCTAATTCACAGTTTCTGGATGTGCGATCTAGGCACAAACATGTGAACTAGGTGGATTCAAATTACTAGTCCATTTCTCGGCATAACTGGTGCATGGGCTTAGTAATGAAGGTGGGATTCTTATCCCTTGCAAGACTTTGAGAATTCTTGATTCACTTGAATTTGTTTTGAAGAACTTGGAGTTTGGTTGTCTCAAACATCTAACTTGGATGTTTGTACAATGGTTAACTCTAATCCAACAGTTACTTAATTTTTTCACCTGACTAGAGGACTACTTTGTCCAAATGGGTTACAAAATCCTATTGTAGGAGAAAGTTTATAGGAGAAAGTTTACCATTTCTGTTGAGTCAACCATACTAACTTGATCAATTCAAATTCAAAATGAAAATTTTCCAACTTAGGACACTTTTCTCAAAAGACTTTAACTGAAAGTTCTTGGGAATTGTCAATCTGATGAGCAATTCCTAACTTCCCTATTCTAGAGTATACTGGACTCCAGGAAATCTTTTATGCTATAACTTGAAGCAAACTCAAATGAATAAGTCCACTTAGACTTATCATCTTTTGAAGATTGAAAAGGTTCCTGTACATAACATCTATCTAGGATGTTCAAGTTAGTTATTTTATTCTAACCAGCTAACCCTGGTCTTTTGCAAAAGGGATCAGATACCATATCTGAGCCAATTCCAAAAGATTTGGAAAGCGGAAAGAAATAACTAAGACTCTGTACAACCAATTCAAACTTTGAATATACGTAAATTTGTTATGAGTAAAAGTCTAGATGACCCAAGACTTTAACTTTTCAAAGATTTGTTTCAACATATTGAAGCATTTTCTTTATCTTTAAGAGAAATAAACTGGATTCTCAAAAAGATTCAAAGCAACTCGAAAACATCATCCAACCACAAGATACTCGTGTGGAAAACAACATCAGTGTGTCAATCCATTGAGGTTCTGTCGATGAGTTTAGTATTCAAATAATGCTTCACTTGAGACTAAGTTCATGTCATATTCAGTCTTTTTGACTCCTTACTGAGAATGCAATTCTTGTGCATTTCTTTGAGTCAAAAGAGTGAATTTATCAAGTTATACTAGAAAAACTTGGTGCTTGACTTAGTCAATCAAATCCTTGGTTGAAAAGATCAACTCAAAGTCAAAGTTCAACTTTTCCAGAAATTTATCAAATATTTATGATTGACAACACTTAAGCTTGAAGTGTTCGAAGAAGATCTTGGAAGTTCCTTACTTCATATCTTCAATTTCCTTGATCTTGAAGTCATCTTGAAGTATCGTAAGATACTACTTTCATTCTTTACGAATTAAACTTTCCTTGAAGTCTTAATTCCCTTGAGGATGAAACCTAACTTCAAAAATCCAAACTAGGACTAAAAGATAATTATCATCCCACGGTCCGATGTCCCATACCATCTTTCCTACATCAATCTGAGTATAAAATCTGGTGTCCCATACCACCCTATTTTATATTCACATTAATGTGTGGGTGATTCTTATCCTAAAGTCTAAACATCTCTTGATAGAGTATCTTCTAGCTTTAATTCTTGACAAGAATTTTGCAATTTCAGGTACTATCTCTATCTTGATATTCTAGGTTTTAATCCTCTGACATGATCGTTTCACGATCTTGTGCTTATCCTTGGGAACTTGAAAAACCTTTAATAGAATATCTCCAATCCTTTTTACTAGGGTTTTCAAATGAAAAAACCAATCAGAATTCCAAGTTCTTGAATTTCTCAAATTCAAGTTCAATTGGTTATTCTTGACCAATTTTGTAGCGACAAGAGCTTTTGACTTCTTGTCTTTAGATTCCTTTGTTTACTGTTGCTTTAGGTACCTACCCCGGGGACTTTATTTAGGAATCTCTTTACTGCTTAAGTCTTAAGCATCCGCTCATGCTTTCTGGATTTGTACCAAAATCCCTTTAAGGATAGGTAAACACTTATGTTTTACCTTCCACAGACTTAATTACCATTTTCACGGTTGCAAACTACATTCTTGGAATTTCTTTACTCTGTTCAGACTTGGAACAACTTACTCTTTTTCACAGTTTTCCATTGAATAAATGGAACCTGAGTGAATAATTCCCAAAAGGAATTTTATTGCCAATACTTGGGCAATCTACAAAGTAGTTCTAATCGCACATTACTTGGACAATCATGGCCAAGATTGATCAAGTCTAGTTGATCTTGCGATAAAAATAAAGACTTTAGTCTTTATCTTTAAGATCTCTTAAACTATCTTTAAGCTGCTTTGCTTACCTGGAGGATTTTTAGAGATCTTTCTCAAGTCCAAGCATACACTTATGCCTCTCAGATTCCAAAGCTAAGAATCTTTGATATACCTTTGGGTTATATCACTATTTGGACTTAATTAACCAATACTGATGGTTTGGGAATTGCTAAGGAACTACTTACAGACTAAAGAGTATGAAGAATTTCATTCTCAATACTTGAAAGAATGCCATTCTTCAAAGACTTGAGATTCCTTCTAAGGAATCAAATAACTTGAGCAAATGATTCATCTTGGAATCTTTTGCAATGTTAAAAGAACATTTGAAAGAAATTCTTTCAAATAATATCCAAAAAATTTACTGATTCAATTGTATTCATTTCCTGAGTATCAAACTAGAGACTAAATATCACCTTTTGGATATGGTTTCCCATGTCACTATAAAAGTTTAAGTTGAACTTTCATTTATGTGATATCGACTTCTATTCTTGAGTTTGATACAAAACTCATTATTATTGGTCAATCTTCAGATGTTACTAGAGTCCTTTAAACATATTTCACCAATCAAAATTATGTTTAAAGTCCAAGCATCTATTGATGATTGATCCAATAGTAATGTTACTGTGAACACAACTTTGAACTTTATAACTTGTTTAGGAGAAGTTCATGGATTGAAAATCCATTTCTTGGAACTTTCTATTCTTAAATGAAAAGTTCACACTTGCTTCAAGTCCTTAGGGACTTATATTAGTTTCCTAAAGATTGCTTAGCTAGTTGCATCATTTACTAGAGATGCAACTATAGAACCTAACATCCTTTTATTGACGTCAAGGATCAATTGATGTTGAGGTTTAACCTTTGATTTCCATCACCCCTTGGGATGAAATCAAATGAAAATTTATAAAAGATTGGTACCTTTATATCTTGGCAAAACATTTATATCCTAAAGAGGTTTTGCCTGCATCATTCCCTGGACCTATCATATAATATGAATTTATGTGTATTTTGGGAAGAGTTCATGAATCAATTAAGATCCTCTACTTGGAACATCTACCTTCCCAAAAATAAATTCATCTTAAACATGGTAGGAGAATGATCTCACATGAAATAGAAGGCTTGACTATTTCATATCTCAATTCCAAAAAGTTACTTATCGAGGTTTCATCATGAGATACAAATCTTGAAACCACAAAGAAACTTCTTTAAACTTTCGAAATCTTCTAAATAGAAGAGTACTCAAGGAACTTGGAAATATAGTTGACGTTTTCATCCAACCTTGGGATGCTTGAGAAGTTACATAAAATGTATAACTAATCAACTAAAGCTTATCAGTATGACTTTCTAAGTACATCCAGGACTTAGAGTCATCATACATCATAAAAGAGTTTGCAAGGAATTAAATTTTCTTGGTTATCAAGAAAATTTATTACTTAACTTTCTCCTAGTGCTTACTTATACCTAGCAAGACATCTATCATACTTAAATTATCATTAAGTATTTGTCTTTGATAGCGGAGTATCGACTTGGGAAGAAATCGACTAATTACTTGAGTTGTAAACTAGAACTAGTATGTCTTTGCAACTAACTAGTCCTTGGTCTTCCCTAATGTCAAATTGCGAGCTTTATAAAGTAAGATAAATACTAAGAGAGTACATTCTCATATCTACTTGCAAACAACATTCCATTCTATCATGCAAATGCATGTATCTACATGCAAAAGCATATGCTCACATGCGTATGCATGCATGTTCTTTGCATGCCCAAAAAATAATACAACAATCATGCATGAGCTTGATGCACGATTTTTTCTTGTACTAAGAATGTATATCATGCAATCCTGATGCATGTATATCCTTTCCTTTGTCCTAATGCACTATGATATAAAAACATACCCTTGAGGTGCAATAGAAAACTTACTCAATGGAAAGGAAATATGTATTTAAACTACCAAAATACATTCTTTGATGCACAAGGATCTTTTTGAAATCAAGTCTTTCCTTAATGCAAACTAATGCTTGGAATGAGAAATGGATTAATTCATTATTCTAATCTAGACTTAATCAATTGAAATCTTGGCTATTTCAATGTGCATCTAGGATTAAGTGTAGAATAATGAAAACAAGATAAATCAAGCATTAAGGCCAAGCAAAAACTGGAAAATACTTAGCTTTGATCATAGCTTCGTCCATCCCTTGATCCTTGCCAGGAGCTATTCACCATTCTTGAAGCTTCCTCATCAAGAAATAGTTCTTGATGATTTGGTCCGTCAAGGTCGACGAAGTTAGGCCTCCGGATCTTCACTCCACAGCTTCCGCTTTCTTCAAACTTTGCTCAAACTTTAACTGTCCTTGCTTGTTTCTTTGGCTAAAAGAAGAATGCTCCTCGGGTTCCGGTTTGCAACAATCAAGTGCTAGAAACTTCAATTAAAGCCACGATTTGACTTGCGAATTGGCTTGGCTCTGTGGCTTCCAACTTCAGCGGTTACAGATTGAGTTAGTCTTCTGCGGATTAGTTCAGCACTTAAGCGATTTGAGCACGTGGCTACTTCGACGTGTTCTCGAAACGGGCACCTGAGTTCGAATCTTAGTCCCGGCTGCGTGTAGATCTGCGCTGATGTTTCGTTTTCGCATATGCTTCAGCAAAGTAATAATCTGTAAACGTCTTTTGCACAGAAAACGTCGCGAACTGCGGTCTGTCTCTGTAGATAGGGCAGCGCCCTATAAACGGGGGGACTGGGGTTCGAATCCCCTTTTCTACACAGTAGAGAGGATCTGAATCTTTTGCCAAGCTTCTCTCTAAGCTTAATTATGCTAACGCGAGGAAATCGGCACTCTTCTCTGATCAACCGCGAGCATACTTCTACGTCGTAGAAGAGCTTATGCACACGCATATAGGAGAAAGCAAATTGATGAGCAAGATGATGAAGGACAGAGAGCTATGGAGTGAATGCTCTGATACCAATGCAATAGAACGATGGATTACGACCACCACATGCTAGAGAGATGACTCTCCTCCCAACCTTATGCCTGTATATATAGCTGCTTGAACTAATGAGGACCACAAATGTAACTAGAGTCCACAAGTGCATGTGCAATCTCCTCCACTCCTTTCATATCCACCACTAGAGTCTATTAGTGGCTGGAGTGATCTCGACCACTACTTTAGTACCTTCCACTAGAGTCCACTAGTGGTTGTTGTACTGACCTCTTGAGTTAAGTCCACTGGACTCAAGTTAACTCACGTTAACTTGAGTTAGAAGGCTCTAGAGCTCTTTGGGCAAAACTCTCTCCCCATGCTCCCCATGGGAGTTGAACCCAAGACCTCCTCCTTCACAACCATGAGACTTAACCACTAGGCTAAGTGGATTACTTGAATATGAGAGCACATGACTTATGCTTGAGTCTACTCTTGAGATCTTTGGTCCTACAGACGAGTGACCAAATGGTATCCGATTTCAGATCTGTCTGAAGCCATCGGATCCCTAGATCATAGACTTACTTTATTACATGACCATACACCATTGGCTCCCTGGACTTCATCGCATGACTGAAATGGTTGCACAGATGACCATTAAAATATTTGATATGATGCAAACAATGTTTAATATATTTTGCAGAGTCAAAGCACCTCATGTCAACACCCTGGTTTCGAGCATGGCGATGGAGGCCTTGCATATGATATGAGCACGATTCCATCACTCAGGGTGTGTTACGCTTGGCACTGTCAGATCAAATATTTGCCTGCCTGCTACAAAATGATGTTACCCCCATCGGATTTTGGGAATATCACTCTTGAGTCTGCATCAATTGACCGACACATCTACTATAGTTATTCGCCTGCAAACAACTAATGTATTCTACACTACTGGCTCCCACCACGAGAGGAACCTCAAGTGATCTTCTGAGCTAAACTAGAATTTGATCTCGCAAAAGGTATCCACATAGCAGCACACACCCTAGCCCTGGATCTCTTGCAAACCTATATTATGCAGAACCTATCACAAGGATCTGTCGAGGATAATAGATGCGAGAGGGAGGGGGTGTTGACAGTACATCCACCAGTAGCCAGAGGCATTGGCACAGAGGTAGCATGTAAAGACAGGAATGCAATGAGTTGCAAGGGCTAGGCACTCTATTTTTTTTCAAGAAATATACTTCATGATATTCTCTTCAAACTTCAAACAATGATTATTATCACTCTTGTAACATATGTACCATAAAACACCCAATTTTGTGCTTATTAGCTCCATTTTATGCAAGCCGAGGAGTCCTCGCACTTGAGGAGCCTAGGTGGAATGGCCATACCAATTTTGGTTATTTTTAGACTTCATTTGGACCTCCAAATGACCCCGAGAACCTATTTTTTTATTATGTTGGACACTAGGCATGAAACCAATCAAAACTCGTCTAGAATCTATAAAAAGAGCTAGAGAGCTCATTTTTGAGGTTAGCTAGTGTGAGCTTAGTATTTTTTGAGCTTGTAAGAGTGTTCTTGAGTAATAGAACTTGTTTATGATCTTCCATTGCTTCTCTCTTTTGTCTACCTTGTGTGTGTGTAGGCCTATGTGCATTTACATGCTTCTTACCATCACCTTCATATCACTCCTATCGTTGATGATCTTCATATCACTCCTATCTCTTCCGTGGATTGACAATTAAGGAGGTGGAACTTCTTAGTGTGGAGCTTATCCTCGCCTAGAACAACAAAGATATTCTTGTATATTTATTTATATGTCTTGTTGGCCATGCATCCTACATTTAGAAAAGTTCTTTGCACCATTAATAGTAGGGGATCTATCTTTTCAGATCATGGTGGGCATGCTTATCACTACCTACCAATGCTAGCTAGCTACATGAACACTTCAGCACGACTAACACATTATAAGAGCCCTAGGCTGACTCTACATATCAAGGGTACTACTTTCACAGGTGTCATTGTAGATGGAGGCTTAGGAATCAATCTCATGCTTGACTACACCATGTCTAAGTTGAACCTAAAGCCCACCAAATTAGCCTATTTCACGATCGCATTAGCAAATCATAGCAAAGTTACTCCTTTGGGCATACTAGAAGTTGTAAAATTAGAAATGCAAGGTATCATTTTGCTATCCAATTTTGTAGTCTTTGCACTTCCAAGAGTCAAGAGTAGCTATTCCCTCTTGAAAACAAGGCCATGGTTAAGTTATAGCAAGGTAGTGCAAGATTGGGGTAGTGACACCATGTGGGTGGCTTCTCTTGACACCTCGTTGAGGCAACTAGGCTTAGAAGGAGGCATCAATGAAATAGTGAGCATCTCTTGTATTACAACCCTAGATCCTCACTCTAAAATGAGTGGCCCACTTCCCCCACCTAGACAACTACCACCCGTACCATTACCTTGTGACAAAACTCTCCATTGGAGACATCTCAGGTGGAAGCACCTTAGTCTACAGATGTCTATGAGGCCATTGAATGTATAGTAGACCTTCTAAAGTATATGTAGAAGCTATTAATCCCAACTATCAAGAAGGGATTACAAAATTTATGACGGACTTTGAAGTGGTAGATCTTCTATAATGGATGACAGAAGTGGAGACGCGCCAATGTTTTGCAACTCAAGTGAATTACATGAAAACACTTGAAGTAATAGCATCCAACAAACTTGCTAAAATGAAAATGAAGAACAGAAGGAATCAATACAACACAAAATATCCAACGAAAAATGGTGTGAAGTCAGACGTATTACTTCAACACCCCGAAATCTACAACAAGGTCGAAGTAATGAAGAACCTTTGTGAGTGAAAATACATCCCCCCCGCTGAGGGAAGTGAAATTGAGAAGCTTGAAGGTAGACTTCTCATGGATGAATGCCCCAAGGAATAAGCTCTCTAAGGAGCTTGAAGATCAAGGGAAGTATAGAGCATTATAAGAATCGCATTCATTGTATATACCATGATCATCACTTGCAATTTTAGGGCATGTAAATATTAGCATTTTTTGTTTTGGAACAAGGCAACCACTCTCATCTTCTGCCCAACAAAACGTTTTCTAGTGGATTTCTCTTATCTATAGTGGTGGCTCCTTTGCAAGTGGACTCCTTCTCTCCCTTTGAATGGACGACTTTTCCTTCTCATGTACTTCCCTTATTTCCTAGGTAAATCTTCTCTGATAGAATTCTCCTTCAAGTGGCTAATCCTCTTCTCGCTATCTTGTGCTTCTTCTTTTGTAGATGTGGTGATGCCTCTACTCCTCTCTACTCTAGTTGTCTACTTTTTCAAATCCCTCATATGATGGCGATTACTCTTCATTCTACTTCTCCTCTTCCTCCGATTTAGACCCTCCACCAATCTTGAACTTTATCCCATTGGTTGCATATCTCACTTCTCCCTTCCTCTAGTAGTGAATTCTTTCTTCATGTACGTGTATTCCTCTTCAAGATGGAGAGGCTATAGAGGGGGGAAATCTATAGAAGCAAAAGTACCATCTCTCTATTCAAGCAACCATGGTGGTCTTTCCCGATCCTTCCAATAATGATGTTTTGGTTGGTGCACCCAAAGGGAAGGGTGAATCCCTTGGAGGGCACCCTCACCCAAAGGGAAAGGGTGACCCCCCTTTTGGAGGGAACCCTCACCCAAAGGGGGGGAAACCTTTGAAGGCCACCCTTGCTAAAAGCTTGTATGCCTCCATGAACTATTGTGCAACCATCATTCTTAATTAGAAAAAAAAAGTTCTTATTAATCTCAATTGCAATGGGAGCTACAACTATGGAAATGTTGACATAGTAGCTGCAAACCCAGAAAGAGCCCTCATGTTTTGTAGTCACATGTCAGAACAATTCCATTTCTATGCATTTAGCCAACAGTGCAAGTCTTTTTTGCATTGGTGAGCTTAGAGGCACCATAGATGTAGAGCTTGGACTCATTGGAGAAGCACAAGGGAGGTGCTGATTGATCATATTTATTGCAAATGACATATACATTGGTCACCATCAAGCCTGAGACAATAAGCTAGTCAATAGTAGGATAGATACATGAAATTTGAATCCTTGCTACTATGTAAACCATCATGATTGTCATAATTTTAGAGTTGTGAAATGGAAGAAATTCATTCATCTTTGCTCCATTTTTCGAGAAGGACCCCATCTACAATCCTCATTGCAGATAGCATCGAATGTCAACTCAATGCAATAAGTTTGTCAATAATAATTTAGCAATTACAATCATCCATCAGACAAATATGCATTGAAGAGCTTATTTGAGGGCATAAGGAATAACCTCCACCTTTTGGGGCACCTTCAAAGAGGACAACATGCACATGTGGGTGACCCACTCCATATGGACAGCTTCCCTCAAAGGGGTGACATTCTCCATATGGTTGACCCCTTTAGTATAGGCAACATACATAATTGGGAAATCTTCAGATAAGGCAACACCTCACCTTGGGTGAGCTGCAATGGAGCGCAACTATAGTGGTTCCTCTCTAGCTCTTTTTATAGTTTTTTACTAGCTTTGGTCCTATCCAGACCTAGTGTCCGGCCTAGTTAAAAATTAGGTTCCTAAGCTATTTTGGAGTCTCAAACGAGCTCTGAAAATTATGAAAATTGGTACATAAATACTACTAATACTCCTCAAGCTCAAGGACTCCTCGGCTTGCACAAAATGGAGTAGGAATAATAAAAAATGGTATTTACAATGGTGTGAAGTGACTAAGATCACTATTTGGGAAATATTTCTTCGTGAAAAATTATAGGGCCTATTTGGCGGATCTGCGTTGACTGCTTTGCCTACTTGGTCCTTCTCTTTGCTCTGACTCTTTGTGTTGGCTTCCTTGTCTTATAAGTCCTTGAGTTCCCTGACTGCTACCAACACCCCCCTCTCTCGCATCTGTCATCTCTGACAGACCCTTGTTGAACTGAACATAGGACGTAGTACTCGATGACATCTGTGGCCAAGTGGTGCTCTTTGAGCCGCAGTCCTCTGGCTAAATCTATGAGTAAGGCCTCCCAATCGACTGGCCTGGGTACGTCCGGATGTGGCATACACAGCTTATCGAAGTGTAGAGCCTCCTCCACAACAAATAAATGTAATAGATGAGAGGGTCTGGGTATGAATATTTCTGAGTGATACTCCTAGAACCCTGTGATAAACATTTCTTCAAATGTTTGTTTGAAACATGCCAGGAGGTATTTGATTCGAGCATGCCACGCATATACAACATTGACGGATGGGTTTGTGCTCATATCATAGATGAGGTCAAGGTTGCCTTCATTGAAGCCCAGGGCCAAGAGGTGAGGTTCTTTAACATCTTTGAAGGTTCGGAATGTGACAAGCATGAGTTCAAAGATTTTGAAGCACATCTGTGCCATGACATCCGGTACATTCTTGAACCTAATGCCCCAATGCCAAATGGTTGAAATCATATATGCTACTGTTGGTGGGCCACGTGGAGGTGCCATATATACATAGTTCAACCATTTGGCACATCCTTTGATGTTCTTCACTATTTGAGTGAACTCAAGCCATGATCTTCGTCGGAAAACAGGACAATAACAGGGGTTATACTTAATGTACAAGGGCATATTGTTCCATGTGTGCACCATTTTGGGGTAGGCTTTGAGTAACCATATTCTCCATGTAGGTTGAAAGATGTTGCCCTGCCCAGCACTCTCCAGGATGTCGTCTGGGGCAAATTGGGTTGCAGAGGTTGCAGCATTATAATCTGCCAATAAGACGCAAAATGGTACATATGAATCATCCAAGACACCAATCCATCGATGATGAGATAGGTTCTTGATGTAGTCTGATTTGATGATGGCATCTTCCAGTTGAGACATGGACTGTATCTACACCGCTAAATGGTACATATGAATCATCCAAGACACCAATCCATCGATGATGAGATAGGTTCTTGATGTAGTCTGATTTGATGATGGCATCTTCCAGTTGAGACATGGACTGTATCACCGTGAGTTGGGCCTACCTTTTCTAACGTTTGCATCCATTCTGGAGCTTCAATCTCAAATGTATCCATTCCTTCCTCTGTTTGTTTGCCTCCAGGTGTAGGCATAGGTTCATAAGGGTCCTCAAATGTCTGTTCTACTTCAATTGGAACGAGTTCTTCAGGCTCGGTCTATCACTTTTGGAAAAGAAGGGAGTTCCATCGTATCCTTGACTTCTTTGTTGAGAAAAGCATCCCTCTGCATCACATAGTTTTGGACAATAATAGCATCGTCATCTTCATGTGTACTCCTCGAAGGACCAGGAGTTGGTGCCTTTCCTAGTTCCTTGAGTGCTTCATTTTGTAACTCAATTGTAATGCAGTTCTGATTTACCCAGACCTGAAGAAGTCCGCTTCTTAGGTTCAGGTTGACTGTATGATCATAGATCTAGTCTTGTCCCAAGACAAGAGGCTCAGTGAGGTCCTCGTCTTGACACACTAGCACCTTAACTGTCATAAGAACATCTTGGATGTAGAGGGGAAGTTCCACCTCGCTCATGCAAGGGGTTTCCAAACCTCCCAATCCTATGAGGTATGCTTCTATAGGATTGACACTTAAGTTCAATTTTTGACAGTAAGAAAGTTTAACAACACTAGTGGTTGCACCTAAGTCAATCAAGGCCCGTACAGTCCTTGCACTATTTCCTTGTTCTATCTCTAAGGTTACAAAAGGATGTCGGTCAATTATTGTATGGGAACTTACACTTGAGACTTCACACATCACCATATGATATCCTGAAGCTACATAGGCATCTGTCCTAGGCTGATCTCTACCTGTCTTCTCAATTTCATTCTTCGGATGCGCTCTAAGGCTTCTGCTTGTGCTTATTCACGAATTTGTTTTCTTCATCCTTACGTTTCTTGGCAGTGTTGAGTCGATTAATCATTTCCTCAGTGAGGGGTTCTTGATATAGTTTGACTCTGCAACCGTTGATGTAACAAGGAAGGACATCACCTTCTAAGGTGGCTAATTGGACGGCCCCACTTGTTGATATTCTCTTAATAATCATGGGTCCATAGCTACGCTTCTCTAGCTTTCTTGCATGTTGTTTCAGGGTGTACACTAAAACTAAGTCTCCTGATTTCAAGCATTTATCCTTCATGTGGGCATCGAAGTATGCCTTTTGTCTTCTCTTAGCTGCATATATCCTTGCAGCAGCTCTTAGCCTTGTTTCACCTAGCCATTCAAGATTAAAGATCCTCGAAGAGAGTTCATGACCTATCCACTCATGCTCTTGTGCTACTTTCAATGTAGGTATCAAGAAGTCCAATGGTAGCACTGCATTTTGTCCAAATACCATCTGAAAGGGTATGGCTTGGAGTATCGTTTTATAGGAAACTCGATATGCCCAAACAGCATGGTGTAGATGTTTGTTCCAATCATAACGTTTATTATTCACTAATTTGGTCAGCACATTGCATAGAATCTTATTGGTGCTTTCGGCTTGCCCATTAGCTTGTGGATGATAGGGGGTAGACTTCTTGTGTATCACCAAGAACCCTTGAAGAAAATTTTCAATGGCTTCATTCAAGAAGTGAGTGCCTCTATCACTTACTAGCTCTATAGGTAGCCCATATCTAGTGAACACATTCTCAAATAAGAACTAAGCTGTCGTTTGAGCATCATTTTTCGTTGTGGCCTTCACTTCTACCCATTTGGTTAGATAGTCTGTGGCCACAATGATATATTCAGCATGTGAACCCTTGGTTGGGGGATTAATGGGACCTACAAAGTCTATTCCCCATTAGAGAATGCCCGTCCACCCATCATTGGTTTCAATTGCATCTCATCCTTGTGTATCAGATATTGAGTTTGCTGACAAACGTCACACTGCTTCACATAGGTATGTGCATCCATGTGAAGGGTTGGCCACCACAAGTTTGCAAATAGGATTGCCTTAATCACACGGTCTAGTCCAAAGTGTCCTCTTGCTACACCCTAGTGAGCAGTTTCCAAGACCTTCAAATATTCACTCTCATGGGCACATAGTCTCAGGTATCCGTCTTTTCCACGCTTGTATAGATTATCACCAATGAGTGTGTAATCTAGGGCTTCTTGTTCTAAACTTCTTTGCCTGGCCAGGGTCATATCTTGAGGGAATGTTTTCTTCCTCAGGAAGGCTACCAATGGTTCACTCCAATCTAGTATTAGAGACATTTGGTACAGTGTAGCGCGCTCCACAGGTGGTCTACTACGAGAGAAGGGGCATTCCTTACACAACTTATGGACATCAGCTTCCATAGTCGGCCAGTGTACTCCGAGTCTCGTTAGTGTCTATAAAGTTCTTTGCCTTGCATAGTGTTGCTCTAATGCACCCACATGTGCTAATTGCAACCATTTTGTGTACTCCTCCTCTTCCACACAACAAGCTAATATCCCTTGATTTGTATGCTTGTACATACTTCCTACCATGATGTGGTACTTTTTGGCTTTTACTACCTCCCTATCTTGAGTGTTCAGTACTGGATGTTTGGGCCCATATGTCAATGCTGGCACTAATGTCTTGGCCCACTATGCTACAACTTCCAAATTGAACAAGTAAGCATTAGGGAGATCATCTGATATTCCTTGTGGGGCCTCTTCGGATGTGAGGATGATCCGCTCTCAAGTGAGTCTTGCCTTTCCTCACCACAACCTCAAAGTCATATTCCAGTAGTAAGAGAAACCATCTTACTAATCTACTTGTATTGCATGGCTTGTTCACTAGATATAGCAATGCTTGATGGACTATAAAAAATTTAAACTTATTTGCGAGCAAATAGTGTCTAAACATTTTAACCGCATATGCCATGCCTAATCCTTCTCGTTCAGTAGTGGTGTAATTCCTTTCTACAGCATTCAATTGCCTACTTGCATAAGCAATTGGTAGATCCATGTTACCTTCACTCGTAGGTTGTGCTAGCACACATCCAATAGCATAGTTGGATGCATCCAGATGCACATGGAATGGTTTGTTCCAATCTGGGGTAGTCAAGATTGGTGTCGAACACAATCTTCTTTTGAGCTCATTAAAAGAGTTTTCATCAGTCCACTCGAAGTTAGTCAAAAGGGAGTATAGGGGCTTTGCAATGATTGCATACACATGAATGAATCGGCAATAATAGCCACAATGCCCCATGAAAGCATGTACCTCCTTGACATTCCTTGGCCTATGTAGCTCTACAATAGCTCTCACTTTGTCCTCATCCGTGGATATGCCATTCTTAGACACTATGTGTCCTAGAATCTTGCCTTGCCTGACCATAAAACACACTTTTTTGGGTTCAAGCAGACTTGATATTCTCTACATTTGTCAAAAGATTTGCCTGAATTCAGATATATGTGTCAGTCTAATGTTGGAATGAGCACAGAGATCATCAACATAGACTTCTAAATTCTTCCTCAGGAATTCTTTAAATACATGACACATCAGTCTTTGAAAGGTAGCGAGCACATTGGTGAGACCAAATGGCATTACTCTAACGGTGAATATGCCCCACTCTGTGGCAAAAGCTGTCTTATGCTGATCTTCTAGAGCTATGGCCACTTGACTATAGCCAGAGAAGCCATCAAGGAAGTTGTATACTTCCTTGCCTGCTACTCTTTCCAATATATGCTCAGTGATAGGAAGCGGATAACAATCTCTAATAGTGGTTGCATTAACTTTCTTCAAATTAATGCATACACGTAACTTTCCATTCTTCTTGGGCACCACTACAATGGGGGATACCCATTCAGTGTGCTCAATTTCATAGATGAATCTAGCTTCAACCAAACAATTTATCTCTTCCTTAGTCTTAGTAGCATAGTTATCGTTATATGTGTATGGCTTCTACTTAGAGGGTTTGGCATCTGTGGTCCTAGGAATCGTATGGGAGCATATGTCAGGGTCTACACCTTTTAGGTCTTTGTAGCTCCATGCAAAAACATCCCTATATTCTCTTAGCAAAGCTACCAACTCTTGCTCTTCATCCTCAGTCAGGTCATGTCCTATGTAGGTGCATCTTTCTTCTCCCTGTTCTATGGTTACAACAATCTTCTTGGTGGTCTCCTTGTTATCATAGGCCTCTCCTGCTTGTGCATCATGTTTAGGCATTCTCATCATGACTCTCCTATCTTCTATCTCATACTTCTTAAAGTTTTCAGGGATCTCAAATAAAGATTTGTCCTCCTCTAGTGTGACTTCTCTCTTCTTCCTTTTCTTGCCTTCATTCTTATTGGTTACCTGTGTGGCTAATCTTACATCATTTGTAAGTTCTTCATGTCTCTGAGGGTGAGCCTCTACTTCGTAGAAATATTCCTCATCTGATGCAAAATGTGGGTCCATAATGATTGACTCTAGATCGGAGTCACTTGCATCCTCGAATGCATCAGCGTTAGGTTCACATTCTTCAATAACAGAATCACACATGATTGGCTCTATGGTGAAGACTGAAATGTCATAGCCATCCTCATCACAATGGGGTGTCCACTGTTCTTCATTGATGGCTACATCCATTGTTGCTAAAATCTCCGCCCAACCATGAGGTTCAAATTCTTCATCAGGAAATACTAAAGGTGCGTAGGCCGGGTCTTGAATTGATCTATGGGTTTCCTTCGTACCTACTTCTCTGGCTTTGTGTCTCTTCTCTTCTTCTAGTGCTACTTTGCCATAAGTGGGTGTCTTCATGCATCCATGAGGATCTTGATCCTATGGAATGAAACTAACTGTGTATCATCTTTAGCTCTATGGATGGGATTCCATTGAATAGGGGGTACGTCTTTATGAGAGTAATCCTTGAGATTGACTTTGGTTGTAACACCTAAGTGTTGCAAGTACAAAGAATTGGTTCCCCAATCTTGTACCACTTGCAACTGTCGCATAAATGGTCTTCCCAAAATCATCTCATAGGCCTGATTTTTGCTAAAGTCACATATAGCAAAAGTATGCTCAAACTCGACACCACATGTAGTGAGAGCTATTCCTTCAAGCAGTCCTAAGGGTCTTTCTATGTGACCATTAGCCATCTGCAATTTCATTCTCATTGGCCTGAGTGCTGGCTTGCCCCATCGCTTCCATAGGGAAGTAGTGGCAATTGCAACTCCTACACCTGAGTCCAAAATTGCCTTGGTGGTGTAGCCCTGATGGGTAATTGGAAGATAGGTGTTTCCTTCTTCTCCTTCGCTCATGTCTCCTATCTTGTCCAAGGGTATTTCTGGTACTGTTCTATGAGATCCTACTTGGGAATAAGGTTTTGCTACCTCTCGCACTTGATTGGCTACATGTTTCCACAGTTCTGGCCTAGCCTTGAGTAGCTCTTCTAAAGTGAGATTGCACTACACTTTAGTGTTTTTCACTACCTCTGTGTTTCTAGGTATGACCGATTCTTCGTTTCTTACCATGATCGTGGGTGCTCTCATACAAGTAGACTTAACTTCCCATGGGCCTGTGAAATGGGGTAGTTCCTATAAGGAATTAAACTCAAAGTCTAATCTCTCATGAGATTGGGCACTCTCCTGCTCCTCATAAATGGAAGGAATGTCTTGTGGAAATTGATCATGCACATCATCCACAAGTTCAATGGGAGGAGGAGCTTCACTCTCTTTAGCCCATTTCTCTTCTTAAATCTCTCGCAAGAATTCTCGTGAGTACCGATTCATAGAAGAAGATGTGTCTGGTTCTGTGGAGTTAGACACATAAGCTTACTGGGCAGGAAGACTTATCCTTTCACTTGCCTTGTCCTTACTTTGAGAGGTGGAGTCCTTTTCAGATTTTGCAATTAGCCTTTCCAATCTTTCTAACAGTCCATCAAAGTGCAACTGTGTCTTAGCTGAACTAGAGAAGTTAAAGAGGTGATTGGCTTCAAACATGGTTTGAGCCAATTCCACCATCTTAGCACGAATTTTAGTTCGCTCGAGCTCTAGTTCCACTCTAGGGTAACACTTTTCATGATCCGTTACGTTTGGCCCTTCTCGCCTGATATGCATTAAGCATCATGTTTAAGTCCTTGGGAGTGGGATCTGCTAAGACTGATCCTACTCTAGGGGGTGGTGGAATTGTGTGACGTGGGTTGGAAGGTGGTGGATTGGGGGGAGATGGGAATGCTGGTGGTGGAGTAGTGTGAGAGTGAGTTTGAGATGTGCGTTCAATTATCTTGGCTTTCATTTCTCTTAGACTTTCCTCGAGTTCACTCATCTTCTTTGCCCATTGCCTTTTCATTCTCTCTCGACTATCCTTCCGAGCTCTAGTCCTCTTCTTAGTTATGCTCTCAGTTTCACTAACCTCAGAACTCTTTTCCTGGCCTAAACCTTGGTTTTGCTGCAAAGCTTGAGCTCTAGTGATCACTTGCACTGGTGCAATGGAAGTTACACTTCCCGCAAAGTCTACTACTAACCCAATAACGCTGATAGGAGTGATTTTTAGTATATTGTTGGGGTTCTTAGGAAAATCTCGCAAGAGATGCTCTTTCCCACAATGGGGACAAAAACCCTAAATTGTCATAGATTGTGTTTGTGTAGGTGCAGGCATAGGGCAATCACGAATGAGGTGATCTTCCTGACATCGGTAGCAGGGTCCTCTAGGAAATGGGGGTCTTACCTACCTAGGTTGGGGTCCAGAGTTGGGGTTTGCGTACATGACAGTGGCATACTCTGGCTCCTAATTGGGTTCACTCGGGTCTTCATAATAGTATGACTCATTATGCTCAGGTGACTGCATGTAGTAAGCTTTTGGGCTATCGATGTGAGTAGAGTCAAAAATATGATCACTAGGGTCAGTTTTGTGACAGCAATGGTGTTAGTGGCACGATGGCTCTATTCAGATTCTCTTCTAGAGCTGCATACTTTACTAGAATCACATTGGCTAGAGGAGGAGGTTGTTGAGCTAACACTGGTTGAGGCCTTTGTTGGGTTTGGTAGGGTTGTTGATAGGGTTGCTGTGGTTTGCCATATTTTTGTGGTGGGTACTGGTTTTGGTATCTTCCCTGTTGTGCATATGGCTGAGAATAATTTTGTCTAATCGCTTGCTTGTTGTATGGGCAATCTTGCACGGTGTGATTAGTGTACCTCCATTCTATGGTGAGTATTGACTACTAGGGTTTACTTGGGGTTGAGCCATAATGGGACATACATTCGCCATATGGTTGCCTCCACAAGTATGTTGATATATTTTGGTAGTGATGTGTGTGAACACTCTAGGACCGCCAAGGCACTTTTTTCCCTATTTAGGAGGTTTTTTTCCCCCGGCTTGTATATACGCCTATTGCCCTAATAGGCTACTTATCTTCGTACATTCTCTAATAATACATTTAGTATTGTGTGTTGAGCTCCAAGCTTCTTCTCCTTCCTTGTGCTATTCACATGCTTCCGCAGATGTCTATCTCCAAGAATTGGTATCAGAGCAGGTCGTCGCTTCATCTAGGGCGCCGTCGACACTCCTCCGTTTGTATTCTCAGAATCGCACGAATTTTGTGAGCATACTCAGCGTGTTTCCAAGATCAAAACGACTTCGCTCTGTGGTGCCGAAATCGCGATCTAAGCTCGTTGCGGCCTCCAAACACACTATCACAATGCTTATGCATGCTATTTTGTCTTTTTGTGCCAAAGGTATATACCAGTTTCTATTTTCCAGTTTAAGTGTCTCGAAGTCTGCTACAAGTCTAGCAGAACTCGTCTGGGAAGTTCCGTTCAACTTTTTGAGATACAGTCGATTTTCTGCATCAAGGTCTTTTGGTCACCGGCCATGGCTAAAAGCAGTGATGTATTCCGTATGTTGGTTGTTGAGGATAAGTTGGATGGTGCCAACTACCCGTTATGGGCTTATATGGTGCGACATGTGTTGGTTGCAAAAGGACTGTGGAACATTATGCAGGGTGTCAAAAAACGTCCTTTCACTCCTGCAACTGTTACAACTGTAGGTATTGAAGCTGATGTAGAAGGTGTAGAAGATGATGATATTTTGCATATTCCTGTTCGTAGTGTGGTTTCTGTTGCACCTACTGTAGAGCAGATTCGGTGGGATGGCAGAGATGCCTAGGCACATGCATTGATAGCTTTGTCTGTCAAACATGCCATTATTTCTCACATTCGCTCTTGCAGAACAACTAAGGATGCTTGGGATACACTTACCACATTGTACCAAGCTAGGAATGAGGCTCGTGTTGCTTACCTCTGAAAACAATTGGAGAGTGAGCACATGAATGAAGGTGATTCTATGGACAGTTTCCTAACGAAGATCAAAGATTTGAAGGAACACTTGATTTTTGCTGATGAGGTTATACTAGATAGCTCACTTGTGCAGACCGTTCTGAATGGTCTCCCTAATTCATATCAGAGTTTTGCTTCTACTCTTCGGTTGATGATGAAAGGCAATCCGAATGCCTTATCATTTGAGGAGTTAGTCTCTGTTCTGTTGTAGGAAGATCAGTCCAGGCAGAACAGGTCCATTATGCGAGTTGCAGATCAAGCTTTCCTGGCTAGTCAGAAGGGCAAAGGAAAATGGAGCTCTTCAACTAGTAAGCAGAAATCTGCTAATTCTGCATATTCGAAAAGGAAGATAAAGATGAGAAGAAATTAGAAAAGCTGAAATTGTTTTGTAAGTACTGTAAAGGGAACGATCATATCATAAAGAACTCTCCAAAACTGGCTGCTAAAGAGGCAAAGAAGAAAGAGGCTGGAATGGTTGTTGCAGAAGCCTCTACAACAAAAACGGAGTCTGCTAATCTTGTGCAGGAAGAAGAATGGGCGTTTACTACTGTCTGCAGTTTTGACCCATCTTCTCATGAGCAGTGCATGTCTGCAGTAGACTCAGATGTTTGGTATTTTGACAGTGGGGCGACCAAACATATTACCTCGTAGCGCAGTTTCTTCTCTTCACTCGAGCCTGCCCCTACAGGGAATACTATTACATGCGGCAACAACTCCTCTTATCTTGTTATGGGAGTTGGTAAGATCATTTTGACTACTACTGATGGTAGTTCTTTCGCTTTGTCAGATGCTTTATTTGTGCCAGGGACCAAGCAGAACCTGTTATCAGTTTTTGCATTAGCCAAGATTGGCTTGGTTGTGAAATTTGTTGATGACAGGTGTACTGTTCATGATCTGTCAAATGGCGATGTGATTATTGCTTCTGGCATTTTATGTCGTGGGCTGTATAAGCTCATAGACTATGAAAGATCTGTAAATGATTTGGCATGTGCAGTAAATGATTCTCAGGCTATGTCAGATGCAAAGCTTTGGCATGCATGCTTTGGTCATCTAAATTTTGCTAGTTTGCTACGCCTGCACAAATCTGAAATGGTGTCCTCTTTGCCCAAACTTGAGGCACCTGGAAAACATGTTTGTGAAGGTTGTATTTTGGGCAAAATGCAGCATTCATCCTTTCCAAAAGATGGTTCACTTCGGGCTACCCAGAAATTGCAGCTTGTACATAGTGATGTATGTGGTCCTATGCAGACACCTTCTTTTGGGAATTATCTTTACTTCGTGACGTTCATTGATGATTTTTCCAGGCATGCATGGGTATATCCATTGAAGGCAAAGTCCGAAGTGTTCATGAGCTTCAAACAGTTTTTGGTTTTGGCTGAAAATCTGTCAGCATGTAAAATGGGCACCCTCCATTCTGATCGAGGGGGGGAATATATGTCTTATGATTTTAATGCATTTCTGGCTGAACGTGGGATAAAACACCAGTGTATAGTGCCATATAAACCTCAACAAAATGGAGTTGCTGAATGAAAGAACAGGTCACTCATGGAGATGGCGAGGTGTATGGTCAAAAGTCAGGCTTTACCACATAGTTTCTGGCTTGAGAATGTCATGTGTGCAGCATATGTACTTAACATGTGTCCCACTAAAGCACTGCAGTCTATCACTCCATATGAGGCTTGGCATGATCGCAAGCCATCCGTTGCTCATCCGCATGTTTTTGGTTGTTTGGCATATGCATTAGTGCCTGAACAACATCGTAGAAAATTGGATGATAAAGCAGTAAAATGTATTTTTGTTGGGTACAGTTCTGAAAGTAAAGGCTATCGTCTGTATCATCCATAGACTAAACCCATTCTGGTTAGCCGTGATGTTGTTTTTGTGGAAGATGCTATTCAACCATTGCTTTCATGTACTAAGGAGACATATGTTAGCTCCAAAGACATGTATGATACTTTGCTGCCTCTTTTTACAGGTGGACAGTCTAGTGCTGGTCCTAATGAGGCAACTTCTCAGCCTTTGTAGGTTTCATGTGATGATGCAGATAATTCCATTTCTGATGCAGATGTACGTGATGCACTTATTGATGAGAGAGCTGATATTGAGCAGGTTAGAACTATGCCAAAATGGTTGGTGCAGACCTTGCATGACAGCAAATTAGATGCACCTCTGTCATATCGTACTTGTTCAGGCTCTCATAGTGCCTCTTTTGCATCAGATTGCTATGTTATGGCTGCATCTAGTCTTTGTGATGAGAATGAGCCTGTTTCATTTGATGAAGCACAAAATTCAAAAAATTGGATGGCTGCTATGCAATCTGAATATGATGCAATAATGAAGAATGGTACTTGGTCTTATGTGACTTGCCTCCTAGCAAAAAGGCCATTGGCACCAAGTGGGTATACAAGCTGAAGCATAAACCTGATGGTACAGTTGACAGGTATAAGGCTAGGCTTGTTGCAAAGGGTTATGCACAGGAAAGAGGCATTGATTTTGATGAGACCTTTGCACCCACATGTCGTATGACTACTGTTCGGAGCATTTGTGCACTTGCAGCCCATCATGGTTGGAATGTACATCAGTTGGACATTAAAACTGCATTTCTGAATGGTGACTTGCACGAAGAAGTGTATGTTTTTCAGCCCTGTGGCTTTGTGCAGAAAGGGCATGAAAACCAAGTGTGCAGGTTAAAGAAGGCATTATATGGTTTAAAGTAAGCACCACGTGCTTGGTATGAGAAGATACATGCCTATCTGATTGCACATGGTTTTGAGAACAGTCCAACTGAAAGCACCTTATATGTTAAGCGTGCTAATGATGTGCTTCTGATCATTGTTTTCTATGTTGGTGACATGCTTCTCACTGGTCCTATTGAGAAGCATATTGATGATTTTAAGGCTGATTTGCATGCCTCATTTGAGATGTTTGATTTGGGGCATTTGCATCATTATTTGGGCATTCAGTTTATGCATGTTGATGGTGGAATGGCTTTGTGTCAAATGAAATATATTGACACATTATTGCAGCGTTTTGGCCTTGAAGACTATAAGCCTATAGCCACTCCTATGGAGACAGGTTTACGATTGAGTCTTCATGATGCTGGAGATGCATTTGATGCTGTTCTCTATCAGCAGGCTGTTGGATGCTTGATTTACTTATGCATTACTCGGCCACATATTCAATTTTCTGTCTCACAGATGAGCAAGTTTATGCATTGCCCAGGAGTCAAGCATTGGCAGGCGGTTAAGTGCATCTTTCGCTACTTGAGTGGTACTTGGCTACTTGGGTTGTTTTATCCCAAGGGGGGATCACTACCACCACATTTGCATGCTTTTTCTGACTCTGATTGGGTTGGTTGCTATGAGACTCGTGTGTCCACTAGTGGCTTTTGCTTCATGCTTGGTAGCTCATGTATATCTTGGTTGAGCAAGAAGTAGCCTACTGTGGCCACTTCCAATTGTGAGGCTGAGTATAGGGAAGCTTTCATAGCTACTGTTGAGTGTGTGTGGCTCAGACGCCTTATGGCTGATTTGGGTGTTGGTCAGTCTTCTGCCACCACCATCTTCACTGACAGTCAGAGCGCATTGGCAGTTGCGAGGAACCCTGCGTTCCATGCTCGCACTAAGCACATTGAGGTGCATTATCATTATGTCAGGGAGAGGTTCTCTGCTGGGGAGATCAGCTTGGCATATGTGCCCACACAGGAGAACGTTGTAGACCTTTTCACGAAGGCTCTACCCAGGGAGAAGTTTGAAGCTTTCTGCAAAGCTTTGGGCTTAATTCCTTTTGTGGAGTGATTTCCACATAGCTTGGCACTTCCTTATACATGAGTGCGAGCTACTTGTTCACCGCATCACTCCTAGGGGGGATTTGTTGATATATTTAGGTAGTGATGTTTGTGAACACTCTAGGACCGTCGGGGCACTTTTTTCCCTCTTTAGGAGGTTTTTTCCCTCGGCTTGTATATACACCTATTGCCCTAATGGACTACTTATCTTTGTACACTCTCTAGTAATGCATTCAGTATTGTTTGTTGAGCTCCAAGCTCTCCTTCCTTGTGTTGTTAGCGTGCTTCCGCAGACGTCATTCTCCAACAAAGTATAACATCTTTTCACTAGGGCAAACCTTGGTATTTGTTTGCTTGAGACTCCTAACTTCTGAGCTACTTTCTCAGCAAGCTCCTCAATTGATGTGGATGGATTTGAATTGAGGCTAGTAGATCTATCTGAATCTCTGTAGATTTTTGAAAGCTCTAGCTCCTCCCCTAGGTTATCCTCAACGTCTATGCACATGCGTACACACTCTTCTATGGTGTTAGGGTCCTTCAATTACACATAAGATCTCAACTTGGTACTCAACAATCCATCTAAGAATAAAGCTACTTGTTTGGCTGGTGTGGGTAACTCATGAACATGACATCTCTCTAGGTATTCTCTAAACCTTCTCCCTGTAGGTCTAACCGTCTCTTGAGGTGTCTGTTTGAAACTATGTATTAAGGAAGAGGTATTGTGTCATATGCCACTCTTAGAAAATTGTGTGATGAAGGCTTCTAGAAGTTGGTCTATGTTCCTGAACAAAATTGGTACATAAATACTACTAATACTCCTCAAGCTTGAGGAATCCTTGCCTTGCACAAAATGAAGTACGAATAATCAAAAATGGTATTTACAATGGTGTGAAATGACTAAGATCACTATTTGGGAGATATTTCTTGGTGAAAAATTATAGGGCCTATTTGTCGGATCTACGTTGAATGCTTTGCCTACTTGGTCCTTCTCTTTGCTCTAACTCTTTGCATTGGCTTCCTTGTCTTGTAAGTCCTTGAGTGCCCTGAGTGCTACCAACAACCAAGCTGTGTGGAATCAATCCACAAAAGGAAGTAAGCCCAAAGCTTTGCGGAAAGCTTCAAACTTCTCCTTAGACAAAGCCTTCATGAAAAGATCTGCAATGTTCTCTTGTGTGGGCACATATGCAAAGTTGATCTCTCCAGCAAAGAACCTCTCCCTGACATAATGATAATGCACCTCAATGTGCTTAGCACGAGCATGGAACATAAGGTTCCTCGCAACTGCAAATGTGGTCTGACTATCAATGAAGATGGTGGTGCTAGAAGGCTAACCAACACCCAAATCCGCCATAAGGTGTCTGAGCCACACACACTCAGTAGTCACTATGAAAGCTTCCCTATACTCAGCCTCACAACTGGAAGTGGCCACAACAAGCTGCTTCTTGCTCAACCAAGATATACATGAGCTACCACTTATGAAACAAAAGCCACTAGGACACATGAGTGTCATAGCAACGAGCTCAATCACAGTCAGAAAAAGCATGTAAATCTGGCGGTAGTGATCTCCCCTTGGGATAAAACAATGCAAGTATATGGGTACCATGAGTAATGCATAAGTAAATCAAGCATCCAACAACCTACTGATAGAGAACAACATCAAATGCATCTCCAACATCATGAAGACTCAATCCTAAACCTGTCTCCATAGAAGTGGCAATAGGTTTATAGTCTTCACTGCCAAAATTCTACAATAATGTGTCAATATATTTCATTTGACAAAAATCTATTTTTCCATCAACTTGCATACATTGAATGCCCAAATAATGATGCAAATGCCCCAAATCAGACATCTAAAATGAGGCATGCAGATCAGCCTTAAAATCAACAATATGCTTCTCATGAGGACAAGTGAGCATCATGTCATCAACATACACAACAATGCTCAAAAGCACACCATTAGCATGCTTAACATATAAGGTGCTCTCAGTTGGATTGTTGTCAAAACCATGTGCAATCAAATAGGCATGTATCTTTTCATACCAAGCATGTGGTGCTTGCTTTAAACCATATAAAGCCTTCTTTAACCTGCACACCCGGTTTTCATGCTCTTTCTGCACAAAGCCACAAGGTTGAAAAGCATACACTTCTTCATGAAAGTCACCATTCAAAAATGCAGTTTTAATGTCCAACTGATGTACATTCCAACCATGATGAGCTGCAAGTGCACATATGCTACGAATAGTAGTCATTCGGCATGTAGGTGCAAAGGTCTTGTCAAAATCAATGCCTCTTTCCTGTGCATAACCCTTTGCAACAAGCCTAGCCTTATACATGTCAATTGTTCCATCATGCTTATGCTTCAGCTTGTATAACCACTTAGTGCCAATGGCCTTCTTGCTAGGAGGCAAGTCACATAAAGACCAAGTACCATTTTTCATGATAGCATTATATTTTGATTGCATAGCAACCATCCAATTTTCAGATTTTTGTGCTTCATCAAACAAAATAGGCTCATTCTCATCACAAAGAGTTGAGGCAGCCATAGCATGGCAATCTGATGCAAAAGAGGCACTATGAGAGCCTAAACGATTACAATATGATAGAGGTGCATCTAATTTGTTGTCATGAAAAGTTTGCACCAGCCATTTTGGCATAGCTTTTGCCTCCTTAATATCAGTCCTCTCATCAACAAGTGCATCATGTAAATCTGCATAAAAAATAGAATGATCTGCATCATCACATGAAACCTATAAAGGCTAAGAAATTGCTTCATTAGGATTAGCACTAGACTGTCCACCTATAAAAAGAGGCCGCAAAGTATCATACATGTCTTTGGAGCTAACTGATGTCTCCTTAGTACATGAATGTAGTGGCTAAATAGCATCTTCCACAAAAACAACATCACAACTAACCAAAATGTGTTTGGTCTATGGATGATACCGACAATAGCCTTTGCTTTCAGAACTATATCCAATGAAAATACATTTCACTACTTTATCATCCAATTTCATGCATTGTTGTTCAGGCACTAATGCATATGCTAGACAACCAAGAACACGGAGGTGAGCAACATATGGCTTACTACCATGCAAAGCCTCCTATGGAGTGATAGGATGCTTTAGTGGGACACATGTTAAGTACATATGCTACACACATGACAACCTCAAGCCAGAAACTATGTGGTAAAGCCTGACTCTTGACCATACACATTGCCATTTCCATGAGTGACCTGTTCTTCTGTTTGGAAACTCCATTCTATTGAGGTGTATATGGCATTGTACATTGATGATTTATCCCACATTCAACCACAAATCCAATAAAGTCAGAAGACATATATTCCCCCCCCTCAATCAAAATGGAGGGTGCCCACTTTACATGCTGATAGATTTTAACCCAAAACCAAAAATTGTTTGAAGCACATAAACACTTCGGACTTTGCTTTTAGTGGACATACCCATGCATGCCTAGAAAAAACATCAATAAAAGTCACGAAGTAAAGATGGTTTCCAAAAGAGGGTGTTTGCATAGGACCACAGACATTATTGTGAACAAGTTGCAATTTTTTACTAGCTCGAACTGAACCATCTTTTAGAAAGGAGGAATGCTGCATTTTGCCCAAAATACAGCCTTCATAGACATGTTTATCGGGTGTCTCAATTTTGGGCAAAGAGGAGACCATTTCAGATTTCTATAGGTGTAGCAAACTAGCAAAATTCAGATAAGCAAAGTGTGCATGCCAAAGCTTTGCATCTAACATAGCTTGAGAATCATGTACTACACATGTTGAATCATTCAAAGATTTTTCATAGTCTATGAGCTTATACTTAGAACAAGTTGTGGAGTGAGTGTTGGTGTTTCCCACCATTCACTATTTTGCTCATAACTTGAAGCTTGTTTGTCATATTTGACTAAAAATACAACCAATCGATGCAACTCATTGAGAGCTTCAAAGTGAACCTACTATTACCATATTCGGAGTTCGGAGCTGAGAGAAAATTTTGAATTTGTGCTTACTATTGTATATGGTATCAGGGCATGCATTTTTAGAGGATTAGTGAATTGGAGAGGTAGTTGAGACTAATCACATGCATTGTAGCTTAGATAATTCACTTACCATCATGTGTCCACATATCTTCATACACTTGGTTCATGTGGTTCCTTGGATTGATAATTAAACGTGTATTAATCCACCACTTTATGCACTTGTGGGGTGATTGAGGTACAGTCTCATCAACACAAGTCTCTAAGGCTTCATGACTTAGGTACACACATTTTTGGCACCGTTGTTGGGAAAAAAAGGCCTAGCCAAGGTGCCTTCGTAATGGTTATAGCTCTGGAGTGAAGGAATCGTACTTGTAGAGGTGAATTTGTTCAGTGGCAAGTATTCAAGTATTCCAACACTTGTTACTTCACACTCTTGGAGTGTGTGTAATAAGTTTTTAGGTTTAGGGTTAGGAGTGAGGAAGTAAAAGAAGAGTTAGGGTTAGGCAAGAGAGAGGAGTAGAGTAGGGAGAAGTAGAACATCTCAAGAAAACCCAAAAAAAAAAGTCAAATTTAGTTCAGTTTAGGCACTAGGTAACACAAGAATATAAAGACCAAAAGAACATTTAATCACTCGTGTGAACAAGTATCATGGGAGAGCAGCGACTAGTATGGTCACAGTGGTATCATGCCAAATAAGCAAACAAGAGACCTAGTGAGCCCAAAGCTTAGTCAAGGCATTCTTGAAGGTGAGTTCTTCAAATTTTGTATCACAAAAACATCACAAGAACATGCACACACGTGATTTGAGTCGCAACCAGTATTGCAGGGTAGAACAGAGAGTTTTTTAGAAGTTTTTGAGTGATATAGGGGTCAAGAGTGAGTGGGAGAGAAACAAGCACTTTGCACAAAAAACCTTCTAGTTTTGATCAATTTTGGCTGCAGTATCGCGATCGGTTGAGTTTTGGTATCGCAATAAAAAAATTCCCTAGTATTGCAATACTCGCCTGGTATTGTATTGTGCATGCCCACTTGAGGTATCGCGATACCGTCCTGGTATCGTATCATCAAGTGCTAGTATCACTATCGCGATCACCTGGTGGTGTCGTATCATAGCCCTCCTAGTATCGTATTGTATCGATCACGATATCATATCGCTGACCAAGCGGTATCGTATCGTGTGCATGGTTGGTATCGTATAGCTGTATCATCTCTTATTTGGGTATCGTATCATGTAAAACGGGGTATCGTATCGTCTAGAGTATTTTCTGGTATCATATCATTCCTATTGTTGGTATCGTATTGTGGGCTACCTTGGTATCATATCATGAGCCATTCCAGTATCGTATCACGAGTTACCTGAGTATCATATCATGGGGATTGGTATCATATTGTCAATTGAGAAAGTATCATATCGCGGGTTGTAGAGGTATCATATCATCTACAACTCCAGTATCATATCATGCCACTCAGTGGTATTGTATCGCCATAGTCCTTTGGTATCGTATCGTGCCAAGTGTGGTATCGTCCAGAATGACTCAAGCTAATTGGAGGTGAAATTTGAAGTGATTGAGGAGATAATTGAGGGGAAGAAGAGAGCAGATATAGACCCAAAGGGGTGAATGAACTTAAGATCAGGATGGGTGTTAAGTAGCCAGAGAAGTGTCGTTTCGTCAGTAGGAAGTGAAGCTCAAGTGAGCCATCACTCGATCTACTCAGACACCTCTAGTGACTCAGAGGAGGAACTACCCATGGCCTGAGAGGACATGCATGGTTCTGTTCCGAGGGAGAATTTTATGTCAACCACAAAGGGTGAATACCGTACCTCTTTGTAGTATGTGTCAACTAATCGATAAGGAATCCCTATTTACCTTGATGGCTTAAATAGGTCAGTCGCAAGAATGGTAAACTCTACCGAGTCAGCAATAGTGCCCAGATCCCCAGTTAAGGATGAAGGAGGAGCGTACATGGGCAAGATAGGTCAAATCTACGTAGTGATGGAGAACCTAGATCAGGTCAATGAAAGAGGAGAACTAGAAGGACAAGGAAATTCGGGGAGATCTAACCCTGAAGAACTGGTGACTACCCCAAGGGGCAAGTCTATTGTGAGTCAAGTCTTGAGAGGGGATTTGATACCTCAAGATGATTATTTGTTGGATGTATACCTAATCCACGGGTCAGACCTGCTGTTATAGATAGATTCACCCACCCGAGGACAAGAAGTAAGCCCAATAACCATTTATGAGTTGAAGGATCTGGAAGATGAGCCTAGAGTCACCTACCTAGACCAAAACCAGAGAAAGTATTGGCCAATAGATGAAGTTGATAGGTCTCAATTGAAATACATGGGATTGCTTGTATTCCCTCCTCGAGAGCAAGCAACTACCTAACACAACCCTTTTGGAACCCACCAAGGAACAGAGAATAAATATCAGGACAAACAAGCGAATGGAGTATCCCCAACCAAAAACATGTGCAGTTTGCAATGCCAGGGACACACACACACACAAACCAACTCAGGAATAGGTAACATGACTCGACCATCGGTTCAACCAAGGCCACAACCAAGAATGCATCCACTTAGACCAGCAATTCATGTCCTTCCTAGACCACCAAAACTTGTGAGAAGGCTGAGACCAATTCAAGTTGCTAAATGTATGAGAAATCACTATGATGGAACGGGAGAACCATACCATCACATAACAGAATTCAAGCAAGTTTTACGAGCCGAACAAGTGAATGACTTCTTTGTGTAGTATGAGTCCTTTGGATGAACCCTCACAGGACAGCCTTGACTTGATTCCAACCAATGGATCCAAATCATTTTGGGAATATTGAATAATTTTTCCAAGAGTTCATGGGAGAATTTACTAAACGAGGGATTAAACACAACTCGTCATCCTTAATTCATAGTTTCAAAACCCAAATGAAACCATAAAAATAGCTACCCGAAGATTTAACCAATATGTTGATAGATATCTAGTAACAAAAAGACCCTCCCAACAAAAAATGGTATCACTATTCTTAGATGGATTGACTAACGGAACATTGAGAACCCTCGTTTATGAAAACGGCTCCAGACATTGAGTGAGTGTCTACAAAATGTATTGATCTAGAAGACAACCTAGCTGATGACCTCAAAAGTACACCAAGCTCTACTAAATCAGAGGACATTAGGAGTATAGTGATGACTAGCTCTAATAATGTGGAGGAGCTAGCAGAACTCATAGCTAAGAAGTTGGGAGTCCATGGACCAAGAAACTACTAGAACCCACCAATGAGAATGCCAATGCTACGGAGATGCAGACTATGAGGTGGAGATCCAAGGACCCAACCTGTACTGCCATATTGAGCAGAAATACACTAATCATACTACTGAAAATTGCCCATTTAATCGACAGCCGAGGCCAGTGAATCAACCCTGGTATAGACCTTACAGATACCCTCCTAGAGAACAAGGAAGAGAGATCTCGAGATACAACCCCTATCTGGGCCCACAAGGAGCACCTAGACCTCATGAACAAGGAGGATACGAACAACCACAACCGGTGTTAGGACAACAGTACCAATCAAATACACTCAACCAGAGGAGAACATGGAAAGAGCCATGGTACCAGCTACGCCTCGAGCTAGTGTAGAAACAACGAATCAGGGATACAAACAAACTCAAGGAGAATACTATCCATATGATGCCAGTCTTCTAGAATATGACCAAACTTATGACCAACAATCTTGTCGTTATGAAGGATATGACAATCCCTATGGACTTGAGTATGCAAATCTGATGTACACTGCACCTAAGGCACCAACAACTATGAGCCCACCCATTAGACCACCTGTGCCAAAAGGACCATGCTATAGATGTGGAGGAGATCACTTCATAAGAGAATGCACCCTATCATACAACCCACCACCTCTTAGGACATGGGACGGGTACTGCAATGAGTGTGGAAAGGAACATCTATTTATAGATTGCCCTAAAAACCCCAATAAGGCTCATAACACAACATCAATGTGGTTGAAGTGATTGAATCATCAAAGAGTGATTGAGATTACACAATACCATTAAAATCCATTACTCAAGCTCAAGCCAAAGGACGGGAGGCAAAGAAATTAGATTCCGAACAAGAGATCAGTAAGGATCTAGAACCCAAGATACAGGTAGTGGAAGATTTGGAAGATTTGCATGAGAGTACCCAAATGAAGAAGATGCAAAGTTGGAAAACTAGAAGGGAAAAACTTAGAAATAAATGGATGAAAATTAAAAATAAAGAGGACAAGAAGGATGTAAAAGATAGTAGGAAACCGATGGAATAGGAAGTGAAAGATAATACACCACCTAAGTCCCACACCCAGAAGCTAGAAAACCATGATCAATCCTAGCAGACCCAGTACCGGAAGGTCTGGATATGTGCTTGAAAGCCTACCAAGCCAGAATCATGACTGGACCAAATATCGAGCAACATGAGAAACTCTACCCACAAGGGGAGCTAGAAAAGGAGAGATTGGTGATATGCAGAAAGCTAATAGAGGTAGCCCAAGCCACTCTGGAAAAGACTATCCCAGTCCTCCAGGAGAGAAGAATATCTGATAACCAATTCAATGAATGTTTGAAAGAGAACGATAAAAAACTAACAAGAATACTTAAGGAGAAATATAGTATGGAAGAACAATAGAGCACCCATAGCAAACCAATTTCAATAATCCCTAAACTAGAAGCCGATTGGCCATAAGATTTGTGGGCTAAGATTCAGGAGAACAAATGGAAAAAGAATGAGAGTTCAAGACCACCATTTGATGAACTAGACATTGAGGAAAACCAACCGACCCCAAATTTAGAAGAAGTATATGAGGAAGTTTCTATGTTATACTGAAATAGGGAGGAAGTACACAACTTTTCCACTCTACCTAATTATATGGGAGAAAACGAGAAAGGGTTGATAGTTTTTCATGATTCCACAATGCGAGGCAAGGAAGATGGGTCTTCAGGTAAGACCTCACACAACTTAATAGAACTCAAGAAGACCAAGGTACCATGCCTCTTGACTGTGGAAGAGTTACTACGAGCCAAACCCCCCAATTATGGAATCAGTTAGCGGGACAATTGAAATTAGAACCTAAGGAGACTGAAAAGGAGAATAAAGAAACTAAAGTTCCATCTATTATACAAATCTCCATGGATAAAGTTGGAGAATTAAGTGAGGGAGATGAAGGAAATACATGTCTACCCATCACATTTAATGGATACCTGGCGAAATCCATTTTAGACATCGGAGCAAGCATAGGCATAGCCACCAAAGAGATTTGGGAAAAATGGGGAAAGCCAGCCCTATGACCAACACGTATGAAGCTTCAATTGGCAGATGGACATGTGGAGAGACCCCTAGGAATATTGGAGAAAATTAAGTTGACTACCTGCGGAGCAGAATTCGAACACACTATAGTCGTATGCCAATTTGGAAAGGCAAATAACTATGAAATGATATTAGGACGACCTTTCATGAGACAACTCAGGGTAGTACAAGACTGGGGAAGAGATGCTTTATACCTACAACATTGGGGGGCCACTAACCAAGATAAATTTACATACCTTTTCTTATAGGGATGTACCCCCACTACAATGGAACCCCATACACAAGGAAGAGGATGATTTGTCAATTCACAATGCAGGTTCTAGTGACCAATCATGGATGCACGAAGATGCTCAATTATGGATGTGCAAAGATGCAAAATGAGAGGAAAATAAAACTCAAATATGACCTATTGGACATCAAAAGTACCGACCCATAGATGATCCTATGTATATGCCTCAAGTTTTCTCGGATGAAGCATTTGAACCACATGGTTGGATGGAGATGCTAGCCACCTTAGATGTGTGTGTAAATGAGGAGGTATTAACCATGAATGGATGTGTAGATGAAGAAGGTTATGATGTAAGTTTTTACATGGTAGTCCTTCAAGAAGTAGAGGTAGGAGAATTCTTAGAAAAGGAATGGAGGGAGGAGTACAAAAGCATAGAAATGGAGCCAGAATTTGACTCGGAGGAATGGTATTTAGAAGTAATTCAAGCCGATGATAAGGAAGGGACACCCAAGGTATTAGCAATAGAAGCAGCTCAGACAAGAGCAAACAATGAAGAAACATTAGATAAGGTAGAACCAACCACATGTCTTTTTGAAGTCCCATAGCACTTCAAAAGATATGAAATAGAAGAGAGGAAAATAGCTATCCAAATGCCCAAAAGGGAGGCCAGAGAAGAAGAAGCTTATGATTGAAAGAACTTGGAGAAGCTTGTAGAAGGTAGAAAAATGCATTTTGAAGCGACGAAGTTTCGTCTAGCCAACCGGCACAAGACTAGCCCTTGAGCTTATGGAGACTCAAATAGACCTTATAAGCATGTGATAAGTGCAAAGAAACATAGTATGTACTTTGGAGAATCAAGGAGAATGAGTCGATACAAAACAGATAAGTTGGCATGTCGACTAGCTCAAAAAACTTACTACCTATGGAAGAGACAATGAACTTCAAATGCCCATAGCATCTAGTGTGATTACAATTAGAAAAAATCCTTTTATAGGAGTGATACACATAGGTTTGAGTGTATAGAATGCACAAAAGTATAAGGAATAAGCAAAATATGCTATAGGAATGAATGAGACATTCACCAGTGGTACTTCCTATTTTTTAGGAATACGTAGAGATTGACCCCAAGGCAGAAAAACTCAGATTTCTCCCAATCTACTGAACCAAAGTATCATGCTTGCTTCCTAATTGATAAGATTCAGAATCAAGATCATATGGTAGTGTTACCTTTTTTTTGTCTTCATCATACCAAGACCTATGTTCTTCAAACATAACATCTCTACTTGTAGTGAATTTCTTGGTGAAGGATTGAAGAACATGTAACCCATCTGAGTTGAATCATATCCAATAAACACTACCTTTGTTGCCCTTTCATCTAGCTTACCTCTTATTTGTGATGGTACATGAACATAAGCTAAACAACCAAAAACCTTGCAATGTCCAAGACTAGGTTTTCTTCCATGCCATGCCTCACAAGGAGTCATACCTTGAAGTGATTTGGATGGTAGTCTATTGACAAGGTACACAGCAGTTGAAATAGCTTCTGCTCATAGATAATGTGGCAACTTCTTCTCTTCAAGCATTGTTCGGGCTGATCCAACTAATGCCTTGTTTCTCCTCTCTGCAATTCCATTTAGTTGAGGAGAGTACCTAGTAGTCACTTCCCTTTTGATACCTTTGTCCTACAAGAACTCATCAAACTCTTTGGAGAAGTATTCTCCCCCTCCATCATATTTGAGCTTCTTTAGTGATCTACCTGTATGATTCTCCACATGTGCAAGATACTTCTTGAAGCAATCAAACACTTCATTCTTATGCTTGATAAAGTATAGAACAATCCATCTACTATGGTCGTCAATAAATGAGACATAATACCTTGATCCTGCCAATGAAGGTTCTTGACTTGGTCCCCATACATCTATATGTACTAAGTCCAATAAGTTGTTGTGGATGTAGCCTTTGGGGGTGAATGGTTGTCTTTGTGCCTTCCCAATTTGACATGCATCACACCTGTTGATCATGTGTTGCTTTGATATGTTCGGCAGTACTAGAACACTTTGATCCCTGCATATATCCTCCAAGGTTCTTTCATTCACATGAGAAAGTCTCTTATGCCACACTTCAAGCTCACTTAGGGTTTGAGACCCAAAGTTGAATAGATCTATGTTCCTGGTTTCTCCTACTTCAAAAGTAAAGAGCCTACCATGCTTCTCACCTCGGGCTATCTTTTTGAAGCCTTGACATGGATCTTCCACAAAAGCTCCATGTTGGGTGAACCTAACTTGGAAGCCTTTTTCAACTATTTGGCCTACACTTATTAGGTTTTTAGTGATAGTGGGTACATAGAGAACCTTACTTAGAATGTTTGTCCTGCTATTGGAAGCTTTGACATTACCAATCTTCTCCACATTGTGCTTTGTGTCATCCCCTGTTTGCACCTCATGTCTATGCTTTGGACTTTCCAAATCAAATAGAAGAGCAATGTTGCCTGCAACATGATTCGACCATCCTGAATCTATGTAGAACAAATGATCATCTTCTTTACCTTCTTTGTGGCTTAGATTCATAAGAAGCAATGAGTCTTCATGTGGTTGATCTTTTGAATAATTGTTGTAGTCCCTTCTATTATAGCTTCTATTGTTATTGTTGAAGTTGTGTCCACCTCTGCCTCTATTGTTGCCATATCCACCTCTTCCACTTCCTTTCTGGGTCTTCCCATTGAACCAGCAATTTTGAGTGGTGTGGTTGGTCTTATCGCATATGGCACAAGGTTGAACATTCTCACCTTTGGTTTTGTCTTGGTTTGGTCCTTTCTTCTTCCCTTTCCACTTGCTCTTGCTTGCGAAGTTGGCTTGGGAAGTCTCTTCTTCATCTTCTTCCTTCTTCTTGCCTTTTTGCTTCTTATCCTTCTTATCTGCATATAGAGCACTAGTTGAATTACCATGATAAGAGTTACCTTCCTTTATGCTATTGTTGGCTTCTTGATTGAAGAGTTGTCCAAGAAAGATGTTGAAGTCTGGAGTTTGCACATCCATGATGAGATCATAAGCCGTCGTGAAGGATTGCCATTGCTTATCACTTCGAATGTCGTTGAGAATTTGCCTCATGATGACCTCTTCTTCAATCAGCTCTCCAATGGATGCTAACTGATCCACAACCTCCTTGACCTTGGTAACAAACTTTGTGATGGTTTGTTTAGGTGTCTTCTTCATTTGGTTGAAATCCTTCCAAAGCTGATTCTCCCTTGCTTTGGTACTAGCAAAAAAGAAAGTCTCGAGGGCAACCCAAGTCTCTTGAGATGTCTTGCATCCTCTAATATGTGGTAATAGAAAGTCAGAGATAGAGTTTAGTATGTATGACCTTGCTTGAGCATCCCTTGCGCACCAAAGTGTGAGCTTATCTGTCTCCTCTTGTGTAGGTCCTCCTTTGGATCTTGGAATAGGCATAGCTTCATCACCTGCTACAATTCCATAAAGATTTCTACCTTGCAAATAGGCCTCCATTCTGATTTGCCAAGCTACGTAGTTGTGTCGATCAAGCTTCTCGATCATTGAGGGAAATTCATCACCCATCTTGATTTAGCTCTAATACCACTGAAAGAACTTGGAGAAGCTTGTAGAAGGTAGAACAATGCGTTTCGAAGCGACGAAGTTTGGTCTAGCCAACCGGCACAAGACCAGCCCTTGAGCTTATGGAGACTCAAATAGACTTATAAGCATGTGATAAGTGCAAAGAAACACACTATGTACTTTGGAGCATCAAGGATAAAGGAAGTCTATAGCTTCATAGATGGATTCTCTGAATACAATCAAGTAGCTATTGCTGCAGAGGATCAACATAAGACAGCATTCGCAACTAAATGTGGAGTGTACAATTTTAGATTGATGCCTTTTTTATTCACCAACACCCTTGCTACTTTCCAAAGGTTGATGTGTCATGTATTTAAGGATTTCCTAAGGAAGATTATGGAAGTATACATAGATGACTTATGCACATACTCAGGTCAGAGACATGAACACGTTCCGGAGTTACGAAACATATTGAGAAGTGTTGACAATATCGAGTGTGCCTGAATCCTGAAAAATGCATCTTTATGGTGAGACACAAAAAGATCCTGGGACACATTGTATCTAAGAATGGAATTTCCACTAGCAAGGATAAGGTTAAGGTAATCCTAGAGCTACCAAGACCAAAAAATGCTAAGGAAGTGCAAGCTTTTATGGATCATTGTGGATACTATCACAGATTGCCTATAATTATGCAATATGATGCATATTAGCTCAACCAGCAGATGAAGGAAAACTAGACCACCCTATTGCATATGCGAGCATACAACTAAACCAAGCGGAAAGAAACTATACGACTAAAAAATGAGAAGGTTTGGGAATTGTGTATGCAGTCAAGAAATTCAGAAACTCCCTTTTAGCTAACAAATTCAAGTTCTTTATCGACCATCATGCACTATTGTACCTAGCCAATAAGCCTTGTAACATGGGAAGATCAGTGAGATTGTTTCTATTGCTGACGAAGTTTGATTTTGAAGTAGTGGCGTGGCCAAAAAAGGAACTACCCACGTAGAGCTGCAAGTCTAACACTGTATAGTTGGAAAGACCAAAAATTATGGAAAACTTTTGCTAAATTCTTTTGTGCAAAATGAGCATATGACCTGTGTCAAAATCTCATAAAACTGCACGTATTTACATGGAAACAGACATAGTGAATCACTGACTCCACTGCATATAATCAATTACTCGAAAGAATCCAATTAGGCTTATCGAGCACCTATGAACAGCTAGCATACATCTCCTATGGCGAGGTTGGGTAAGTCTTCCACTTATATCACCAAAGAAAACTCAACATTTGGGTGTCTCCAATTAAGAAAACCTCATCAAGACTCTCTTTATCAAACATAAAAGGCTTTATGCAAAATTATGTAATCGCTACATCAATGACCACATGTACGTACATAAGCGGTATCCATAGAAGCATACATGTTGAGATATGAAGCTCAACATGTGATGATCCAAGATGACACGTATCACTTTTTCATTTCTCTCACATGTATAGTGGTCACTCCGGTATATGTCAAGGATAGTTCATTGAGCTTTGCTGGATCTATCTATCGAGAATGATGGCACACTTTCTTCTTGCCAGCTCACTCATTTGTAGACATTAGGATTTTCCTTATGTACTATTCTTTATATATTGCATTAGTTGTATTGTTGTTTTAGGTCATTCTTGTATATTCCTTTTATGTAATAGAAGAAGAAGAAGAAGAAGAAGATCATTCTTCCTTGCTTCAAGTGTGAGGGTGTGTGAGTGAGATCTCTTCCTTATCTCCTTCCTCGTGACATGGTATCAGAGCCAGTGTGACTGTAGAAAGCTCGTGGAGAAGGCCGATAGTGAAGAGTATGCGAGAAGGCATGAGAAAGCATGATTCACAAACGACCTCATATTGCTACAGGAGAAGGCATAAAGGTTCTCTGTTTCGAGCTCGCAAGCTAGGGCCCATAGAAAAACCATGTCAACTTGCATCCTGTTTGACAACACTCAAATATTCCATATCCAAAATTTCAAGCGATTTTGTCTACTCTTGATACACGAAAACTATGTTTTTTTGAGATCGGACTCTCACGTCATAGTGCAACACTGTCAAAGCAGAAGTATTTCTTGTAATGTTTTTGCTGTGTTGTGAACTGCTCTAGAAATGGCAAACACAGATGGAATGAGTCAACTTATGAGTGATAAGATAGAGAAGAACAACTTCCATTCTTTGAGACTCAGAATGATGAATTTCTTGATGGGAAAAGGCTACTAGAAAAACATCGAAGGAGAGAATAAAATGCTCCGCAGTTAACAAAGAGGAATCTGTTATTGTTAGTGTCCATGTGAAAGGCCAAATGGCCATTGGACACTTCTTTTAATATCTTATTTAATAAAACATACAGTGGCCTGGTCAATCACAGACTGTAAGTTCGACTGCATTTGTAAGACCTACGAAGTATGTCTTTGTGCTCCCTGTGTACTGTGTTTTTCTGCATATTTTGTAGCCTCTGTGTGGAGCTCTGTGTGTGGCCTTAGGAGCTAATTTTTTTACTCTGAGGATATTTTTGTGGAGCTCTCGAGAAGGAGAGTGCACCGTGGTGCATCACCATCGAATTACTTCACTAGTATCATAACAATTTGATGCAAAAGCCTTGTACCTTTTGTGCAAGCAAAGTGAGCACCCCGCCCCTCGCTTTCTCCAAGGCATATACCTTGGCATACCTTGTCATCCGAGTCACCACCAAAGTCACCATTGGGTGCATGCGAGGGAGGACCTCAATGATCAAGGAAGATAGAGGTTCTTGATACTTCCCCGGAGGTCACCCATCCCAGTACCGTTCCCCCTAGAGCTCACTTAACCATGGCAATCTCTTGCCACTAATCTACACTCTTGTGGTGTCTGAAGAAGGGGAAAGACTAAGGTTAACATTACCTTGAACATGTTTTGGTCCCTAAAAGCTTCATTCTTTGCTTTCAAAGCCTATTTTTGAAGCACTTTTGGGGTGTCTTTTGGAGCCATTTTGGGATACTTTTGCACAGAATTCTCTCCACACAGGTCCAAGAACATCAAGAAGAGTGTTCTCTGTACTTCTCCGACAATAACTATCAACCTTTGGGGCTGTGTTTTTCATCCGCACTCATAAAACTATAGGTTTCTCGAAAGGTTTTTCAGTTTAGGTGGGAGCAGCCACTGCAAATTTATGTAGGTTTTTGAGCCTAAAACATCATAGTTGACAGACACTTGCAGGTGTTGTTGGCTACTCTTTGGGTTGTGCATTCATCCTTTTAGTGTCATTTTGCTGCATATATTGAGCACATACACACCATGTATGCTTCTGTGGATACTACTTATGTACGTCCATGTGGTCATTGATATAACCCATTATGTTTTTTGCATAAAGCCTTTTACATTGGATAAAGAGGTTCATGGTGAGGTTTTCTTAATGGGGAGAAACCAGATGTCAGGATCTCTTCGATGATGCAAGTGGAAGACTTACCAAGCCTCGCCATAGGAGCTGTATGATAGTTGTTCATAGGTGCTCAATAAGCCTAGTTGGCTTCTATTGGGTAACTGCTTATATGTAGTGGAGTCAATGATTCACTATGCAGGTAAACATGTAAGTACTTGCAGTTTTATGATATTTTGACACTGGCCATATGCTCATTTTGTAGAGGATACTCTGGCAAAATTTTTCCAGATTTTTGGTTTAGTCAACTATATAGTGTTCGATTTACTCCTTGATATACTTATTCATGTTTGGACTCTTCTAGCTCCATTATCATTCTATTAAGTTCTCTACCATCATGGCATCAGAGGTCTCAGGCACATCTAGTGGATCAGGGTCTAGTGCCAATGTTTCGAGGAGGAGCTATAACTTTCAGGGCATAGATCATTTTGAGATCCAAAAATTTGATGGCACAAACTTTGCTCTATGGAAGAATCAGATTAAAGATGTGCTGATTCAAAGGAGGCAATGGAAGCCAGTAAATGAGATTTCAAAGAAGCCTGTTGAGATGGATGAAGATGATTGGGATGAGTAAGATGAAATGGCCAGGTCTACCATTCACTTGCACCTACCAGATAATGTTTACTTTACAGTATTAGACTGTGAAAGTGCACAGGATCTTTGGAAGAAGCTATGCAATACATATGAAAAAGAGATGGCATCAAATAAAGTGTATCTGATGAGAAAATTATATGACCTTCGCATGAAGGACACAGATAGTGTTGTTGCTCATCTAAATGAATTTGATGCTATATTCTCCCAATTACAGGCTCATAAAATGGATATGGATAATGAAATGAAAGCAGTATTGTTGTTATGCACCCTGCCATCATCATGGGATACGTTTTGCACAACTATTAGCAATAGTGCACATTGTGGTAAACTCGTTTATGATGACATATGTGGAGCATGCTTGAGTGAGGAGATTTGTAGAAAATCTATGGTCGGCACCATAGTGGAGATGCATATAATGTTCATGATTCTTACCAAGGAAAGAATCAACAACGTGGCAGGAGCAGAACAAGGAAAAGAATGGTCAACGAAATAAGAGTAGAAGTAAATCAAGGAAGAGGGATATCAAATGCCATTATTGTCATAAGAAAGGACATATGAAGAAAGATTGTTATGCATTAAAGAATGCTAAAGGTAAAGGACATAATGTTGATGGGCATGTTAAACAGTTACCTACACCATCTACTTCGGCTGTGAAGATTGAAGAAATTAATGCTATTTCTGATGATACTGATGTGTTGACACTTGATAGTGTTGGAAACAATGTCCATTGGTCCATCTTGCTCATAGTTTACAGGTTGTATAGGCTTTTTTATATGTACTTGTACAAATAAAATACGTGGGGAACTTGGCTAAGTCAATGTCCTCCCAATAGATTGGTGTGGGTTCGATTCCCCCTGGTAGCAGTGCGCGAAGATTCTTTTGGACCATGCTTTTCAAATAAAGTACAATGAAGACGAAAGGATGGAGATTTTATGAACGATTTTCCGATTGAGTTTTTCAAAGAGCGATCGTGGAGCGTTTACCTTACGAAAGCTTTTGGGAGTGCTTTATTTTAAGGAAGCTATACTATATAAGAAGTGCTTGGGGTCTCTTGTAATTTATCCTTCACCTAGTGTTCAACACAAGCCTTGGTGCTTGGACCTCAATAGAGGTGGTGTTTGTTCTAGCCATGATGCTAACTTGGAGCATGTTGAGGAGCAGCTATGGAGTTCTTCTCGGAGGAGAAGAGTGTGCTCACACTCTTGCTCATGGAGAGGAATTGGTCATTAGGAGCTTGATGGTGAGGATCGGCCATCTACATGGAGTATTTGAAGATTTTCTTCTACATGAAGATTTTGGTTTACTTCAAAGACATTGGATGGTGGTTAACATAAGATTTACATCTTATGTTAAGTATTCAGGTACATATTCTCTTTATGCACACAGGTACTACTTGGAGTTTATGGAGGCAGTAGAATCCATATCAGGAGAATTCCTATTTGGCATAGATACAAGAGAATCAGTACATATATGCTTTATGCATATTTGGATGTGTTTGAGAAGGTATGGTCATATGAGTTTGAGGATTTCTTGCAACAAACTTATTAGCATTCTTTGCTAATTTTGGAAGTATGTGATCTTTCACACATGTATCTGACTTAGGGTCTTCCATAGCCTAAGTTCAGATGAGGGTTTGTTGATTATCAGTTTCACACTGATCCTTCCTCTTTCTGTCACTCATATTCACTCTTCTACAACCTATTAGATCACACATCTCATGTATATTCAGATTTCTGTCCATACATCTGAATATGTTTGTTACATTTGTACATTCACTCTTCCATCTATTTCTGTTCACATAGAGTGGTTAAGAGTTTTGCTCCCACATTGTACATTGAACATTGGTATATATGATAGTGTTAGTAAGCAGTGGCTTATGTAACACTTTACACATGTTGTCTAATCTCTCTCTATCTTTGTCTCATCATATGTATGATTAAGTTGTGGTATGTTCATGTTTTGTCAATATTGGAAGATTGCTAGATTCTATGTTGTAGATGCTAGACCTATGGAACCATGGACCTGTGATATGAGTTATGGGCCTACCTTATTTCCGCATCAATGTGGAGTATGAAGTTGATGATCTGTTAGCAGCCGAATATTTTTGAAGAGTATGCAAATACTTTACAAAAGTATTGTTTGAAGACCAAGACTTGATGAAGAAAAGGCTACTTCAAATTCAGGGAAAAACAAATGGTTTGGAGAAGATGAAGGAACCAGATCAACATCAAATCACAGGTATCAGTTTCTACTATCAGATTATCATTTGCAGGTCATGTCTTAGAAGAGCAGTTATGAAGAGATTAGAAGGATCCAAGGAGTGCTTTTATACACTTTTATTATTTGAAAGTTAAAGGCTACATCAAAACAGGTATCTAGAGGTTTTTCTGGAGAGTTTTGAAAGATCTCTTTCAGGACAAGAAAGTTCATCTAAGAAGACAAATATGAAGATGGGATTGTTGGAGTTAGACGTCTGGGGAAGCACGCGAACAGCACAAGGAAGAGGAAGAAGCTTGGAGCACAACACAGAAGACTGAATGTATTACTAGAGAATGTACAAAGATAAGTAGCCCATTAGGGCAATAGGCGTATATACAAGCCGGGGGAAAAAAACCTCCTAAAGAGGGAAAAAAGTGCCCCGGCGGTCCTAGAGTGTTCACACACATCACTACCTAAATATATCAACAAATCCCAACTGGGAGTGATGCGGTGAACAAGCAGCTGGCACTCATGTATAAGGAAGTGCCGAGCTATGTGGAAATCACTCCACAAAAGGAAGTAAGCCCAAAGCTTTGCGGAAAGCTTCAAACTTCTCCCTAGGCAGAGCCTTCGTGAAAAGGTCTGCAATGTTCTCCTGCGTGGGCACATATGCCAAGCTGATCTCCCCAGCAGAGAACCTCTCCCTGACATAGTGATAATGCACCTCAATGTGCTTAGTGCGAGCATGGAACACAGGGTTCCTCGCAACTGCCAATGCGCTCTGACTGTCAGTGAAGATGGTGGTGGCAGAAGACTGGCCAACACCCAAATCAGCCATAAGGCGTCTGAGCCACACACACTCAAGAGTCGCTGTGAAAGCTGCCCTATACTCAGCCTCACAACTGGAAGTGGCCACAGTAGGCTGCTTCTTGCTCAACCAAGATATACATGAGCTACCAAGCATGAAGCAAAAACCACTGGTGGACACACGAGTGTCATAGCAACCAGCCCAATCTGAGTCAGAAAAAGCATGCAAATCTGGCGGTAGTGATCCCCCCTTGGGATAAAACAACCCAAGTAGCCGAGTACCACTCAAGTAGCGAAAGATGCGCTTAACCGCTTTCCAATGTGTGACTCCTGGGCAATGCATAAACTTGCTCATCTGTGAGACAGCAAACTGAATATCTGGCCGAGTAATGCATAAGTAAATCAAGCATCCAACAGCCTGCTGATAGAGAACAGCATCAAATGCATCTCCAGCATCATGAAGACTCAATCGTAAACCTGTCTCCATAGGAGTGGCAATAGGCTTACAGTCTTCAAGGCCAAAACGCTGCAATAATGTGTCAATATATTTCGTTTGACACAAAGCCATTCCACCATCAACTTGCATAAACTGAATGCCCAAATAGTGATGCAAATGCCCCAAATCAGACATCTCAAATGAGGCATGCAAATCAGCTTTGAAATCAGCAATATGCTTCTCAAGAGGACCAGTGAGCAGCATGTCATCTACATAGACAACAATGATCAAAAGCACATCATTAGCACGCTTAACATATAAGGTGCTTTCAGTTGGACTGTTCTCAAAACCATGTGCAATCAGATAGGCATGTATTTTCTCATACCAAGCACGTGGTGCTTGCTTTAAACCATATAACACCTTCTTTAACCTGCACACCTGGTTTTCATGCCCTTTATGCACAAAGCCACGGGGCTGAAAAACATACACTTCTTCATGCAAGTCACCATTCAGAAATGCTGTTTTAATGTCCAACTGATGTACATTCCAACCATGATGGGCTGCAAGTGCACAAATGCTCCGAACAGTAGTCATACGGCATGTAGGTGCAAAGGTCTCATCAAAATCAATGCCTCTTTCCTGCGCATAACCCTTTGCAACAAGCCTAGCCTTATACCTGTCAACTGTACCATCAGGTTTACGCTTCAGCTTGTATACCCACTTAGTGCCAATGGCCTTCTTGCCAGGAGGCAAGTCACATAAAGACTATGTACATTCTTCATTATAGCATCATATTCAGATTGCATAGCAGCCATCCAATTTTCTGAATTTTGTGCTTCATCAAAAGAAACAGGCTCATTCTCATCACAGAGACTAGATGCAGCCATAGCATAGCAATCTGATGCAAAGGAGGTACTATGAGAGCCTGAACGAGTACGATATGACAAAGGTGCATCTAATTTGCTGTCACGCAAAGTCTGCACCAGCCATTTTGGCATAGTTTTTGCCTGTTCAATATGAGCTCTCTCATCAACAAGTGCATCATGTAAATCTGCATCAGAAATGGCATGATCTGCATCATCATATGAAACCTGCAAAGGCTGAGAAGTTGCCTCATTAGGACCAGCGCTAGCCTGTCCACCTGTAAAAAGAGGCATCAAAGTATCATACATGTCTTTGGAGCTAACAGATGTCTCCTTAGTACATGAAAGCAATGGCTGAATAGCATCTTCCACAACGACAACATCACGGCTAACCAGAATGCGTTTAGTCTGTGGATGATACAGACGATAGCCTTTACTTTCAGAACTGTACCCAACAAAAATACATTTTACTGCCTTATCATCAAATTTTCTACGATGTTGTTCAGGCACTTATGCATATGCCAAACAACCAAAAACACGCAGATGAGCAACAGATGGTTTGCGGTCATGCCAAGCCTCATATGGAGTGATAGACTGCAACGCTTTCGTGGGACACCTGTTCAGTACATATGCTGCACACATGACAGCCTCAAGCCAGAAACTATGTGGTAAAGCCTGACTTTTGACCATGCACCTCGCCATCTCCATGAGTGACCTGTTCTTTCGTTCAGCAACTCCATTCTGTTGAGGTGTATACGGCACTGTACACTGGTGTTTTATCCCACGTTCAGCCAGAAATGCATTAAAATCTGAAGACATATATTCCCCCCCTCGATCAGAACGAAGGGTGCCCATTTTACATGCTGACAGATTTTCAGCCAAAACCAAAAACTGTTTGAAGCACATGAACACTTCGGACTTTGCTTTGAGTGGATATACCCATGCATGCCTGGAAAAATCGTCAATGAAAGTCACGAAGTAAAGGTAATTTCCAAAAGAGGGTGTCTGCATAGGACCACAGACATCACTATGTACAAGCTGCAATTTCTGCATAGCCCGAACTGAACCATCTTTTGGAAAGGAAGAACGCTGCATTTTGCCCAAAATACAGCCTTCACAAACATGTTTTCCAGGTGCCTCAAGTTTGGGCAAAGAGGACACCATTTCAGATTTCTGCAGGCGTAACAAACTAGCAAAATTCAGATGACCAAAGCGTGCATGCCAAAGCTTTGCATATGACATAGCCTGAGAATCATGAACTGCACATGCCGAATCATTCACAGATTTTTCATAGTCTATGAGCTTATACAGCCCACGACATAAAATGCCAGAAGCAATAATCACATCGCCATTTGAGAGATCATGGACTGTACACCTGTCATCAACGAATTTCACAACCAAGCCAATCTTGGCTAATGCAGAAACTGATAACAGGTTCTTTTTGATCCTTGGCACAAATAAAGCATCTGACAAAGTGAAAGAACTACCATCAGCAGTAGTCAGAATGATCTTACCAACTCCCATAACAGGATAAGAGGAGTTATTGGCGCATGTGACAGTATTCCCTGTAGGGGCAGGCTCGAGTGAAGAGAAGAAACTGCGCTGCGAGGTAATATGTTTGGTTGCCCCACTGTCAAAGTACCAAACATCTGAGTCTACTGCAGACATGCACTGATCATGAGAAGATGGGTCAAAACTGCAAACAGTAGTAAACGCCCATTCTTCTTCCTGCACAAGATTTGCAGACTCTGTTTTTGGTGTAGAGGCCTCTGCAACAACCATTCCAGCCTCTTTCTTCTTTGCCTCTTTAGCAGCCAGTTTTGGACAGTTCTTTATAATATGATCATTTCCTTTACAGTACTTGCAGAACAATTTCTGCTTTTCTGATTTCTTCTCATCTTTATCCTGGTTCTTCGATTGTGCAGCATTTGCAGATTTCTGCTTACTAGTAGAAGAGCTCCATTTTCCTTTGCCCTTCTGACTAGCCAGGAAAGCTTGATCTGCAACACGCATAATGGACCTGTTCTGCCTGGACTGATCTTCCTGCAACAGAACAGAGACTAATTCCTCAAATGACAAGGCATTCGGATTGCCTTTCATCATCAATCGAAGAGTAGAGGCAAAACTCTGATATGAATCAGGAAGGCCATTCAGAACGGTCTGCACAAGTGAGCTATCTGGTATAACCTCATCAGCAGAAATCAATTGTTCCTTCAGGTCTTTGATCTTTGTAAGAAAACTGTCCATCGAATCACCTTCATTCATGTGCTCACTCTCCAACTGTTTTCGGAGGTAAGCAACACGAGCCTCATTCCTAGCCTGGTACAAAGTGGTAAGTGTATCCCAAGCATCCTGTTCTGCAAGAGTGAATGTGAGGAATAATGGCACGTTTGACAGACAAAGCTATCAATGCATGTGCCTGGGCATCTCTGCCATCCCAACGAATCTGCTCTGCAGTAGGTGCAACAGAAACAGCAGCACGAACAGGAATCTGCGGAATATCATCTTCGACACCATCTTCATCAGCTCCAACACCTGTATTTGCAGTACCTGTCGTTACAGGTGTAACAGGACGTCTTTCAACACCCTGCACAATGTTCCACAATCCTTTTGCAACCAATACATGTCGCATCATATAAGCCCATAATGGGTAGTTGGTACCATCCAACTTATCCTCAACAGCCAACATACGGAATACATCACTGCTTTCAGCCATGGCCGGTGACTAAAATACCTTGATGCAGAAAATTGATTGTATCTCAAAAAGTTGAACAGAACTGCCCAGACGAGTTCTGCTAGACCTGTAGCAGACTTCGAGACGCTTAAACTGGTGAATAGAAACTGGTATATACCTTTGGCACAAAAGGACGAAATAGCCTGCACAAGCACTGCGATAGTGCGTTCGGAGGCCAAAACGAGCTGAGATCGCGATTTCGGCACCACAGAACAAAGCTGTTTTGATCTCGAAAACACCCTGAGTATGCTCACCAAATTTTGTGCGAATCTGAGACTGCAAACGGAGGAGTGTCGACAGCGCCCTAGAAGAATCAACGACCTGCTCTGATACCAATTGTTGGAGTTAGACGTCTGCGGAAGCACGCGAACAGCACAAGGAAGAGGAAGAAGCTTGGAGCACAACACACAAGACTGAATGTATTACTAGAGAATGTACAAAGATAAGTAGCCCATTAGGGCAATAGGCGTATATACAAGCCGGGGGAAAAAAACCTCCTAAAGAGGGAAAAAAGTGCCCCGGTGGTCCTAGAGTGTTCACACACATCACTACCTAAATATATCAACAGGGATGAGTTTTGTGTTCGGCCAATTTTTTGTTATAAGTTAGTCAGATATCCAAGTACAAAATTTGATCTAAAGAGGTAACTCTAGAAAGGTAATTCATCATTCAGACAAGAGGTTGGTGAATTTAGTCATTTCACACATTTGAAGCAGAGGTTTTTCAGAGATATGAGGAGATGGTAAAACATGTTTCTATATTCACTTCCATTTGTATACCATGTTTGTTTTGTCTCTTACTCTTAACACTAGAGGAAGAGAAAAAGTTCATTTGAAGAAGTCAAGAGTGCTTGCTACTTTAAGATGAAGAGAACAAAAGGTATGGAAGAGAAGTTTGAAGATGTTGACATCATCAGGTGGAAGAAAGATACAGAAGAAGAAAGACCATCGTTTTCAAAAGAAAAGTAAGGCTTCTTTTTCTCATATATTTCCCATATACTTTTCCTATTTTATCCTCTACATCCAAAGACAAGTCTACGAGAACATCTTGTGTAAAGAAGAAGCAGTTTCTTGTTTTGCATGATACTTGGTCATGATTTAGTAGATTTGACGAAGAATTGCATTGAGAGAAAGAAAAGCAGCAGATATATGTTTTGACTCATATGTATGAGTTATATATAAGTTGAAGATTTTGAGCAGGCAACTTATATGTTCCCTCAAAGAATTTTTGAAGTGTCAATACAGAGATACTTGGTATATGACAAGTTTCAGAGAAGTATATTTCTTCTTTATCAAACTCTTGAGGTAAAAGATTTTTTTGTAGCAGATATTGAAGTCTTGGGTTGGGGTTTTGTGTTTGGAAAAGGTTACCTCATATTTAGTATTTTTAGAAAACTTCAAAAAATTTAAATTTTATGATATACCAATCAGTTGGAGAATCTACTTTCTATGATTGTCTTGATTTCTGGATACATGCTTGTATTCAAAAAGGTGTTCCATCAGATCCTATCACTTGATTGAGAAGTGAAGTTAGCCAAAAGAAAGTCAAGCAGGTACTATCACATTTCACCCGAGAAGAATATGAAAAGATGCAGTATCAACTTGCAGCTTTTGGAGTTCTCAAAGTGAGAAGTTTGTCGAGTTGTGTTTCAAGTAGAAGTTGCAGATTCTTGGGAAGGATTTGTTTAAAGAAAAGTTTTACAACTTTATGTGAGAAGCATGGACACTTTGAGACATTCAGGTAATAAATCAAACATTCAATCATGAAGGTTTGATGAGAGCAGATTCCATTCAGTTTTTTTGTTTTGAGAGCTCTTGATAGATCTAGATAGATTTTATCTTCAATGATCATGAAGATCTTGAGTATTGATGAGTCAGTTGTCTATCCTTTGTTTGAGAAGATTCTTAGCATTGGAGAAAGTAAGTCAAAGATTCAGTTTCTATCAAATTTGTATTACAGAGAGATAGAAGAAGATACTTGTTATGTTGTAGAAGGTTATGAATTCTAAAATGCTTTCAGCAAAGGTTTTATTGGATCAGCTAACCTTATTCTAGATTTTGGGAAGCTGAGGAATGACAGGGAAAGCTATTGGCATGTGCACAATGCTAATAAAAAGGGTTCACAGATTTTGTTTCAGATACAGGTATTGATCACTGAAGATCAAATCTATTGAAAGAAGGAAGACGTTCCAGATTTCATAAAGTCTGCTATATTTGAAAAATTCTGGATACTAGTGTTAAATCACCCAAGGGGTGATGAAACATGAAGACTTATTTTCAGCCATATGTAAAAGAATGCAGATTCATACCTACAGGTATTCCTATTTCAGGTATTCCTATATTTTCGTTGTCAGGTTCTCTTTATGTTCCAGCTTTGAAAGAAGAAGGAAGAAGGAGAATGTCTAGAGAAAGTTCTTGTTAGGATGTTCCTGTTCTGGAGAAGGTTCCAGAGTTCTATTGAAGAAAAGCTTGATATTTCAGAGAGGTATGTTTAAGAAGTGCACACATATATGTTTATACCAGATTCTGAAGAAAAGAGGTATGAAGGATTTACAGATTGAACAAGGAAGAAGACATGATGACATCATAGATATTTTGATGAGACTCATAAGTTGAGTTGAGTTGAGTTCAGTTTAGTGCACTCAGAGATGAACCAGCAGTGTTCATAATACACTAAGTTGTGAGTTGTCAGTCACAGGTTCTAGGATTCAATTCTTGATTTTGTTTAGTGTATTTACATGACACAGCAGAAGTACGTTGAGAAACCTTTTTTGGAAGGTAAATGCAAATATGTGGATCCCAATGTATGTTTTCAGCTTTGTGAAGACAAGAGATAGCAGGTTCAGAGTCAGTACTTGCTATTGTCAAGGAGTGATTGCTTGATGAAAACACTATTGGATATCTAGTTGCATATTTTCTCAAGTATTATGGCTCATATTCAGCAAGTTCAAGTTTTTAAGGAAACTCAAATTCAGCTTTGAAGAAGACTTTTGAAGAAAAGGTTTGAAGCTTATGAAGTTTGCAGATCCAATTTAGTTTGTACCAATATGATATTGCAAGGGGGATTGCTCACAGTTTACAGGTTGTGTAGGCTTCTTTATAAGTCCTTGTACAAATAAAACGCGTGGGCAACTTGGCTAGCAGCAGCGCGCGAAGATTCTTTTGGACCATGCTTTTCAAATAAAGTACAACGAAGGCGAACGGACGGAGATTTCGTGAACGATTTTCCGATTGAGTTTTTTGAAGAGCGATCGTGGAGCGTTTACCTTATGAAAGCTTTTGGGAGTTCTTTATTTTAAGGAAGCTATACTATATAAGAAGTGCTTGGGGTCACTTGTAATTTATCCTTCACCTAGTGTTCAACACAAGCCTTGGTGCTTGGACCTCAATAGAGGTGGTGTTTCTTCTAGCACATGGGGCAGCCATGGTGCTAACTTGGAGCATGTTGAGGAGCCTCTATGAAGTTCTTCTTGGAGGAGAAGAGTGTGCTCACACTCTTGCTCATGGAGAGGACTTGGTCATTAGCAGCTTGATGGTGAGGATCGGCCATCCACATGGAGTATTTGAAGATTGTCTTCTACATGAAGATTTTGGTTTGCTTCAAAGACATTGGATGGTGGTTAACATAAGATTTACATCTTATGTTAAGTATTGAGGTACATATTCTCTTTATGCACACAGGTACTACTTGGAGTTTATGGAGGCAGTGGCATTCATATCAGGAGAATTCCTATTCGACATAGATACAAGAGGATCAGTACGTATATGCTTTATGCATATTTACGTATATGCTTTATGCATATTTGGATGAGGTGTTTGAGAAGGTATGGTCATATGAGTTTGAGGATTTCTGGCAACAAACTTATTAGCATTCTTTGCTAATTTTGTAAGTATGTGATCTTTCACACACGTATCTGACTTAGGGTCTTGCATAGCTTAAGTTCAGATGAGGGTTTGTTGATTATCAGTTTCACATTGATCCTTCCTCTTTTTGTCACTCATATTCACTCTTCTACAACCTATTAGGTCACACATCTCATGTATATTCAAATTTCTATCCATACATCTGAATATGTTTGTTACATTTGTACATTCACTCTTCTATCTATTTCTGTTCACATAGAGTGGTTGAGACTTTTGCTCCCACATTGTACATTGAACATTGGTATATATGATAGTGTGAGTAAGCAATGGCTTATGTAACACTTTACACATGTTCTCTAATCTCTATCTATCTTTGTCTCATCATCTGTATGATTAAGTTGTGGTATGTTCATGTTTTGCCAATATTGGAAGATTGCTAGATTCTATGTTGTAGATGTTGGACCTATGGAACCATGGACCTGTGATATGAGTTATGGGCCTACCTCATTTCCAACAGATAGTACGGTTCCAACTGAGGCTCTTATGGTTGATTCTCTTTCCCACATGTGGCTGCTAGATCTTGGTGCTTCTTTCCATGTGACACCACATAGAGAATGGTTTTCTAATTATGCAGCAAAGTCTCTTGGTACCGTGAGACTTGGTGACCCTTACCAATGTGATGTTGTGGGGATTGGAGATGTGGTTATGAAGTTCATTGATGGTTCAAAATTTACTATGCATAATGTACACCATGTACCTCAGTTATCATGCATTCTGCTGTCAGTTGGTCAACTTGATGACCTTGGTTACAAGGTGGTCTTCTATGCTCAGTCCTTTTGTATATCAAAGGGCAATATGGTGATTGAAAAAGCAAGCAAAGTTGGATCACTTTATCCTTTATTTGTATCACAAAAAGAACATTTGTTAGATGTTAATGAACAGCCTATGGCTTGTATTTGGCATGGTCATTTGGGCCATATATCTCGTAATGGAATGGAAAATCTTTCTCATTATAGCTGCTTGTGTCATCTTTCTTTGATTTTTCATTTTGTGAGCATTGTCAATATGGAAAGCAAACCAAAAATGTGCATAGAACGCACATTGACTCTTCAATTTAGCCTTTAGATCTCGTTCATATAGATGTGTGTGGTCCTATGCCCACTAGGTCATTAAGTGGTTCTCTTTACTTTGTCACTTCCATAGATGATGCTACTAGAAAATTCTGGGTGTATCCTATCAAATCGAAGGATGAGGTATTCCCTACTTTTAGAAAATGGCTTGCTTCAGTTGAGACTAAAAAAGGAACTAAGCTTAAGGCTTTATGTTCAAATAATGGGGTGAGTATACCTCACATGAATTCAGCCTTTTCTATCAATCTAGAGGGATTCATAGAGAGTTTATAACTCCTTATACCCCAATACAGGATGGTATAGCTGAAAGGATGATAGAACTATTCAAGATAGAGTAGTTTCTATGTTGCAACATGCAAACCTCTCACAAGGCTTTTGGGCAAAAGCAGTATTGTCTGCAGTTCATGTGATTAACCTTTCACCTAGTACTACCAAAGGTTTGAAAGTGGCACAAGAGTTATGAACAGGGAAGCCACCATATTATCATATCATCTTCGAGTTTTTGGGTGTGAAGCATATGTTTATATACCCAAGAGTCTTAGACAAAAGTTGGACCATAAGTCAAAGAAATGCATTTTTCTTGGATATAGTCGAGAAGGACAATTTGGATATTGCTTATGGGATCCTAAAACATGGTCAGTGATCAAAAGTAGTGATGTCATATTCAATGAGTCTAAGATGCAAAAATAGCCCATTAAGGAGGTTGAAGTGAGAAGAGTGGTGTTTGAGGATACTAGTCCTCCAGTTAGCATGCATAAAAATGTTGCACATAGGGACGTTCAAGAGAATGTCTAATAAGATCAGTCTGCACATGTTCCTGTTCAGCAACCATTGAGACGCTCTACACATGTCTCACATCCACCTGATAGATATGTTCTAGGTTTAGATTTTGTTATGTTAACAGATGTCACTGAGCACCCTTGCTACAAAGGGGCTATGCATATAGAGGATCATGTCAAGTGGGAGCGTGCCATGAAGAGTGAGTTGGATTCTATTCACAAGAATGGTACTTGGGATTTAGCACCTTTGCCAAATGGCAGGAAAGCTTTACCACGTAAATGGGTATATAAGTTGAAATTCGCATCAGATAGTGCTTCTCCAAAGTATAAAGCACGACTTGTTGCAAAGGGTTTTGAGCAACAACATGGTGTTGATTTCGAGGAAATCTTCTCTCCAATGGTCAAGATGACTAGCCTGTCCATGTTGCTTGGATTCATTGCAATGGAGGACTTAGAGCTAGTCCAAATGGATGTGAAAACTGCTTTCTTGCATGGATATCTTACACATGAGATCTATATGGAACAACCAGAGGGTTATGTAGTTCTTGGCAAGGAAAGTCTAGTTTGTAAGCTCAAGAAGAGCTTGTATGGATTTAAACAATCCCCCAAACAATGGTACCAAAAGTTTGATGTGTTTATGAAGTCTCAAGGCTATTCTCGAAGCAATGAGGATCATTGTCTCTGCATAAAGAGATGCTTAGATGGCAGCTTGATATGCTTGCTACTTTATATCAATGATATGTTTATTGCTCGGAAGTCCTCTTATGACTTGTCAATTCTGAAAAAGAAGTTGAGTCAGACATTTGATATGAAGGATTTGGAGGATGCCAAACATATTCTTGGCATGCACATTACTCGTGATAGGAGTAAAAGATGCATATACTTGTCTCAAAGTGAATACATATCCAAAGTACTTCATATGTTCAATATGCAGGGTGGAAAGGCATTGAGTACACCTTTACCCACATATGTAAAATTGAGCAAGGATGATTGCCCCAAATCAAATCAAGAGAAGGAATTCATGACCTAAATTCCTTATCAGTTTGCTATTGGTAGTCTCATGTATGCTATGGTAGCTATGAGACAAGACATTGCATTTGCAATGGGAGTTGTGTGAGCAGATATATGTCTAATCCTTGCAAGAAACATTGGGAAGCGGTCAAGATGATTATGAGATATCTGAGTGGCACTAAGGACAAGTGCCTATGCTTAGGTAGAGGAAAGCATCCATTATTGGTTACATAGATTTTGACTATGCTAGTTGTGTAGACAATCATAAGTCTACATCAAGGTAAATTTTTCATTTTGATGGAGGTGCTATCTCTTGGAGATCTCATCTTCAAGAATGTACAGCTGTTTCCACCACAAAAGCAGAGTACATTGCAGCAAGTGAGGCATGTAAGGAAGCATTGTGGCTTTCTCATCTTGCGTGTGACATGGGTTTACCTCAGCATGTACCTCGTTTGCCCCAGTGACAGTTAGAGTGCCATTGCTTTGGCTAAGAACCCGGTGTATCATGCAAAGACTAAGCACATTGAGGTGAGGTGTCAATTCATTAGAGATTGCTTAGCCATTGAGCGCGTTATTTTTTAGAAGGTTCACACTCGAGATAATGTTGCATATGCTTTGACTAAAGATCTACCACATGATAGCTTTCGACACTCTTGTCACTTGATGGGGGTTACTTGATTCATGATTTTACACAGTCACTTGTATACTGTGTAACATGCCCATCAGGTGGGAGGTATACTTTGTATACTTACACTCAGGTATTCTTTATCATTCTTTATTTTTTCTTCCATAGTTACTTTGGCCATATTGGCCTTTAATGGGAGATTGTTACCGTAAGTGTCCATGTGAAAGGACAAATGGCCACCAAACACTTCTTTGTATATGTTCTTTAATAAAACATATAGTGGCCTAGTCAGTACAGACTATAAGTTTGATCGCATTTGTAAGACCTAAGAAGTCTATCTTCATGCTCCCTGTGTACTGTGTTTTTTTGTGTATTTTGTAGCCTCTGTGTGGAGTACTGTGTGCAGCCTTAGAAGCTCGGTTGTCTACTTTGAGGATATTGTCGTGGAGCTCTCGAGAAGGAGAGTGAATCGTGGTGCATCGCCATCAAATTACTTCATAATCGAACTGTAGACCAGTTAAGAGCATATGAGGAATGGAATCAAGGAGCACAAAAGGTAATGTATTGGCTATTTGTTAGCATACAAGATAGCATGATTAGGCACATACAGGATTCCAATACTCCAAAAGATTCTTAGAATAGTTTGGTCACATTGTATGAGACCAATGCAAAGGCACAAAAATCACAACTCAAGAACATGATGCACACATCGGAGAAAAAGGGTATGTCGATAAGTGACTACACCTTGAAAATCAAAAGCATATGTGAGTCACTTGCATCTATTAGCCTGAATGTAGATGATGATGATAAGGTGGAAGTGTGCCTTCATGGTTTAGGAGCTATGTAGAAGCAGTTCAAAACATCTATTCAGACCAGGGAAAATATTCCAAATTGTGTTAATCTCATGTCCATGTTGATTATTGAAGAAAATTAGCTTGGTGAGGACTTGAACTCCCAAGGAAAACCTAGTTCTAAGCAGGTGCTTGCTGATGTGTTGCATGTTCCAAATATAAAAAAGAATCTAGTTTCTGTTCAACAAATGGTTGACCATGGATTGCAAGTTAGGTTCAATTTTGATGGGTTATATGTAGAAGAGTACAAACAGGATGGAAGGTTGATTGCCGAAGGAAACAAAGTGGGTAGAATGTTCACCTTAAATGTGAAAATTCTTGAAATGAATGCACCCATTGATAAAGAGATCTGGCACAAAGGAATTGGACATGCGATCAAAGAAGATTGTCAATGGACTACAAAATTTCAAGGTTGTAGAGATGCAAAAGGTATGTGCAGCATGTCAATTTGGTAAACAATCAAAAGCATCATTTCTGCACGACAAGCATGTTAGTGAGAATGTGCTAGAAATAGTACATACAGATGTTTGGGGTCTTGCAAAGACCACATCTATGGGCAGTTGCAAGTTTTATGTTACTTTCATTGATGACCATACACGGAAAGTATGGGTATATTTCATGAAAGAGAAAAGTGAGGTGTTCACTCACTTCCAAAATTTTAAAGCTATGGTGCACAAGCAGACAACCAAGTATATTCAGGCATTAAAAGATCTAATGGAGGAGGTGAATACATGCCGAATGATCTCAATAAACTTCTTAAAAGTCATGGAATTCGATGTCAATTTTTATGTAGGTACACACCACAACAGAATGACATATTGCAGAAATAGTATGAGCCTTGATAGCTGAGAAAGCAATAGTTCCAACTCAAATCCATGAAGTGGCAGATTGCATGGAAATTTTAGTCCAGCAAATTCATCAAATACATCTAAGAAAGGTAAAGAAAAACTTTGTGCTGGTAGTAAAACATCTATAGGTTTTGAAGACATTGATGGAGATTCAAATGGTTCAAAAAAGAGCCTTGATCAGGAACTTGGATTTTCCTCTGTGAAGAATCGAGTAGTAAGAAAGGCACATGTAGATTAGACAAGGAGAAGTGACCTAGGACCAAGACAATCTGGGAGGATGATGAATTCAATGCAACGATTGATGTATGAGAGTTACATGGCTCGTCATTGTGCCTACATGACCAAGGTAATACAAGATGCTGACTTGTTTTGAAGATGCAATTTCCTACATGGTGAAATACAAGAAGAAGTATACATGGACAAGTCATAAGGATATGAAGATTCAAAGCACCCATAATATGTTTGCACGCTACAAAATGCTTTGTATGGGGTAAACAAGCCCCTTGTGCTTAGCATGCAAGGATTGCTTACTACTTAACCACCATTGGATTTTCTATGTGTGATGCAAATCATTCATTATATGCAAGGAAGGGTGACGATGGCATCATGATTGTGGCTATTTATGTTGATGAATTGATTGTAGGTGGTGATAATGAAGAAAGCATTAAAGAGGTAAAGAAACTCCTTATGCAAGAATTTGACATGAAAGATCTTGGTGTGATGCGCTATAGGTATATGGATTTCACAAAGGCAATATGCCTTGAGTATGCTACAAAAGTATGGTATGGCTTATTGTAAGCCAAATTCTACGCCATTAGATCAGACTTCAAAGTTGGATACTACATCAAGTGAAGCATTGGAAAATGCTACTATGTACAGGAATCCGCATTTAGATGCTCTATGGCTCAATCTACGTTATGTGAGTGCTACTTTGTATTATGCATTGTTTTATGAAGCTGGTGTAGATTTGCAAGTTCATGGATACATTGATGCAGATTGCGATGGTAGTATTCCAAATAGAAGATCTACTAGTGGCTTTCTATTCTCATTTGGAAGTGCAGCTATTACATGGAGCAACAAGAAGCAACCCATTGTTGCTTTGTTGAGTACAGAGGTTGAGTATAGAGGTGTTGCAATGGAAGCATGTGAAGCATCCTAGTTAGAGATGCTACTTGCATATTTAGGTGTGGAAGTGCGAAAGCCTATCAACATCTATTGTGATAATATTAGCAACATATAGTTAGTACCAAGACCTATTTTTCATGCTAGAACAAAGCATATTGAAGTTCATTATCATTTCATCAAGGAAAAGTATTAGCAAGTGATATTGACCTTGTTTATGTGAGAATAGATGAGGAGTTTGCTGATATTTTCACTAAAGCACTTGGAGCTGAGAAGTAAAAGAAGTTTCGAAAGATGCTTGGATTACAAGGGATGACATTGAGCTTGAGGGAGAGTGTTGAGATATCAAGCTCAACGTGTGATGATCTAGGATGACACGTATCACTATTTCATTTCTCTGACATGTATAGTGGTCACATCGGTATATGACAAGGATACTTCATTGAGCTTTACTAGATTTACCTACTGATAGTGATGGCACATTTGTTTCTTGCCAGCTCATTCATTCTCAGACATTAGATACTATTCTTTATATATTGCACTAGTTGTATTGTTGTTTTGGGTCATTCTTGTATTTTCCTTTTATGTAATAGAAGAAGAAGAAGAAGATCATTCTTCCTTGCCTTAATTTGTGTGTGCTCCTCTTTGAGTGTGAAAATGTCTAATTGAGCTCTCCTTGCTCGTGATACTACATAGTGTTTATGTGCTCAATATATGCAATAAAATGGCACTAAAAGGTTGAATTCATAGCCCAAACACTAGCCAACAACACTTGTAAGTGTCTATCAACTATGTTCTTTTAGCTCAAAAACCTCCATAAACTTGCGGTGGCTGCTCCCACTAGAATTGAAAACCTTTCAAGAAACTGGAAGATTTACTAGTGTGGCTGAAAACATAACCCCAATCTGAATATTTATTGTCATAAAGATACAAAAAATGCTCTTGTTAATGTTCTTAAACCTATGCAAAGAGAACTACAAAAGTACTCCAAAATGGCTCCAAAATCCACCCTAAAAATTGCTTCAAAATAGGTTTTGAAAACAAAGAATGAAGCTTTGAGGACCCAAAACATGTTCAAGGTAATGTGAACCTTAGTCTTTCCCCTTCCTCAAGCACCACAGGAGTGTATCTTAGTGGCAAGATCTCTATCAGTTAAGTGAGCTCTAGAGGGAACAAACTGGGATGGGTGACCTCCCGAGAAGTACTAGGAACCTCTATCTTCCTTGATTGAGGTCCTCCCTCATGCGTAGCCAACAACACCAATGGTGACTTTGGTAACTCAGATGACAAGGTATACCAAGGTCTATGCCTTGGTTGTTGCCTTAGTCATAAGCCTTGGAGGAGAAAGCTCACTTTGTTTGCACAAAAGTAACAAATCTTTTACATCAAACTGCTTTGATACCAATGAAGTATTTCTTTGGCAAACCATGATGGCGGACTCTCCTTCTCAAGAGCTCCACAATGATACCCTTGCAATAGAAATGCGAGCTCCCATGCCGCATACAGTACTCCGCATAGGGGTGTAGAAAAACACACATTACATAAACCACGAACACATATTTCTTACAAACGTGGTTGAAGTTATGATCTGTGGCTGACAAGGCACCTATATCTTTTAATAAATAAAATATACAAAAGTGTTCGACAGCCATTTGGCCTTTCGCATGGACAGTAACGGTAATAAGTCCTCCATTAGCAATGAATCCAAGAAACATGCACACTGTAGTCATCTTGACCATTGGAGAGAACATTTCCTCAAAATCAACACCGTGTTGTTTCTTAAAAACCTTTGCAACCATTCTCACTTTATACTTTGGAGAAGCACTATTCGATGTGAATTTCAACCTATATACCCATTTACATGGTAAAGCTTTACTACTCTTTGACAAAGATACTGAATTCCAAGTACCATTATTGTGAATAGAATCCAATTCACTCTTCATGGCATCCTCTCACTTGACATGATCCTTTGTCTCCATAGCCTCTTTGTAGCAAGAAGGCTTGCCAGAATCTATTATCACAAAAATATCCAAATGTGAAACATTTCTATTAGGTGGATGCAAGGCACATGTAGAACATCTCAATGGTTGTTGAATAGGAATATTTGCAGACTCATTTGATTGGACATTCTCCTAAACATCCTTTTGTGTAGCATTCTTATGCATGCTAACTAGAGGACTAGTATCCTCAAACACCCCTGTTCTCAATTAAACCTCGTTAATGGGTTGTTTATGTATCTTAGAATCATTGACAATAACATCAATACTTATTATCACTAATCATGTGTTAGGATCCCGTCAGTAATATCCAAATTGACCATCTCAACCATATCCAAGAAAATACATCTCTCTGACTTGTAGTCCAGCTTTTGTCTATGATTATTGGGTATATAAATATATATTTCACACGTGAAAACTTTGAATATGATCATAAAGTGATATTTGACTTGTTCATAACTCTTGTGCCACTTTTAGACCTTTGGCAATGCTATATGAAGGGTTAATCACATAAATTGCAGTCAACACTACTTCTGCTCAAAAACCTTGTGAAATGTTTGCATGATGCAACATAGAAACTACTCTATTATGAATACTTTTCATCCTCTCAACTATGCGATTATGTATTAGGGTATAAAGAGATGTCTCTATGAATTCCTCTTGAGTGGTAGAAAAGGCTGAATTCATGTGAGGTATACTCACCTCCATTTTTTGAACATAAAGCCTTGAGCTTACCCCATTTTTCAGTCTCAATTGAAGCAAACCAATTTTTGAAAGTAGGGAATACCTCATTCTTTGACTTGATAGGATAGACCTAGAATTTTCTAGTAGCATCATCTATGAAAGTGACAAAGTGAAAAGAACCACATAATGGCCTTGTGGGCATATGACTACACACATCTGTATGAATGAGATCTAAAGGCTGAAATGAAGAGTCATTGTGCGTTTTATGCACACTCCTAGTTTCATTTCCATATTAACAAAGACATACTCGGGCTATCGCAGAACTAAGCTGACATGAGCGCGCACTACTGGTGTCCCAACTTACTGAAGATTTTGAAGAACAAATAATCAAGGTCATGAAAGAAGCAAAAATTGGAAGCAAAAATCTGGAACAGGTGATGAAACCTTTCAGTGTACCGTATGGATTACTCAAAGAACAAACACGCCAGTACATAAAGACCACAACAAACAAAGAGCCAGATAGCAACCTACAGTTCAACATGCAAACATTTACCTATACACAAGAGGAATTTGACAATGAAGATCCTATCTGGAGGCAAAAATTTTTGGAGAAGAATCCTACACTATGGGTACACTGTTGGATGCAATTTTGGGAAGGACAGCGCCAGGGAAGCATAAATAATCAATCGCTCAACTATCCATTACTACCAAGTCCACCTCGTAATTACTTACCAACCGAAGAAGAGTACATGATAAAAACCATCGAATTTTGGATTGCCAGATATGCTATCATACCAGATTTAGCCATCAAGATGACTAACAAAAATTTGAGTATGTTACTTATTGTAATAAAGGTGTTTCAACATGCACAATATACATTTTTGAACTTCATCGGCATTAACCAGGGTTCAGATTCTATTGTCTTCGATTTATGGACTATACCTAGCCGATTAACACTAATGGCCATATACTCAAGAACCATGTTTTTCCCAAGTACATATATGCAAATGTTTGAAGAGGCATTTTTTAGAGGATTTTTTGAAATGGATTCAAGGATTTTTGCAAAAATATCATATAATCTAAATGCACGACTGGTGGCCTACGAATTAAGCTTCTTTGCAGATCATTGACAAGCACCAGATGATGGGGTGAAGTCAAATCAATGAAAGGAATTGATGTTATGTCAAGCCAATTTTCTTAATCAGCGAGAGCAGAAAGTCATACAAACATACTCATGTCACCACAAAAAGCCTGTCGGGGATGACACAGTTCAGGAGGAGGGACGTGTGGAAGGGGAGTCGAGCAAAAAGAGAAGAAGAAGGAGATCAAAGAATAAAATAGCTCAGTGAAGAACAAAGCTCGTAAAGAAAAGAATAAGCCTCTACCCAAAGCCCTGTAGGGGCACGCATCAAGCGACAACACCAAAGAACTAGGTCTTGAGGATTGGAAATAAAGAAAGATATCAACCAAGACATTTCATGGGACGTTGCACACAGCTTCCTCATCCACCAAGTGCATGCGATGAAAGCAACGAACAGGAAAGAGAGACAATACACAAAGGATCCTTCATCAGATAAGATAACCAATTGTCTGAAGGTCTTAACTTTCTCCTCGTCCACTGGATGCGTGCAATGGAAAGAAATGAATCAGGTCCCAGAGGAGGACACAAAAGATTTAAGAGCAGGGCCTTTGAAACATAATGTTGACATAGAAGAGAGCAAAGGTCAGCAAAGTAAGGTGTGCAACAGGAAAGAAGTAAACAGGCTCTAAGCAATACAACAGGGTCAGGATGTGTGAAGAAAAAGACATATTAGAAGATCAAAAGTTAGAAAGAGGCAAAGGATGAGAAGTTGAAGAGGGTGACTAGGAATAACATATTCTTAGCCAATGATGGCGTGCGTGGTACCCTGACTTAATATATCAACCCAGATTTATGATATAAGGAATACCAAGGGGCTCATAGAAGCAAAGGACTGATTTCAGATAAAGTAACAAATTCTCTGAGAATCTTTATTGCTTCTTCAACCACTGGGTGCATGTATTTAGGAGCCATAGACAAGCTACAGACAAAAAGCAAAGCCTGTCAAGGGATGATAGAGACAAAGAGGGGGAGAGTGTTGCAAAGAAAAGAGGCACAAAATAGGAGCCCCAAATTTTTCAAATTAATGAGCATCAATTTCTTCTTCAAAATCCTAGAAAATTTCCTCAAAGCTATGTAATTGCACTAGAGGAGTCCTCTAGATGCATAAGCCCAAAATCATTGTAATATATTTCTTGTAAAATAGTAGGAAGTTAGAGATTAGTCAATAAAGTGCCAGTCTCATGTGTGAAAGGACCATTTTTAGGGCACATGTACATAAGTCACTTTGTGACTCCTTGTAAGAACTTTTTGCCATTGAGAAGAAGGAGAACTGAAATTTCAAATTTGCTTCTTTCCTAGTGATTTGCATCTTCTCTATGATCTTGTGTGTGTGTGTGAAGCCAATACGAGTTGAGGAGTGAGTGTAGGTGGTTCCCGTCATTCACTGTTTTGGCCATAACTTGAAGAGAGGTTGTCAGATTCGAGTGAAAATTAATAGCAATAGATGCGTCTCGTCGAGAGCTTCGAAACGAACTTGCTATTGGCCATATTCGGAGTTCGGAGCTAGGAGAAACATTCGAATTTGTGTTTACTGCTGTAACTGGTATCATGGCAGGCACTTCCAGAACTCGAGTGAGTTGGAGAGGTAGTTTAGTCCTTCCATATGCATTATGGTTGAACCACTTCACTTTCCATCATGTGTGCAGATGTCCTCATACACTTGGTTCATGTGGTTCTTTGGATTGATAATTAAGCGTGTGTCAATCCACTACTATACGCACTTGTGGGGCAAATGAGATTTAGTCTCTTTGACACAAATCCCTAAGATCTCATTACTTAGGTACACACCTTTATAGTACTTGCAAAACAATTTTTGCTTTTTTTATTTCCTCTCATCTTTATCTTCTATTTTCGAATGTGTAGCATTTGCAGATTTCTGCTTACTAGTTGAAGAGCTCCATTTTCCTTTGCCCTTCTGACTAGCTAGGAAAGCTTAATCTGAAACATGCATAATGGACCTGTTCTGCCTGGACTGATCTTCCTGCAACAAAACAGAGACTAACTCCTCGAATGACAGGCATTTGGATTGCCTTTCATCATTAACCGGAGAGTAGAAGCAAAACTTTGATATGAATCAGGAAGACCATTCAGAACGGTCTGCACAAGTGAGCTATCTGGTATAACCTCATCAGGAGAAATCAACTGTTCCTTCAATTCTTTGATCTTTGTTAGAAAACTGTCCATAGAATCACCTTCATTCATGTGCTCACTCTCCAACTACTTTTGGAGGTAAGCAACACGAGCCTCATTCCTAGCTTGGTACAATGTGGTAAGTGTATCCCAAGCATCCTTAGCTATTCTATAAGAGTGAATGTGAGGAATAATGACAGGTTTGACAAACAACGCTATGAATGCATGTGCTTGGGCATCTCTGCCATCCCAACAAATTTGCTCTGCAGTAGGTATAGCAGAAACTGCAACACGAACATGAATATACAGAATATCATCATCTTTGACACCTTCTGCCTCAGCTTCTGTACCTGCAGTTGTAATAGTTGCACGTGTGATATGACGTTTTTCAACACCTTGGTAACACGATCCGGTGAATCATACCCTAAATATCGCAGAGATCAACATCCCTGGACAGTTCCAAACTTATTAGGAACACCCCCTGGTGGTAGAAGTATAAGACAGTTAAGTCTAGTTGCAGAAGGATCGGAGCCAGTCAATAGTGATTCCGATGCTAGTTCGGTAGCACATGACGATATTCCGGTGAATTTCGGTGTGAGTATCTGGTACTTGTTGAAGAAAGTACGGTGACTTTTGGTTGTACAGAGATGCAGTGCGGAGTTAGTTCCGCACTATCTAGTCAAAATTCGGTTATTTTTGGTGACATGTTTACGTTATCGGGTGAGAACGTTTTCGGTGATAGTGTAGCCTGGTCCAGTGAGACTTCGGCGCGTTCCGGTGAAAGTTCGGTATCACTCGGTGGCAATTTCAAGTTTTCCGGTGATACTACGGTGCTGCCTGGTGGACACTTAGTGTGTTCACCACTTTCCAGTGCAAGTCTACCTAATTTCGACACCAAAGATGAGGAAAGGCTGCTAGATTTGGAGTTAAGCAAACGGTTCAACGACATTTTTGGACCGGAAAGTGAGCAGGTTGACCATACAGACTCGGAAGATCAAGAGACACCTCCTCAAACTTCAGGTAACAACAGCACCAGCAACAATAGCACCATGAGTGGCTCACAACAACAGCAACAAACACTACCACAGCCGCAACCGCAATTTCAGTAGCAACAACAACAGCATCCACAGCCAGTCGGTCCACTTCGACCGGTCCCAACCGGAGTGACCTATACAAAATTCGGTGGATTTCTGGGGGATGACCCCGATGCACATGTTCGCACATTCGAAATCAGTTATGTAGTCTTGAACCACAAACCAGATTTGGCATATAAGGCCATAGTGTTTCAGGCCACCCTAGTTAATGAAGCAGCAAGATGGCTGACAGAATACGATATTAATCATTTTGGTAATTATGATGATGTGAAGGATGCGTTCCTGCAGAGGTTTCGTTTGAAGAGGAACCCTGCAGAAAGTTTTGACTATTTGCAAAACAATCGACAGAAATCACACCAGAGTGTCCAAGAGTATGCGACACTGTTCAGAACTCACTTGCTGCAGCTGCCTCCGGCACATGCCAACCTGCCAGATGATGTCATAACACAATGGTTCATCAACAGGTTGAATCCATAGTTAAAACAGATTATGATCATTCGTTGTGTGGGCGGAATGACATTGGATGTTGTCATTGCAATGGCCTTATAGTTGGAGCACAAAGTTGGAGGGTTTACAGAGGATCTGGAATGGTTGAAAGCAAGTAAGAACGTGACCGAGGATCCATCCAAACAAGTGTACTATACCAAGTGTAAGAATCCCGGTCACACTAGTTCCACATGTGCTCTTAACCAAATGTATTGTGCCATTTGTAACACGACATGGCACTCAACAGAAACCTGTGCATACAATGCAAAGGTGCAGGGTCAAGCAACAGTAAACGCCATAATACAGGAGCACGGGCAGCCAACCAACCATTACGTACCGCCACAGTTGCGGACCAATCAGCAGCAGGGATACAGGAACTATTGGGGTCCGCACAGTAACAATTTCAATCAAAATTGATGGTAGGCGGGTACATCGGCTGAAGGTACCTCTCTCCCATCCCCTCGTTGTCATTTTTGCGACGAGGTTGGTGATATTCGAAGATTTTGTAAAGAAGCCGTAGAGTATAATAAAAGAAACAAGGAAAGGCAAAATCCTATGACAAATATGGTTTATATCCCTCCGATTGATTCACAAGCAGCCGTAGTACAGACAAGATCGGGAAAACAGTTGCAATCAGCAGCTGAAGTTTTTGAACCCGAAATTCGTGAGCAACAACGGATTTTTGCAAAGGCCAGTCAATGGACAAGTAAGGAGCCGACGGTGTTCCCTGATCCAATTCTAGTAACTCAGCCTCCTTTGCCAAATGCAAGGCCGAATGCACAGAATTCTACCCCAGCAACATCAGAATCACAACCAGAGTCGGTGATGACCACAACACAAACAGACCAGGTATGGGACGTTATATCCAAGGCCTCAATCACACTCCCTCTGGGACAGTTGCTCGCCCTAGTTCCTAGTGTGAGACAACAATTCCAACAGTAGGTGAGCCCCGGATCTTCATGTACTTCGACAACTGCGACCATACAGCCCGAGATGGACCCTATGGTGGATCATACAGTACCGCTGTCGGAAAGAATTTATTACTCTTAAAATATTACTAAAATTAAAAGATTAATATAAGTTTGGTTAATTTATGATAATTTTGACTAATGTTTGATTTTAATTTTTGCAGGACAAGAAGTTTGATGATTAATACCAATATGTGAAGTATTTATCAAGGTGTTTTTAAATATAATTGTGGGTATAGTTTAAAAATCAAGGGTTAGTCAAGGGTTTATCTAAGTTTTGAAAGCTAATTCAAGGGAATTTAAGGGTTAAATGTAGGTTTTGATCATGTTTTATAGGGTTCAAGCTTAAATTTAAGGTTAATTAAGGGTTAATTAATAAATCTAGAGGGTTATGGAAGGTTAGAAGATTAGTTTATGGGTTAGTTGGGGTTAAAAAACATGGTTTGAAGTTAGTTGAAGGGTAAACCTATGGTTAAGAGATTAATTAAGTAGGTTTTAGTCTATAAATGAGTTAATAAATAGGGTAAAAAATGGAACTTTAGCAAAATATTTCAAATTAAAATATGTTATTAATTGTCATTATTTTCACTAAGGTTATGTATACAATTAAATTAATTTATGGGTTTAATTTAATTTATTCTAAAAGTTTGTATTTATTTTGAAGTAATTAAATAAATGAAAAGGAATTGAAAGGTTGTATTTAAATCTAAACTCCAAGGTCAAGAGATTATTTAATTGAGTGGTTGTTGTGTATGTTTGGTAAATAAAAAAGGAGAAATTCCCACGCCTAAATTGTTGTTGAGTGTTGTTGAGTTAAAGAGGAGTAAATGTAGGCTGCATGGATTAGTTATCTTAGGGAAAATGTGGACTATGGTGGGCTACTCTCATCTATATATAAGAGGGGAGTACGTATTCACAAGCTCATGTGATTTTTCAGGTACTCTATTTTTCCTTTTCTCTAGACTATAGTCATTTGTGCACACATTTCCATGACTGACATCTAGCAGGAGGAGAGAGAAGTCCATCTCTCTTACTTTTGGTCATTCATTCATTGTAGAGAAATTTTTGTTACTTTGAAAATTGGTCGGCACAGATATAGATTCTTCTTTTATCATATATTTTCTTTTATTTATTCTTTGCTTCTTTTTCTTTTATTCCTTCTTCTCCCTCTTCTTTAATGCTCTTATTTCTTTCCCCTCTTTTTCCCTCTCCCTCTTTTCTCTGCCAGCGGCGTAGCAGAGAGAGAGAGAGAGAGAGAGTAAGAGATTTGCTTTCTTTTTTTTATTCTTTTTTTTCTTTTTTATTTATTTTCTTTCTTTTTATTCTTTTTTCTCTTCCCCTTCCTGCAGCCAGCCGATGGGGCCGTCGAACAGCAGAAGAGAGAGAGAGAGGGAGGGAGAGAGAGAGAGAGAGAGAGAGAGAGAATTGAGTGTTTTATTTTATTGATTTTAATGATTTTATTCATTTTCTTTTTTATTTTATGTTTTAAGTTCTATTAATATATATTTTATATGTTTATTTTTAGATATTAATATAAATACTATTTAGTAATTATATATTAGAATTATATGAAATATGAATATTTAGTATAAATAAATATGATGGATTTATGTATATGAAGTATATGTATTTTCGTATGTGAAAATAAATGATTTATGTATTTATGTATGTATATGTATTTTTACATGTATGTGAATATATATGTCTTAATATATGTCTATGTGTTAATATATGTATTTGTTTTAATATAAGTATATGTATTTATGTATATATGTGTGAAAGTGTTTCATCTTAGGATCATTACATTTTAATGTTATTATGATATGCATATGGATTGAGTTTGTTTGACATGAATGGTATGTTGGTATGAAATGAAGGGTATGAAGGGTGTGTGTGTGTGTGTTTATTTTTCTAATTTGATTTGAATTCTTAAACCTTTTTTATGAGTTTCAGGTTACCAGAAGGAGGGTCCATTTAGCTTTAACCCTTATCGTTCTCACAGATTCCATTATTTTATCTAACCTTCACTTATCCATTCACTTATCCTTTTCTTTCCTTACCCTTTAGCCAAGCTTCTTCAACCCTTAGCTTGATACAAACTTATTAGTAATGCATTTAGTAAGTGCATATACCCATGTTAGGTATTAGTGCATGTACCCTTGTTGAATAATAGACATGTTAGTAAATGTTAGGCATGTTAGTGCATATAATGCATGTTAGATGTTAGAAGTTAGGTAATGCATGAAAATGTTAGGAAGAGTATGTAAAGGTTAGGAATGTTAATGCAAATTAGATGTTAGATAATTATATGTTAATGCATGATAGAAGTTTATGCATATTCGTTAATGTTGGGTGTGTGTAGAAGTGCAAGAGACACACGAGAAGCACACACAAAGAGCACAAATGCAGCAAGACACACGGAGAAGATGATGGCTGGAATAGCTCTCTCTATTGATCGATGAACTGAACTGAAGTAAGAGCTGAATAATATCCCTAAGTACAAAGTACCACCACATATGAGAGTATCAAGTATGTGGTAACATGGGGAAAAAACCTCTTGCCAGCACTAGAGTAAAACGTGCCCATGTATAGGGAAAAAGGTTCACATCAAAGCTACTCGAGGAACACATAAGTGTAACAAACCCCCCTAGAGCGAATGATGTGAACACATACAGGGAGTGACAGATCAGCCCCCACAAGGTAACAAGCCTAAAGCTTTGCGAAAAGCTTCAAACTTTTCCCATGGAAGAGCTTTGGTGAATATGTCTGCCACATTATTTTGTGTAGGCACATATACCAAATCAATATCTCCTACATGAAGGCGCTCTCTCACATAGTGATAATGCACCTCAATATGTTTGGTCCGTGCATGAAACACTGGGTTTTGTGCAATAGCCAAAGCACTCTGACTATCTATGAGAATATGCATAGCAGCATCAATCTCCATGCAAAGATCCATCAATAGGCGTCTCAGCCATATACACTCCACTGTCACTGTGAAAACTACCCTGTACTCAGCTTCACAACTCGATGTTGCCACTGTAGGTTGCTTCTTACTCAACCAAGATATGCATGAGTCTCCAAGGAAAAAGCAATTACCACTAGTGGACACATGAGTATCATAACAACCAGCCCAATCACTATCTGTAAAAGCATGCAAGCATGGCTGAATATCTCTGCCATAAAAGAGACCTAAACTCAAAGTGCCTCGAAGATATCTGAACACACGTTTCACCGCTTGCCAATGCTTAGTGCCAAGGCTATGCATGAATCGACTCAACTGGGAAACTGCATACTGTATATCCGGCCTTGTGTTGCATGCATATATAAGACATCCCATAGCTTGCTGATAAAGAGAAGTATCAAATGCATCACTAGAATCCTCAACTGAGAACCTGAATCTTGTCTCAACTGGTGTGGAAACTGGCTTACAATCCTCAAAGTCAAAACGCTGAAGTAGTTTTTCAACATACTTTGCTTGATGCATAACAATTCCCCCCTCAACGGATACAAACTGGATGCCAAGATAGTAGCTCAAAAGACCATAATAAGTGACATCAAAAGTATGCTGCAAATCAGCCATAAGAATGTCAAGTTTTGCATCATATGACCCAGTCAAGAGTATGTCATCGACATAAAGAACAAGCACTATAAGATCAGCCCCATTTTTGCGTACATAGAGTGTGCTTTCAATCGGACTACATGTGAAGCCAAGAGCAATCAAGTGCTTATGTATTTTGTCATACCATGCACGTGGAGCTTGCTTGAGACCATACAAAGCTTTATGCAAACGACAAACCATATGCTCTTTCCCTTTCATAGCAAATCCAGGAGGTTTCTTAACATAGACCTCTTCTTGCAAATCTCCATTCAAGAAGGCTGTTTTTATGTCCAGTTGATGCACTTTCCAACCTCGATGGGCAGCCAATGCAACCACGCTACGAATGGTAGTCATGCGTGAAGTAGGTGCAAAAGTTTCCTCATAGTCAATGCCATATTGTTGCGCATATCCTTTGGCTACCAATTTAGCTTTGTAGCGATCAATGCTACCATCATATTTTCTCTTAATCTTATAAACCCACTTTGTACCAATGGCACTCTTTCCTTTTGGCAATTCACATAACTCCCAAGTACCATTCCTATGTATGGAATCCATTTCTGATTGCATAGCACTCATTCATTGTGGATCGTCACATGCATCTTCAAAAGAAAGTGGTGCCTCATTACATGATGTAGCAATAAGAGAATAATCCACAAAATTACTTGATGCATGGTGAGAGCTTGATCTTGTTCTACCAAGTAAAGGTGCACTCAATTTGCTGTCCTGCAAAGTTTGTTTCAGCCACTTTGGCATAGATTGTGCACTCTTGATAGACATGCATTCATTATGTAAAACATCTTCAATATGTACATCATACGTGGGCTGAATTTCATGCTCAGTTTCAGGCATATTTTGACACAAATGTTCAGCCATATGTGGCTGGAAATTTCCAGCAATTTGGACATTTTTTGACTGAAATTTTTCAGCCATGTTTGGCTGGAAATTCTCTGCATTTTCAGCCCTATTTGGCTCGAATTTTTCAGCCCTTTGAACCTCAGTTGGCTGGTCTACATGGCCATAGTCAAGCGCACCATTTTGGAACAAAGGCATGAGTGTATCGAACACATCTTGTGAGCTAACTGTTGGCAGTTTTTTGCATTCAAGTAGTAGGAAAACTGAATTTTCAGCAAATACCACATCTCGACTCACAATAATTGTGTTCGTCAATGGATGGTACAACCTATATCCCTTAGTTTCAGCACTATAACCAACAAATATACATTTCTTTGCCTTGTCATCAAGTTTGTGACGTTGTGATGGCACAAGAGCATATGACAAACAACCAAACACACGCATATGACTAACCATAGGCTTATGACCGTTCCAAGCCTCATAAGGAGTGATGACTCTCAATGCTTTTGTAGGGTAGCGATTCAACACCTAGTTTGCACACATGACTGCTTCCATCCAAAACTTATGAGGAAGATGCTTTCCTTTAACCATACATAGTGCCATTTCAAGTAAAGTTCTCTTTTTACGCTCGGCAACACCATTTTGTTGAGGTGTATATGGCACCGTACATTGGTGTAAAATACCTCTTTCACGAAGAAAAGCGTTAAACTCATGTGACATGTATTCACCACCACGATCCGTGCATAAAGTCAAAAGCTTTTATGAAGAAAAATTTTCAGCCATAGCTAAAAATGCTTTGAAGCAAGAAAATACTTCATTCTTTGCTTTCATAGGATACACCCATGTATGGCGAGTAGCATCATCAATGAAGGTAACAAAATATACATCCTTCCCAAAAGATAGAGTCTTCACTGGACCACATACATCACTATGAACAATGCATGCTTTTCAATGGACTCAAGTGTAGGCAAGCCAATAACCATGTCCTTCTTTTGCAAGTAGAGCAAACTATTGAAGTTTAAATGACCAAAACGAGCATGCCAAAGCTCCATTTCAGCCATGGAAGAAGTATGAGCAACTAAGGCATTCGAAGCAGCCTTCTTGTATGTATCCATGCGATACAAACCATTACATAATGTACCGGACATCACGATAACATTGCCATTGCTGAAATCATGAACCATACACTTATCATCAACAAAGTGTACATGAACTCCAGCTTTGGCAATCAACGGAACTGAAATTAAGTTCTTCTTGATACCGGGCACATAGAATGCATTTTTCAAGAGAATCACACTTCCATTTGTAGCCGTAATCTCAATTTCTCCTACTTCAATGATAGGATAAGATGCATTGTTTGCACACACCACATGTCCTCCTTTAGGTGCATCTTTCAAAGAGGCAAAAAATCTTTTGCATGATGTTATGTGCTTTGAAGCACCACTATCAAAGAGCCAATCCGAATCAGCCTCACTCACAACCATACATTTAGAATGTAAAGAAGCATCATAATGACATGTAACAACACATGCCCAAAAATCTATGTTAGCTTCATCATTCTTTGCATTTGCTGAATTTTTAGCAATAGACATGTCGGATTCCTTCTTCTTTTCATTGCGTTTAGCAAGCTTTCTACACTCATCAATAGTATGAGCAGCCTTCCGGCAATATTTGCATCTCTTCTTCTTTTGCAAATCACCATCATTAGAGGAATGAGTGGAAGAGGAAGCTTGAGGCTTTGGTTTTGATGAACCCAAAGCTGAACCATACTTGCTTTTCCCCTTTTGTGAGATAGCAAGTGCTTGCGTTCCCTCAATCAAACCACTCATATTCACTCTAGGTTGCTCTTCTTGCAAAAGAAGAGACACAACCTCATCAAATGCATACATATTAGGATTTTCTTTTGCAACCAAGTGAAGTGTAGTAGCAAAGCTTTGAAAAAATTCTGGTAATCTTTTCAACAATGTAGAAATGAGTGATGCAACCGGAATGATCTCATCTATGTTTGCCAATTGCTCTTTCAAGTTCTTGATGCGTGTCACATACACATCCACTGACTCATTTTCAGCCATACATACATCTTCAAGTTGCTTCCTCAAGTATGCAACACGTGCTTCATCACGCATGGCATACAAAGAAGCAAGAGTGTCCCATGCCTGTCTTGATGTAGAACATGACCGAATGTGTGGAACTATATGACGCTTCACTGAAAGCGCAATCAAAGCATGAGCTTGAGCATCTTTTCCATCCCATCTAAGCTGCTCCTGTGTAGGTGGAGAAGGAGAAACCACTGTACTCAAAGAAGAAGCTCCATCTGTGATAGTAGACTGTGAAGTAGAAGCACGTGCCGATCTTCGATCTACATCTGCCACTATGTTCCAAAGTTGTTTTGCAACAAGAACATGCTTCATCATGTAAGATCACATCGGATAGTTGGTCCCATCAAGCTTATCTTCAGCTTGAAGCATGCCAAACAAGTCATTGCTGCCCGCCATTTCACTAAGGAACAAGAATGTGACAAAATCTTCACTTGGATGAAAGCTGAAAAATTTCAACTCACAAACCGTCACTCTGATGGCGATTCTAACTGCATGAATGGCTTCGAAATGGGGGTAAAACCCCAGCACACCTGATGGAAATGTTTCCGGGCTGCTGAAATTCACACTTCTATGCTCCGAAGTCGATTTGCACTGTTAAAGTGCACGCGCGTCGCAACGCGAAAAACCAAAACTTGAGAAGAAGCTGAACCTGCTCTGATACCATTGTTGGGTGTGTGTAGAAGTGCGAGAGACACACGAGAAGCACACACAAAGAGCACAAACACAGCAAGACACACAGAGAAGATGATGGCTGGAATAGCTCTCTCTATTGATCGATGAACTGAACTTAAGTAAAAGTTGAATAATATCCCTAAGTACAAAGTACCACCACATATGAGAGTATCAAGTATGTGGTAACATGGGAAAAAACCTCTTGCCAACACTAGAGTAAAAAATGCCCATGTATAGGGAAAAAGGTTCACATCAAAGCTACTCGAGGAACACATAAGTGTAATAGTTAATGCATGTCAATTAATGTATGCATATTAGATGTTATGTGTATATCATGTATACGTGCATGTTGATTTATGTTATGCATGTATGTTATGCATGCATGTGTGTTTGTATATGTATGTTCACATATGTGTATGTTAGTGCATGCATGCTCATATATGTATGCTAGTACATGTAAGTTCATGATAGGAATGGTATGCATGTGTGCTAGTGCATGTGCATGTATGCATGTGTGTATGTTAGTGCATGTATGTATGAATGCATGTTCATTTATGCATGTGCATGTATGCATGTGCATGTATGTATGTGTATGTATGTTCATGCATATGTGTGTTAGTGTAAGTCATTTATGCATGTGTATGTGTGCATGTAATTTATGTTTGCAAGTTCATGTATGCATGTTCATTTATGCATATGCATGTATGCATGTGAGTTATGTTAGTGTAATGTATGTTTGCATGTTCATTTATGCATGTGCATGTATGCATGTGTATGTATGTTCATGCATATGTGTGTTAGTGTATGATATGTATGCATGTTCATGCATGTTATGTATGCATGTCATGTATGTCATGAATGTATGCATGTCATGTTATGTATGCATGTTCATTTATGCATGTGCATGTATGCATGAGAGTTATGTTAATGCATGTTCATTTATGTTTATGTATGTTATGTATGGATGTTTATTTATGTTAGAGTATGTTATGTCATGCATGTATGTTATGTATGCATGTTTATTTATATTAGAGTATGTTATGTCATGCATGTATGTTAGTATGCATGTATGTTAGTATGCATGTATACATGTGATGTATGTTAGCATATGTAATATGTATGAATATGTATAAGTGTATGAATTCTATGTATGTATATGAATTATATGATGTATGCTAAAGTAATGTATGAACGAATAATTTTATTGCAATATGTGTGTTAAAATAAATGTATGTACTTATATATATATGTTTTAGAAAAGCTAATTATCTTATATTAAACTAAGTGTTTTAAATATGTTAAGATTTAAATGAGTGTTTAATCTTTTATAAAAGTATACTTATATTGGTCATGTGATTTTTCAGATGGTATGCGGCCCTGTTGAAGACGAACTGAAGACTCCAAGTGTGAAAAAGAATTTGCTTAGCTGAAAATCTATTGTTTAGTTTGTATAGGTTATCATTTATAAACAGTATCTTATAGCTTTGTATAGGAAATCTATCATTAATCTATTTACATTTTCATCTTTTATGTGTGAAGAGGCTTCATCTAGTAGTCCCTTTTTACATCCATCTACATTTGAAATATTATTTCCTAGACCAGTTGAAGTTAATGATACAGAAATTAAAGAACTAGTTAAAGATAAGATTGTAAAAGAAACTTTACACTCGAGAGAATTTGATTGTAGATTATCTAGAACTTTAGCATTAATTTTCTTTGATGCACCTAGTACTGAAAATAGTGAAGATCTTTTTCCACCATCCGTAACTAGAAACATTGATAATTCTCAATTAGATTTGAACGTAATAGAAACCATTAAAGATAAAGTAGTTAGTGAGGAATGGATCATGCTGCATTGGTGTATTTAGTTCGCCAACAACACTTAGGCGGCAGAATGGCAAGATGGGTTTTACTATTACAGGAATTTGATTATGAAGTTATTCATCAACCTAGTATGGCACATGTCTTGGCGGACTTCTTATCTCCTTTGGATTTTGGTGAGCCTCCGGTAGGTGTCGATGACACATCGCCGGTGATTTATGTAACCGATGCAGCTCCAGAAGACTCTACCGAACTTCTTGTTGCCCCTGCATACTATGATACAATAATGACTTTTCTTACTGATGCTTGTCTCCCTCCTAATACTTCCGCTACTCTGCACTTGAAAATTGCAGTTTACAGTCGACGATTCCAGTTGATTGTGGGTCAACTTTATTACATTGACCAGACTGGTGTCCTGCTCCGATGTATTCCTCCACATGAATCGACATCAAACATTGCTATGGCTCACTCATCACCCACTAGAGGACACTTCGCAGCTGATCTCACTCATTGCAAAATCCTGCAAAGTGGGCTATGGTGGCCTACAATGTGCAGAGATGTTGTTAAATTTGTGCAGCAGTGTGATGTCTGTCAACAGTCTGGACAACCCTTGCAGCGACATTTCTTTCCTCTCCAACCGGTCCTGCCTCTTGAACCCTTTAAGAAGTGGGATTTAGATTTCATTGGTCCAATTACACCCCCAGCTACCCTCACCAACAACCGATATATCTTGACTTGTACAGACTATGCCACTAGGTGGGCGGAAGCTTGGGCTCTACGTTCTGCCACAACTGTTTCGGTGGCCAAATGTTTGATGAAGGATGTCTTCCGTCGATATGGATTACCTCTGGAGATAGTGACGGATCAAGGAACACATTTTGCAAATACTTTAATGCAAGTGCTGACTCGGACTTTCCAGATTGTGCATAAATTCAGCTCACCTTACTATCCACGTGTGAATGGTCTTGCTGAGAGCACTAATAAGACTCTGCTGAATATTCTCCAAAAATTGATCTTGGACTGTCCGGAATGATGGGACCAGCTCTTACCTGCCGTTTTGTGGGCTTACCGGACCACATACAAAGTGGCTATCGGGACGACTCCATTTAAACTTGCTTATGGACTAGAAGCTATTGCACCAATGGAAGTTATGGTGTCGAGCCTACGTGTAGCCTTATCCCAAAAATTGCTGCCGGAAGAATCTCTTCCATTTCGGTTGGATGTTCTCAGATCATTGGATGAACAACGCTTGGAAAGCTTCATGATCCTTCAAGAAGTTAAGCTACGTCAAGCCCGTACTCATGATCGCTTTTTAAAAACCCCTGTGTTTCCAATTGGCCAACTCGTTTTATTCTATAATGCTAAAGCCAATAGATCTGCCGGAAAATTTAAGTTACGGTGGTTTGGCCCATACCGGATTGCTAAACAAGTGGGACCTGCAACTTTTTGGTTGGCAACTTTAACAGGTGTGCTTCTTCCAAAAGCAATTAATGGATCCAAGTTTCACCTCTATCAACCGCCATCTCCGAACTCATGAGGTGTACTCAGTATTTTCCTCTTTTTCGCTTGTCATTTGATTCTCTTTTCTATTCTCCGTGTTTCGATTGACCAACTACTGTAATCTTTCCATTTTGCTGATCTAATCATGATTAATAGCCGTCTCTGTGTCGCTACGTTTGTTAATACATGCATGTTGCCATTATGTTGATATATTTCCAATCCTGCGTTATGATTAGGGTCCTTGCCGCCTATGTCGTGTAGTGTTTTCTACTTAATCTTGTTTTTTTCACTGATAATTGCTATTGTGTTTTTGTGTCTTTGTGCCCTGTGTGTATTCTGTGTCGTTGTTGCTTTCTGTGCGTGCCATGGAAGCTTTGGCTCACATAGCGACCTTCCGTGTGGGTCTCACTCTAGAAGTGAGTGAATATTTGCGGACTCGTGGATTGCTGACCTTTGCTGAACTGCCTTGGCATTCAGTGGAGTGTCACCCATTCCATGTACAGATCATTTCTGCCATCGTCACCACACCTGCTGCAGAGCAGTGTTTGCCTATCACGTGTTTAAACCCCCATACAGTCGTTACTCTCAACATGGTTGCTGAGGGATTCCGTCTCCCTCAGGAAGGGTTAGAGAATGGACCGCTCCTTTCTCTCGCCACAATGAAGGAACTGTTTCCTCGGCACTCATCAAATCAGTTTGCCATCCTTTGCCGCCTTGAACCAGAGCGTACCGCTCTACAATTCCTTGTTGCAGTGTTAAACCTGCAAAAATGCACATACAGTATTTCCCGACCCTTTTACTCCATGATCGATACTGCCTCCCGTGGACCCATCAATTCTACCTCCTATTTCTTTAGGCACATTCACTGTGAATGTGTAGCGGTTACAAAACAGATTGCCAAGAATGACATCCTTCGTAATCGCTTACCCCATCTCCTAATTCTCTTTCCGGTGCTCCAAGCAGCGCAACAACCGCCTCCCCCGACTACCATGCTGCTACATGAAGAATCTACACAAATGCTCGAAGACGATGATGATGGAGATTTGCTTCAGTTCTTCCAATGCAAACGCAGACGTATTAGTCCATCCGAAAGCCAAGTACAAGGTTCCACTGCAAGACAAGAAGCTGAAGTTTTCCATGATACTGCCACCTCCCTACAGGTAGAGTCTTCTGTTCCATCTTCTTCTCTCAAGCAGCCGGATCAAGATGCCATCATGGGGGATGTAGCTCAAGTCTCTTTGAGGGAAGAATCTCACCACCCGAATGTTGAGGTTGTGAAGGAGATAGAAGAAGCTACTGGAGGTATGGCCTGTCAATCTCTTTCATCACCAACTGCTAACGCCCAAGCAGATGCAGGCACAATCCAAGCAGTGCAGGCACAATCCAAGCAGATGCAGTCATGCAGTTGACTGGAAATGCCGAAACCATTATCGAAGCGCCTGGGGATGACAAAATGGTTGAGACCGGAATAGTTTTGGCATCAACTGCCCTTATCCCTCTTCCTCCGCCAACCACTCTTCCTGAGCCTGTTGACGTTCTTCTTGGTGCACCTTCCACCGCCATTCGCGAGGCATCCACTCATCCATTATCCTCTCTTGATTACTCTCCATCATCCTCCCCTCATCTGGTCTCTGCCTCGTCATCACAACCCCCTCCTTCCCTGTCCCCACCAGCAGTTATGTTCACGGAATTGGCATCTATGGGCCAGCTCCTGATCCAATTTTCCAAGAAATTGCCCTTGCAGATGAAGATAGCCACTCAGAACATCCAGCAAGAGTTGCAAAGTAAGGTGGATTTGCTCGAAGCCGATATTGCCCCACTCCAAGAAGAAGTTCTGGCAGAGAGTCATTCATTGCATGATCAAATTCAGCAACTTCAACACCAATTAACGGAAAAGGATAACTTGATTGCTCAGCGAGACACAGAAATCACTGGGCTGAAGCAAGAACTTATCGACAAGACAGATGCCATGAGTGCCTTAGGAAATGAGCTTCATAGTACGAGGGATGCCCTCAGCATGTTAGAAGAAGCTTCCTAGACCCTGGTGGCCAATGTGCTTAAAGCAGAAGCTGAGTTACACAATGTTACTGAGCGATTGTTCCAGAGAGATCAAGAATTCACGGAGGAGATCGCCAAGTATCTACGGTTGAAGAAAGAGCTTGAAGGTGTACAGAAGGAGAGAGAAGCTTATTATAAGACGATGCAGTTTCAAACTGAGGAGCTGGAAAGACGCGAGAAACAATTAGGCGCTCAAGCGGACAGACTCTCAAGAATTGATGCAGAGATCGTTGAGATGAAGCTGAGAAGAGACGCTGCTATTGCTAATAACTTCTACTTACAGAAGCCTTTTTGCAAACACAAACAGAATCGCTTATGACTCAAGTCATTGCTGCCAGTTTGGTTTGAACTGATGCACAACTGATTGAGCTGGATATTTTGAAAGATATGCTAGATTCTTTAAAACAGAAAATAACCCGAGCTTTTAAGTTGGCTCGCACTCTGTATGTCCAAGGCATTATTGATGAGCCTTGATTGTAATTTTCAATTTTTGGGTTCGAGTCCACCGTGCGTGCCAGTGTTAGTCGCCGGATGGGATCTCTTTGTAATGTTATTTTTCTATATTCGCGTGCACTGAAAAGGCGTGGCGAAAAGATGTAACTTTCTATTGAGTAATGAAAAGGCAAGCAAGGTATTCTTCGAGCGAGAGAGGAATCGCCAAACTGTCTGTCTGGGAAATTGTGCTGGAGATGTCGTGTTGCAGATTTGGAGAAATTTGAGTATTGTGTTGAGTATTAAGCTTTAATCATCAAGCATTAATTACTGTACATTGCGTTTAACTTTAACAATCCTATGCAACTTCGTAAAACTTCATACTCCTGGTAGACGCATTGTGTAGTACTAAGTGTTGACGTGGAAAGTATTTTTAGTTATTAATTGAATGTTGAATTGGGAAAATTAAAAAAGGGCCTCTGTACTATCAGACCCCTGTCCATCCCAAGAACCCGAAATGAGATTAAAAGAGCTTGATAGAAAGCACTTTTAACATGCACTTTACTCATTAATAGACTAATCAAATGTGTAAAGTTTTTTATGAAACTTTCTAGAAGGGTTTGATCTAAAGATTGTGCACCTTCTCCAAGTTAAAACATCTCAAAAGATTCAGTAGATCTTGAGAAAGGATCCAAACAATCCACCTATGTCTAAAATTATACTTCTCTACAATCGACTTTGAAACCTATAACTTTTAATGCATAGTTCTCTCAAATTACAACCCACTTATTCAAATGCTTTTAGCCATAGGTAGCTTATCTTGCAACTTAAAGAATGAGTGCTTGCTTGCTCAAAACTTTACATGTGGAAGGAGAACTGACCAAAATATTAGCATCGAATTTGCACCTGTTGCAAACTTCACTTCTTCTCATTTACACATGTAAATGTTCCTACTCTCAATTCTCTTAGCTTGATCACAATTAGGATCTGAAAACTTGTACAGAGGTCAATCAACTATAGACTTAGACTTGTACAAAAGCATTTCACAAAAGATTAAACACAGAAGGAGAACTCAATAAGAGATCGGGTGCAAGTTTTCCTTCTACTCTAAAAGTTTTTACATCTGAATGATGAGACTTCACTTCTAAAGTGTTTAATGATTCTTACAACTTCTAATTCTTCTCAAATCATGCTCTCTCATATTTGCCCTGACTTTCTGCTTGTATATATAGGCATATATGTACAAGCTCATGACCATAACAAAAGTACATGTGACCTAATTACAAGTTTAATGTACATATGTATACAAGTCTTCACTTCCTGAATATGCACTATCTTCAAACTTCATTTGTTGATCTTTTCTGCAGGTTGAGCTAGAATGCATCCTATTGTGTAGTTGGAGGCATCTACATGGATATGAAAAGGCTTGTTTCAGTTGGGTGTTTCAAAATAGGTGTTGTGTTGAGTCGTCTTTTTAATTCATTAAACGCTTTCTCGCATTCGTCTGTCCATGTAAATTGAGTCAAAAATCCATATAATGGTTTAGCAATTATGGTGTACATGTGAATAAATCTATGATAGTATCCACAATGACCCATAAAATCTTGCAGTTCCTCAGCAATTTTCGGTCTTGGAGTTCTAGAATTACTTTGATCTTATCTTCATCAATGGAAATTCCATTCCTTGATACTATGTGACCTAGGATTTTTCCTTGTCTCACCATAAAGATGCGTTTCTCAAGATTCAGGCACACTCTACATTGTCAACACTTTTCAAATATCTGTCGCAACTCCGAAATATGCTCTTGTCTTCGACCTGAGTATGTGCATAAGTCGTCTATGTATACTTCCATACTTTTCCTTAGGAATTCTTTGAAGACGTGACACATCAACCTTTGGAAAGTAGCAAGGGCATTCGTGAGTCCAAAAGGCATCACCCTAAGAGCATAGAATCCCCATTCAGTTGCGAATGCAGTCTTATGTTGGTCCTCTGTAGCGATTGCTACTTGGTTGTACCTAGAGAATCTATCTAGGAAGCTATAGACTTCCTTATCCGCAACTCTTTCCAAGAGATGATCAATGATAGGTAATGGGTAGCTATCGCATATCGTAGCCACATTTACTTTCTTCAGGTTAATTCACACTCTTAATTTTCCATTCTTTTTGGGTACGACCACTAATGTTGACACCCATTCGGTGTGTTCTATTTCATAAATGAATCCGGCTGCTAATAGATTGTCTATTTCCTCCTAATTTTTTGCTAAATAGACATCATTATAAGTGTAAGGGAATTGCTTCAATGGTTTTGCATCAGGTGTCATTGGTATTCGGTGAGCACAAATGGATGGTTCTACACCTTTGAGGTCCTTGTAGGTCCATGCAAACACATCTCGATACTCTCGAATCAGTCTTATCAATTCTTCTCCCTCCTCATGTGACACATCTTTCCCTATGTATGTGCATCTTTCTTCCCCATCTTCCACTGTCACTATTACTTTCTTCATTTGTTCCTTCTTGTCATATGCTTCTCCTTCACTTGCCTCTCTCTTAGGCATCTGAATGGCTATCTTCCTCTCCTATACTTCATATCTTTTGAAGTGTTCTGAAACTTCAAAAAGGTCTGGAGTTGATTCAGCAATATCCATGATTGGTCACTTGAACTAGCACTATGAATTGACAAATCATCCTCTTCCTTATGTACGGGATTCCATTGTAGTGGGGGTACATCCCTATATGCAAATGTATGCAAATTTATCTTGGTAGTAGTTCCTTGATGTTGTAGGTATAAAGTGTCTCTTCCCCAATCTTGTACTACCCTGAGTTGTCTCATGAATGGTCATCTTAATATCATTTCATAGTTATTCACTTTTCCAAATTGACATACAACTAATGTGTGCTCAAACTCCACTCCACAGGTGATTAACTTAATTTTCTCTAGTATTCCAAGGGGTTTCTCTACATGACCATCTACTAATTGAAGCTTCATACGTGTTGGTCGTAGGGTTGGCTTTCCCCATTTCTCCCAAATCTCTTTGGTGGCTATGCCTACATTTGCCCCTGTGTCTAGAATGGCTTTGGTCATGTATCCATTATATGTGATGGGTAAACATGTGTTGCCCTTGTCTCCTTCACTAAATTCTCCAACTTTATCCACAAGGATTTGTATAGTAGAAGGGGCTTCAGTTTCTTTATTTTCCTTTTTATTCACCTCGTGTTCTAACTTCAACTGTACCGCTAACTGTTTCCATATTTGCGACTTGGCATGTAGTAATTCTTCCACAGTCAAGTGACATTGTACCTTGGCCTTCTTGAGTCTGCTAGATTGTGAGAGGTCTTACCTGAAGACTCATTTTCCTTTCCTCATACTGTGGGAGCACGGAAGATTATGGATTCTTTCTCATATTCTCCCATGTAGTTAGGTAGGGTAGAAATGCACTGTGCTTCCTCCCTATTTCGGTCTAGCATGGAAACCTCTTCATATACTTCTTCCAAATGTGGAGTTGGCTGATCGTCCTCCACATCTAATTCCTCAAAGGGTGGTCTTAAAGTTCCATTATTTTTCCATCGGTCTTCTTGAATCCTAGCCCACAACTCTATTGGCCAATCCACTTCTACTTCAGGAATTATCAAAATTGATTTTTCTTGAGTGCTAGGTAGTTCTTCCTTACTATCTTCCTTTTTTGGTTTCTGTTCATTCTCTTTAAAACACTCCCTATATTGATTCTCATATATTCTCATCCGTGGGAGGACTGAGATAGTCTTTTCTAGAGTGTCCTGAGCTACCTCTATGAGCTTTCTGCATATAGAAAGTCTCTCCTCTAACTCCCCTTGTGGGTAAAGCTTTTCATGCTGCTCAATGTTTGGTCCAGTCATGATTTTGGCTTGGTAAGCTTTCAACCACATGTTAAAATCGTTTGGTCTTAGGTCTGCTAAGGCTGATCCAAGCTTGTTTAGTTCTTGTGTATGAGGTGTAAGTGGGGTTTCTCCTTGTATTTTTGGTTTCTCAGGTTTCTTGTTGTCTCTCATGTTCTCTTGTCCTCCTTACTTTTGTTTTTCATCCATTTGTCTCTAAGTTTTTCCCTTCTATCCTTCCACCTTTGAGTCTTCTTGGTTTGGATACTCTCACGTGGATCTTCAAAATCTTCCACTACCTGTATTTTGGGTTCTAGGTTTTTATTCTTTTCTCGTTCAGAGTCTATGTAGCTCAGTGATGAGTAGCACCTCCTTTAATGTCAATCCGGGAAGACATGAGGATGGTATGAAGACCTCGAGCAAGTGAAGGCACAAATGTGTGAGTGAGAAGCACACAAACATGCACACACATACACACACAGGCGCACACACGGCAAGAACAAAGAGAGTAAGACAATGGAATCACTTCTATTATAACCAAGTTCTCATACAAGCTCAAAACTACAAGAAGCTAGCCCAAAAATGAGCTCTCTAGCTCTATTTATAGTTTTTTACTAGCTTTGGCCTTGTCCAGACCTAGTGTCCGGCCTAGTTAAAAATTAGGTTCCAGCGCTTATTTGAGGGGTCAAACGAGGTCTAAAAAATATGAAAATTGGTAGGCACTTACTTCTAAGGCTCCTCAAGCTCGAGGACTCCTTGGCTTGTACAAAATGGAGCTACAAAAAGGTGAAACGATATTTACAATGGTTTTTAGTGATGAGAATCACTTTTAAAATGATGTAAGGGTTGGAAAAAATTGATGGGTTGCCTCAGTGCTAGATCTGTATGACTCTCTCAAATTTATCTCTCTCTGCTGGCAAAAGAAAGTCATCATCTCTACCAATTTTCACCTGTTTGATTGTCTCATCCGTGAATGTATGTCCTATGTTTTTCTTATCCCGAAGAATTGGATCATTTTTCATATCAATAATTTTTTCATTACTTCCTTGAGGTAATGGTTGAGCTATGGGTTTGATTTTTTTGTCTGCAGTTTTGTACTTTGTTTCAACTAAGGCATCATGTGTTTGGTTAAATTTTGAGCACTTGTCAACATTGAGAGCATACTCTTGGATTAGAGCATACTCATCAAGGGAAGAAATCAGAATAATATGGGAATTAGAATTTTGTTGAAGACATAACTCTAACTCCTCAAGAGTAGAGAAACAATGAGATGTCTCAATCACATGCTCAATGTTCTCATCATGTTCCATGATTTTGTTGTTTTTATAATTTTTTTGGGTTTTTTGGATAAAAGACTTGGACAATTGACTCTTATGAAGAAAATCTAATCTAGAATGTGGAAAACAAAGTGACAAACTATTGTACATGTTGGTTGGATGCGAGATGTCAAACCAATATCCACTGTTGTCCCGCTCAACAATGGATTCTATCCGAAATTTTGATCATATGTAGCTCCAAACATGAATCTAGGTGCACAGTCACTACAAGCATGCTCATGACCCTGAGTAACAATAGGTTTCTTTCTAATTGACAATCGATTCCTATGATGATTCACTCCTACTGTCATGACTTGAAGTGATTGCATTCCATCCTTAGACTTAAATCTAGCATAGGTAGACCCATCATCCATGGCTGTAGTTTCCATACGACTCTCACAAATAAAGGGTTGACCTAAGACAACTTCATAGGAGCAATTATCTTGAATAAAAAAGTGAAACTCTTCTGTGATTCCTCCTATGGATATGGGCACACTAGCACAAGCTCCATACAGGGTACCTACACCATTATCTGCAGTTCTTATACGCCATCCACAATCTTTATCTATGGGCCATCGAAACTTATCATAGACTTCTCTTGAAATCACATTGATTTCAGAGCCGGAATCTACTAATGCATTTACAGTGATAGTGTTCTTATCATTTCCTATTTTAACATGCATCTCTGATGTACCTCTAGACCAAAATGTTCTTTTAAAGTGACTTTCAGGATTGTTTTCATGATTTTCATGGTCAGGTTGAATAGGTCCTAAGAAATTTTTATTAACATTTACTTCATCATCATCAAAGTCCTCTTCATCAGATTCATCAAAGTTTAAGGCTTCATTCATAGCTTGATCTTGATCTAGAGAATCTTGCATCTCAGTATCTAGATTAAGCCGAAACCTCTTCCTTTTAATTAGGCCGATAAAGTTCTCTTTAAAAATAGGCTTTGCAATAGAGAAAACTTGTTCTAAAGACATAGTCACTTGACTCTTAAGCAAAATGTCATCTAAAATCTCCATAGGATCTATTTTTCTCTCAATTTCTGAAATCAAGATGGCTTTAGGTTTTCTCTTTGGTTTCTTTTGTTTTTGCTCAGGGTCTTGTTTTTGTTCATGTTCTCGTGTTTGGTCTTCAGTTTGTTTTGATTGTTCTTGTTTATCTAAAGGCTTTGGTTCAGTTTTTCTTTGCTTTGTCTTCTTCCCTTTTTGTTTCTCCTCTTGTTTTTGTTCATTGGGTTCTGATTCTTGTTTTTTATCTTTGGATTGTGATGTTTCTCCTTGCTCTATGATTGTTTCTATTCCTTCTGAGGTTTGTTTTCGAGTCACTCTTCTTTCACTAGGCTCAGCTTCATCTCTTTTTCGTTTTTCTTCTACATTGGATATGTGAGAAATAAGAGATTGATCTTCTATCGATGACTCCCAAGCCGTTATTCTCCTAATCTCATCCCGTGCTCTTACTAAAGCCTCTATGGAAAAATCACCTTCCTTTGTGGGTTTACTTGATTCTACTTGTTGTTCATCAAGAGCTTCTAGTTTCACTCCTCTAGTTCCTACGTCCATTATGGTTATATTTTCATAATGTTTTTTCATTCCTCCCTTACCATAATTTCCTTGCAAAGGTAGCCTAGATCGATAGTCATAGATTTTCTTGTCTATGTCTATTACTAGTCGTTGCTCCTTAGCAGCCTTCAATAATTCACAATCTCTCAAAAAGTGCTCTAACGAATCACACCAAGGACACCTACGAGGGCCACGCACAAAACCATTTTGATTTTGAGGATTTTGATTAACTTGTGGTGGGAAATTTTGAAATTGAGGATTTTGTTGATAAGGTATTGCTTGAACAGGATAATTAGGATTTTGATAAGGCAATTGATGTATTTGAGGAGCTTGGGGAGCAACATGTGGTACTTGAGGTGCAAGAGGAGCTTCCATATTATACGGTTGATGATTTTGAAAATTTTGATTTTGAGGATTTTGAAAAGCTATTTGAGAAGCTTGAGGATACATGTTTTGATACATTTGAGGATTTTGCACATGAGGATGAGGATTTTGCATTGAAGGATTATGCATTGGAGGAACTTGATATGCTTGAGTAGGAGCTACTTGTGGATTTTGATTGGTAGCTATAACATGTTGATTAGGCTCTTGAAAAGTCATTGGGTTCATTTGATTTTGGAAAGTTTTGGTGTAATTAGATTGTAAAGCATCTATAGTCTTGGCCAAATTGGATTGTGTAGCAATAAGACTTTCCATTTGCTTAGTGAGAATATCCACTTGAGATTGTTCAACTACACTTTTATTTGGCTCTACTTTAAAACCTTGAGTAGGCTCCATCATTTGAGGAATAGGAGTAGAGTCAAAAAGCATAGCATGGGATTGTTCTCTAACTTGCTCCTTAGTTTGTGGAAGGCTAGCTTGAGGAAGACTAGTTTGCTCATAAAGCATGGATTGTCTTTGATGTCTATGGGCTACAGCCTCTACTACTTTACGCACTTTTTGCCAATTGTCAGTAAGACCATAGCGCTTATCTGGTTCTTCTAATCGCCGTTCAACTTCCCTACGAGTTTCAGGATGAAGAAGCTTAAGAAAATTGATCACAAGATCAGGTTCCAAAGTTATCTTATCCTCATCAGGAAGTTGTTCATAGCGTCTAATATACTCATTTTGTAAGTGAGTATCCAGTGCAACACTCAAGACTGATGATGATAATATGATGAGGATGAAAAATATGAAACAAAGGATATGGATCACAACCTCCCAACAAGTTCAGAAGCAAATGCCACGAAGCGTTTCACGTCGGGTTCAAATGTGGAGGTGATCGCAATCCGGGTGGATCGGGTCCGGTCGTGGCACACACAGGGTGTATGAAGCTAATGAATGTTGGAAGGTTTAAAGATGTGAAGGTGAAATTAATTTTGAGTATGGAGAAGAGAGAGATGTTGAAATGTTTATGGGAATGGGAATGTAGGAGTGCAAGTTAGATTTATGAACATGAATGATAAGAATGAAAGAGAACCATACACACGAATCAAATTTGGAAGGAAGAATGGTCCATTGAAGGAGCTTCTTAAACACTTCCTAATTCTAATCCATATGCATAGTCTTCTTTGGATGATATGTATGCATGACGTGAATAGATGGAATCCTTACACATAAATCAGTTTCGAAAGGAAGAATGGTCCAATATTGGAGCTTCTTATACACTTTCAGAAACTAATAAATATGTATGGATATGTATGGATTATATGCATGCAAGTGAATCATGATGGTAGAGTTTACTCACAAACTCAAAGAAACATCCTCACTGGTTCAACGCAATACTGCGGAGCCTTCTCACACATAGAAGAAATAGAAGACATGTAAAAATACTTAAGAGACTGAGAGAGGAGACAAGAGACAAGTGACAAGTGACATGAATTAAAAGGATTTGAATTAAGTTACATGTAAAATATCGTCGTGGTACGTCATACTAAGCAGTCTACTGATCAAAGGTGGTTCCGACCCTCAAACCATGATAGTTCAACCGAATGTCACACGTAAGAAGGTGAGTTCCACTCCAGTGACCCTATGTCTGTCTAGGCTCGTAACGTCTAACTAAAGAAGTCTAAGACTCATTAAAATCAGCTCTAACTCACTCACACGCTCCACCGAGGGTGAGTCAAGATAGAGATGCTGGTTTCAAGAGCCTATCCTAGATTGGAGTTCTAACTTAAATTTGAAACTAGGTTCTATACTCATACTAGCTCACCTTGGATCCTCACTCGCTCAATCGAGGGTGATCGTCTCAAGGAAACCGTAAGCTAGCATGAGCCCTATGGATGCCTAACAATGATGCTCTAGGAGTTTGGAGGGGGGTTTATATAGTTTTTTGAATGAATTTGGGCCCTTGGATCTAGAGAAATCAACTCTCAACTCTAGGATCACTACTTTCGATTACAACCATTTGATTAATCAAATCAATGGCTTGGAATTGTTCTTTCTATCAAATCTAGTGTAAAGGAGTGAAATTTAGGCGCCCTCATTCTCCACCATTGGATCTGGGGATGATCTGGACCGTCGGATCAGTGCTGACATCAATTCGGATAAGATAAGCCACTATTTTTGGAGAAACTTTGCATTATTGATCTTTAACTGTCAACAGAGTCTTCTTTTATGGAAAAAATTCGTGGATCCTCCTTCCTTTATGCTTTAGTGCATCTCCACCCTTGAATAGGAGCTCATCTTGACCGTACACCATGGTTCAATCATATTTTGACATGTGGCAGCCCTTCAAGCCTTCAATTTTCTTATTCTAGAAAACTGCGGTGACCTTGAAAACTGGACTTTGTGCTCTTTGACCCTCCAAAAAGACTTTGATGAAGATGAAACATTGTAGGACTATGTTTCCAAAGTTCTCCTTCAGGAATATGCAGAAAAAACTCCCATCTGAATCTAACTTGTACAAGTTTGACTACATTTGGAAGCTTGCAAGGTGGCATTAAGGTATCTAGGAAGCTCGGATAGCCTTGAAAACTTTATACAAATATGTAGCCACATATGGTCTTTATACATGCCAAACCATATGGCTAACATAAATTTCTATACAAGAATTTATAGGGTCAAACTAGAAAAAATACATTTTTACAAAATGAACATAGCATATCAATGTGCTACAAAATCCATTTTCTGTTGAAATTTGGGCTATAGACTGCCTTTGACAATCTTTACAAGTATATGGATTTTCATCTAATTTGGTGACAATGAAATTTTTGCCCTAATTTCCCAACTTTGACCAGCTTTGACCAACTTTGACCGCTACCATGGACTTTCTTGATTTCTTTGAAACTTTGTATGTGACCTTCCTTTGACATCCTTGATGCATCCTGGACTTCTCGGGGAATTCTGGCTACCTTCACCAAATATGTTTTTTTTGTAGGCCTTCACAAGTAAGAGAGGAGAGAAAATCTCGACGACAGCGGTGTATTAGTGGTGGGTGTGAATGTGGGTGAGGTGTGCTGGGAAAGGGAATTTCTCTTATAATCATCAAGTTTTTGCATCATATTTACAAGGTTTGCCAACAATGGAGGTAGGGTGGCTTGTGTTGGTTCTGAGGAGGTGAAGAGGGGCTCAATGGTCTAGGGTTGGGAAAGAGGAAATGTAGTGGTGAAGGGAAATGTGGGTGTTAAGGTCTGGGTAGGGGGATGTGGCTGCCCAAGAGCTGGTTGAAAAGAAGGGTGACCTATGATGGTTTGAGGGGTGGCAGGATGACCTATATGAGGTTGGGAAGATGGACCCACAATGATAGAGGTAGGGATAGGTAAGGATGACAAAATGATGGTGTGTGATATAGGTTCACTGAGGGTGGATATTGGTTGCTCAGGAATGCTAGCACTAAGGGGTTCGGTGGGCTAAATGGGAGGTGACGGTGGAGATGGTATCTGTATATTTACATCTGGTTCATCAAGGTTAGTTGGGCTGGCCATGTGAACATCTTCTTGAGTGGTGGTAGGGAGGGCGGTAGAGACTTCCATTTGAATCATCTTCCCCCTTCGTGGTCGTGTATCGATCCTTTGTTGATCATATTGAGGAGGGTTGCAATGTAACATGATCTGCATAGCTTCTATAATCCCATATGTCTCCGCCAAAAGGTTCAATGATTCCACAAAATGGGGGTCCACATTCTCTGCTTGAAGCATCTGATTCACCATCGCTCTATTTGCCTCCTCTGATAGCTTATGTCTCTTTTGTACCTGCTTGATCATTTTGTAGAGCCGTTTGAGTTGTGCGGTGTAAGCAAGGGCTTCGTCCTCACTCTCCTCCGATTCATTCCTCTGCATCTCCACTTGTTCATGTGTACCTCCCGCCTGAGTGTGTTGTGCCTCATCCTCCCAATGTACTCTTCATGCTTCACCATGTGGTCGTGCTCTCTGGGATGAAGATTCAGGGCCGTCGGTCTCTGAGGAAAACTCACTCTCATATAATTGGGCTGTCTGTAGGAAGCTTTCAAAGTCAAAAGATGGATCCTCTGCCAAAGTAGCCATGGAGGCAAACTCAGCGTCCGTGGGTAGTGGAGGGGCTGATGGAGTGGGTTGTACCATGCCCCCTAATTGTGGTCCTTGGAGATGAATCGTAAAAGGGGCTACTTGTTCTTCTTCTCTACAGGAGGCTGTGGTGACCTCACGAGGAATTAGTACCTGTGAAAGTGATCCACTCATTCTTTTAGTGGGTTGAACCCCTGATTTCCGCCCCTAGAAGGATTCCAACTGTGAGTACTTGAGGGCCCGTGCGATCGGCACATCATAGGCGAGGCATCTATAGATGATCCTTGTAATGGCACAACAGCCATTCAAAGTGGGCTTCCGCACTCCTCGCTTCCTGCTTCATATAACTAATGCTTATCTGCTAGAAGAAGAAGGGCACGTCAGTGTTGCATAGGAAACAAGATGTAACTTCACAATACTAACATGACATTCCAGGTGGTTAGTAGTTAGAGATGAAGTGTTTATGAGAGATGTGAGTGGTGATTAGTGGTTAGTGTTAGCCTAGATGCATGCTTTGGATATGCAATGTACTCAGAATGCACCTACATCAGAGTGGATGGATTTAGAAAATTGGTCAGGGGGTTTAATACAGGTTTTAAGTCTCCACACTTTGATTGAGGATTCGTAGTTCTTAGAACTGATGCTAGGTAAAGGTTTATGAGCTAGATTGTGCTAGATTTGGGACCTTTTGGGTACCCATTTCCAGACATTTCTTGGTTTGACCAAAGGTGTAATAGTGTGGGGTGTAGGTATCTCTCCTGAGTTGTTTACCAAGAGTACTAGTGAGGGTTGATTTATGCTAGTGACTTGAGGTGAAGCTACTTGGGCTCGTAAGCATGCCTTGGGCACCCATATCTGTCTAGCATGGGGAATAGCCTTCATTGACCGCTTAGGAACCCAAATAGATAGGGTATGTCTATAGCGTTGGCTAAGAGACTCCTTCGTTGTAATGCGTGACGGTGTGGCTTGTTGGCTTCTTTGAGAGTCTGTCTCAAACGCCGTGGGTTTTCTATCTTTCCGCATCCAGATCTACTTCATGCCTCGAGGTACTTCATAGTGCACAGGTTGGTGCTCATGCTTCTTGATCCTCGGTCTCCTCAGTGTTGTGTGTTGCAAAGCCTTCCCTTTTAGAATCTTCTTTAGAACAGATGGGAACTCATCATTGACTTCTATGCCTTCTTCGAGAGTGACAGACCTCTACGCCATAGAACTTCGGACAAGAACAGCATTGTTATCTTCATGTGGGCTCCTCGAGGGACCAGGAGTTGGTGCCTTTTCTAATGGTTTGAGTGCTTGATTTTCTAACTCAATCGTAAGGCAGCTTTGGCCTGCCCAAGCCTGAAGAAGTCCACTTCTTAGGTTGAGGTTGATTGTGTGATCATAGATCCAATCTTGGCCCAAGACTAGAGGTTCGATAAGATCCGCGTCTTCACATACTAACACTTTTGCTAACATTAGGACCTCTTGAATGTAGAGGGGAAGTTCCACCTCTCCCATGCAAGGGGTTTCAACTCCTCCTAATCCTATCAGATATGCTTTTAAGGGTTTTACCTCCAATTGCAAATGTTGGCAGTAAGAAAGTCGAACTGCACTAGTGGCTGCTCCTGAATCAATTAAAGCCCTCACAGTCCTTACACTCTCTCCTTGTCCTACTTCCAGGGTCACAAAAGGTCTTCGATCAACTATCTTATGGGACCGTTCACCTAAAGCTTCGCACATGGCCATGTGATGACCCAGAGCTTCATGAGCATCATTCATGGGTTGATCTCTACCTTGCCTCCTCAATTTCATTCGTCGAATACGTTCTAGGGCTTTGCCCTGTGCTTCTTCTCGAATTCGATTTTCCTCTTCCTTATGTTTCTTTGTAGTATTAAGTCGATTGAGCATTTCTTCAGTTAAGGGTTTGTTAATCGATAATACTTCAATCCAATTTTTTCGGACGAGTATTATCGGGTCCTCGGGTTCTTGGGAGTGGTAGGGGTCTGATAAACAGAGGCCCTGTACTATTTCCCCAATCCTTTACACAATCGCAAGTATTTCCTCATGTATTAATATATTGAGTGAGTTTGAATACGGACTATTCTGCGGCACAGTGATTATTAAAAGATTCGGACTGAATATGTTATGGTAATAACGCAGTGGTTCTACCGTAACTTGCACTACGAGGATACGCTCTTCTCAATAATTAAATACTTCTCAATAAGACTATTCCATGAGACAGATAAACACACAGAACAAAATGCACAGACAACTCGGATCGAAATTATAGTAACCTTTTCGTATACTGATTCAGGTCACAGATTTCCATCGCAATTAATGACTTACTAAGACTTCCGTCCACACACAGATCCTTGCCGAATATTCAGTGATCTCTGATTATTATATAAAAACCTGATTGTAAAGGGACTAAATTTTGTTCTTACACAGTCTCACACCAGACAACAACGCACAAACTCACAGCCGAGAGATACAGATTCGTATATAACTGATCTTCAAATAGACTCGCACACGAGACTACTGAATAGGAATCGATTCAACCAAAAGAATAGCAGAATGATTAAATATGAATAGAATGGGACAGTACATCAACGTATTCAGCAATATCTCATACACAGTCGTAAAATATGATACTCGCGATCTCCGAATACTTCAGTTTCGATGTGATCAAACCTATTCACTACAGCGCTCAACAGAACAGAGACGTATCTATCCTTCTGTCTCTCTCAAATAAATTCCGGTTAACTATCACTCCAAGATTCTATTTAACACAGTAAATTCTGCTCCACCAGTCTAACGAAGCGACGACGCGACGACCCTTCTCTCTTTCTTTTTCTGCTTTTATTGCTTTCGCATTTTTCATCTACCAACTCTTGCGAAATTTCCTGCATCTCCGTCATTTCAGCCACAAGTCTTGTTTATCCTTCTTCTACGGTTGCGGTTATCTCGCTCCGTCAGCCTTGTAACACTGGCACGCACGGTGGACTCGAACCCGCAAGTGCAATATTGTGGGTGATATCCTTTTGCCTGGGACTATCCTCCTGTTTTCTTTCTTTACGTGCATCAGAAAGACTCTGGCTAGTCGTTCATAATGTACATATCCTGCTGGTGATTCAGCAAATATCTTTCAATCCCGAATGTGTCGCTGTACGTGATAGGTCGTCTCTTTCTCCAGAACTTCCTCAAACTCATATAGCTGGTTTAGTTGCCTCTTCATGAAGTCCTGCTTTCTTATATGCTGTTGCTTCAAAAACTCATGCTTTACATACTCGTATTCTTCAGTTGGACCCACCTTCTTGATCATGTGCTTTAAGCGCTTTGTCTATGGAATCAAAGTACCCTCTGTGCTGTTGAATCCATGTCTTCTGCAGAAGTCATGTAGCCATACAGTATCCTATCACCACCTAGCTGAGATATCCGTTTATAGTGTCTGTCGGTCCATGCCAGGAATTAACTCCCCAATCCTTTCTGATCGCACTTGTTCTAGTGGCGGAACAAGTCCACTGTTCCTAGGGTAACTTAGCAAACTGTCGGAGTCCGGTCCTCTGGTGATGTTTGTTGAGGTTCTTGCGTTATCTTCGTCATCGACATCCTCACTCACATTCTCTGCTTTGACATTCTCCACCAAATCCTCGTCACTATCCTGTTCGTTTTGCCTTTCGTCTTCCGAATCGCTAGAAATGATCACTTCTCCCGAGTCGCTGGAAATGATCAATTCTTCCCCAAAGTCGTATTCGCACTTCGTCGCTCCCCGTCTTGCTTTCATCTGCATCGGCACCATCCTTGACGCTACCCTGCTTCATCACCCTTTCCGGCCACCATGAAGAGCGTTGTCTTTCAGTCCTGTTCCACACTAAGTCACACAGCGCAAGCCTAGTGGCTTGCCAGCTCGATCGAAGCCACTGTAATGTAGTATCGTTTGTAGTCACAACACGGTTCGGTGTAAGTGTGCGTTCCCGGGTATTCGTATTTATAAGTGCTAGACCTTGAGCTGCCAGTCGCTAGAATGATGGTATTCCATTCTGATATGACATTTCAGGCTGCTTACCGAGATTCTAGAATCAAAATCATCATTCTGGAAATCGATGCTGGACTTGGAATGTCTTTTACATGTGTGAAAAGTATTATGCACAAAAAAATCATGACTTTTATTAAAATATACCAGTACAACACCGGATTTGTAGGCCCGAAATCTATAGTTCTGCTTCGAGACCTTCTAAATACATATTTCTAGCTGATCGAAAGATACGGACAATCTTTTTCTTAAGCGTTTCTAATACACTTTTCAGGGTGTCGGGTTCTAATAATTGGGCATCTGTCCGCACCGAACTGAGCGCAATTGCTCCCGAAAGTAAATTTTCAGCCTCTGTTTGTAAAAATGCTTCCTGTAAATAAAATTCATTGGCCAATGCTGCATCTCTGGCCGTCTTCATATCTGTTACTTGTTGCTGCATTCGATGGATGTTATCATTTTTGTTACGTACTTGATTCTCGAGTCTTTCTAACTGTTGATTCAGGAATTGGATTGTTTTGTAAAATGCATCTCTTTCCCTTTTCATATCTGCTAGTCGTTTCTGTTTCTGAGGCTCTTCAATGAGATACTTATGCAGTATGTTGTTGGTTGTTGATAAATTGTTTTTTGTTGTATCTAACTCGAATTCTGTTTGAGTTAACCGCCTTCTAGTTTCTTCCAGTAAGTTGCCTAATGCTATTCTGCCATCTTCTGCATCTTTGAAGTTCTGTGTTAACCTATTAATTTCTGTAGTGGCTTCTGTCAACATTTCTTTATGATTGTTTATTGTTTCCAGAGCTTCATCCCGCTGTTTTGTTATATCTGCCTGACCACTGAGTCGTTCTTGCAGCTGTCTCACCTGCTCTTGTAGGGCCTGATTTTCTGCTTTTACTGTGTATACTTCTTCTTGAAGCGGAGTGATATCGGCTTCCAGTATTTCTATTTTATGCTGCAACTCCTTGTAAATGTTGTCTGTATCAGCTTTCATCTGAGCAGGTAATTGCTGGGAGAGGTTAATAAGAAACTGTCCAATTGATGCTAATTCGGAAAATACGTGAATAGATTGTGTTTGTGGAAGTTGTCGCGGTTGGGCAGACGTATTGGTGCGTAATTGGTAAGAATTCGGTGGTGAGTAGTTAGGGGAAGATGATGATGTATGGTCAGGATGGTCTTGGATGAGATGTGCTTCCTGTTGCGGTGGTAAAATAGGACGAGTTGTGTTAGAGCTAATTACCTTATTTGCATTCTGTTGTTCATCTGTTGTTTCTGCTGCCTTTAGGAGCTTATCCAGTGCATCATTAGTAGGTTGACGTTCATGGATTTGTTGATTCTCTTGCTGCTGCTGTTGACAGACTTTATCAGTTGACATTGCTTCCGTTTCAGTTTGCTTCTGCATTTGTAGGTGCTCGGATGCTAATGAATATGTTGATGATTCCTGGTGCATCGATGTATTTGTATCATGGAACCTCTCTTCCTCTTGATGCTTGGCCTCTATTTCTGCTTCCTTGTTTTGCTGATCAGCTTCATTCTCTACTTGTACGTCCTGCTGTTGTTCGTCTTCCTTTTGTGTTACTCCACCTGAATGCTGATCGACCTCCTGTTGTACTTCTTCGTCTTGTTCGACTAACCTGCATTCTTACTTTCAGAAGAACTGATTCTGATCCGTTTTCTTCTAAATAACTGATTAATCTCTTCTTCATCTTCTTCGTCTTCATCTAAAGGTTGCGCTGATTCTTCAATCTGTAACACTGGTCCTCTTGGTGGTGGTTGTGCTTGCATTATAGTTGGAAACAGAAATGATAAAATGTGTGGTAATCGAGACCTCGGGGTTTTACCTTTGTTAACTTGCTTCATAATTGAGACGCACTCCTTATGAATACGTTGAAAGAAAAATGACGCAAAGTTAACAGGTTCTCGGGCAGCTATATCGATGGCAGAATAAAATGGTCGAGAGATACCATAGGTACGTTTCTGAAAGTTGAGTATGGCAACTAGGAATTGTAGTGCAGTTCTTTCGGGTTCTGGTCGACAGAGAATGGCGTATTCATTAGATGAATAACGCGGGAACAATTCTGCCATTCGGGTTACCGAAATCATGGGGAGATTCTCACGACCTTGTGGAGTCAAATGGTAAACTTCTGCAAACACTTGGAATGTGATTACAGTTCTAGACGGTAAGGAAAGGAAAACCCATCGTTTCTCAGTGGGAGATACTCGAGCGATAGCGGAAATGATCTGTGCGAAGAAGGGGTGAGCTTCTACTGAGTGCCAGGGCAGCTCGGCGAAGCTACCCAATCCTCGTACATGCAGGTAATTTCCTACTTCAGCAGGGATACCATCGGCAAAAGCTGTATAGTTTGCTAGGGATTCCATTACGCACAGATAGAAGACGCAGAACACAAGTATTCAAAAAATATGGCTGTGGTCGCAAAAGACTAAATTACCTATCCGGCGAGTTTAAGTGAGTTATATAAGAAATTTGTACAGAGAATATTTTAAACGGCACTAATTACACAAAACGGACAGTAATGTCTATATCTGACGTGCATGCATGCAAAGAGAGAAAAAGGAGCGGGCGGCTGGACATAAATAGATATTAAAGTACGGCGATTACACTTACTTTATTGATTACATCGAATTAAAACAAAAGGAATTAAAAGACAAAAAGAAAATTAAGAAATTTGTGGTACGCTGTGTACCCTTGTTATTGCCGAGGTGACGTTACTTGATACGGCCGTAGCTTAGAACCGTTTATCGCTTTTGGAAGTGGTTGTCCAGTCAATGTAGTCAATCGAAAAGTAGCCGGACCAACTTGTTCTGAAATCTTAAATGGACCGAACCAATGTAACTTGAATTTTCCTGCTGATCTATTGGACTTCGCATTGTAAAAAAGAACAAGCTGTCCTACCGAAAATACTGGCGTCTTTAAATTTCGGTCATGTGTCCTGGCTTGTCTTAATTGGATTTCTTTCATAGTTAAGAAACTGAGCCATCGGTGCTCATCTAATTCTCTAAGTGTTTCCAACCGAAATACCAATGACTCTTCGGGTAACAGCTTCTGAGACGTTGCTACTCTTAAACTTGGTGTTACAATTTCCATCGGAGCTATTGCTTCTATTCCATAGGCTAACTTGAATGGTGTCAAGCCGGTGGTTACCTTATATGTAGTGCGATAGGCCCATAAGACTGCAGGTAGCAACTGATCCCATCTTTCCGGTGTTTCTCTAGTCAATTTCTGAAGCATATTTAGCAAGGATTTGTTGGTACTTTCTGCCAATCCATTTGCACGAGGATAATATGGTGAGCTGAATTTATGACTGATCTGGAATGACTGTGTTAATGCTTTCATCAACTTGTTCATAAAATGAGTACCCTGATCTGAAACAAGCTCTAGTGGCAATCCAAATCTTGGAAAGACATCTGATAATAGACATTTCGCTACCTCAACTGCTGTAGCCGAGCGTAAAGGCCATGCTTCTGCCCACCTGGTTGCATAATCTGTGCAAGTCAATATATACCTGTTATTGCTGAATACCGCGGGAGGTGTGATTGGACCAATGAAATCAAGACCCCATTTCTGAAATGGTTCTAAAGGAAGTACTGGATGAAGTGGAAAGTAATGGCGTTGTAATGGTTGTCCAGTTCTTTGACAGCTATCACATGTTTTGATAAATTCCAATATATCTCTGTACATAGTTGGCCACCAAAGTCCACTTTGCAGAACTTTTCGGTGAGTAAGATCTGCTGCAAAATGTCCTCCTGTTGGACTTGAGTGAGCTAAATTGATTACTGAATTTACTTCGTGTGTAGGAACACACCGGAGTAAGGTTCCTGTATGATCTGCATAATAAAGTTCTCCAGCAACTAACCGGAATCGTCGGCTAAAACCTGCAATTTTTCGGCGTGTAGCTGTGGGGACTTCAGAAGGTAGACATCCATTTGAAAGGAAGGTCAATAACTGATCATAATACGTAGTTGGCACTAGTTGGTTTGACAATTCTTCAGTAGTTGGTTCTGAAGTATAAATGGCTGGCGTTGTATCATTTATACCAACCGGAGATTCACCTGAATCTAAGCGTGACAAAAAGTCTGCTAAAGCATGTGAACTACCTGGCCGATGAACGACATCATAATCGAATTCTTGCAATAGTAGAACCCATCGTGCTAGGCGGCCACCTATATGTTGCTGTCGAACCAAGTAAACAAGTGCAGCGTGATCGACATGAAATGTAAATTTTCGACCCAACAAATCATGTCTGAATTTTTTTACCGAATATACTAGTCCTAAGCATTCCCTCTCAGTTATCGAATAGTTCTTCTCTGCAGGTGCTAATCTTCTGCTAGCATAGTATACTGGTCTAAACCATTTATCTGTTTGTTGCATTAGTACACTTCCTATTGCTATATCAGATGCATCAACAAATACGTGAAATGGGTGATCCCAATCTGGTGGCTGTAAAATGGGAACCTGTGTTAATAACTGTTTCAGTCGATCAAATGCTATCTGACATTCCTGAGTCCATTCGAATTGCCTTGCAGTCTTGGAAATTAATTTGTTCAGTGGTATTGCCACATGAGCAAGCCACCGTAGATGCCTTCCATGCCATCTCACTTGTCCCATAAATCGCATTACTTCCTTAGGTGTATTAGGCACCGGAGCTTCTAATACTGCTGAAATTTTATCGGGATCAACTTGAATACCCTGTGCTGATATGATGTGACCAAGTAATTTACCACATGAAACCGCAAACACAGATTTGTTTGGGTTTAAACACAATCTATATTCTCTACATCTCTGAAAACAACATCGTAAATGTACTAGATGTGCGATCATTTTACCGAAAATTGAAAAATCGTCAAGGTATACTTGCATGAATGAGGTGAGATAAGGAGAAAATATTTCTTGCATACATCTTTGAAATGTGCTTGGCGCATTTCTCAATCCAAACCACATTACGGTACAAGCAAAGACACCCCAATTTGTAATAAATGCAGTTTTTGGTATATCCTCTTCAGCCATTCTTACTTGGTTATATCCACTGTATCCATCTAGAAATGAATACATCTCATGACCTGCTACTTTGTCAAGCATCGTATCCAAAAAAGGAATCGGAAAAGGATCCGGTATTGTTGCAGCATTTAATTTCCGATAGTCTACGCAAATTCTCAATTGCTTGTTTTTCTTCGGTACAATTACAATCGGTGAAATCCATTCCACATGTTCTATTGGTACTATGAATCCCACTTTTAATAACCTATCAAGTTCAGCCTTTACCTGAGATGCATAATGTGGGTTCATCCGGTAACTGGTTTGCCTTATCGGTTTCGCTTCTGGTTTTAGCATAACTCTGTGTTGATAGATACGAGGATCCAGACCCTTCATGTCTTTGTAATCCCATGCAAAGACGTCAGTAAATTCTTGGAGTAGCTTGATTAAATCTGCTTGAAAAGCTTCAGGTAAGTTTTGCTTTATTTTTACCGGACGAGGGTGGTCTTCATCTCCAAGATTGTAAGTAATTAACTGGTCTTCTGGAACATAAAATTGTTGATGTTTCTCTGTATCAGCGGATGGTTCGAGAAGCTGCTGTAATTCATTACCTTGAATCGAAATGGTATTTTCCTCCTTAATTTCTTCGACAATGGGTATTACTGTACATACTGAAGCATTCCAGGTATCTACCACAGACTGTAGATCAATAGTTCCTACTGTCATCAAATCAACATTATTCTTCAGAAATTCTTCTTCTTCGTCATCCGACAATCCATCTAACATATGGACTGGTTCGGCAAAATATGGTCGAGCATGTAACTCACATGGTTGTATAGCATCTAATTTTACAACACATTTACGATTTTTATCTTTGAACGTAAGTTCCTGGGCTGACCAGTCTTGAATTACCTTGGCTTGTTTCAACCAAGGACGACCGAAAAGTAGATTGTAGTCTAGGGTGGATTCCGGCAATTCTAAAACAACAAAAGTCATCTTAAATGTTGTGTCTTGGACAGTTATGGGTATATCTCGGACTAGTCCTACTGGATGAACTCTAGATTGATCAGCCATCCTAACAAAGAATTGAACTGGTTCTATCTTAGTCCATCCTAACTTCTTACAAAGTGACACAGTGGCAATATTCACGCCGGACCCCCCATCAATTAAAACTTGTGGAATTTGATGTTTATGAAACCATACCGTAATCAGAGGAACTGAGTGATCTACCGTAGAGTCTGGCTCTGGTTGTACTGTTGCGGTAGCCGGAATGCAAGCAGATTTTGTAGTAGACTGTTGTTGAAATTGTTGGCGTATTCCTGGTACTAATGCCAGTAATTGCCCGAAAGGCAATGTGATGGATGCTTTTGACAATATATCCCAAGCTGGTTGCAATTGATTTGCATTTTCCTTAACTGTTGAAGACGAAGCTTGGTCTGAAGGTGGTAATTCTACTGCAGATGATGTACCTGCTTCTGTATTGTCAGCACGAGCTTGTGTCGTATCCGAGGACTGGATTACTGGAGTAGGTTCTGGAAAAACAGGTGGTTCTACGGTGGTCCACTGGCTAGCCTTATGATACATTCTGTGTTGTTCACGTATCCCTGGCTCAAATAATTCTGTTGTTGGTTGCAATTGTTTACCGGAACGGGTTTGAACTGCTGCTGCCTGCGTCTCTATAGGTGTGATTGTTACTACATTGGCCATCGGGTTTTGACGTTCCTTTTTCCTTTGATCATATTCCGCTGCATCTCTACAGAATCTTCTAATATGGCCCAATTGTCCACAGAAATGACATCGAGATGGTGGTAAATTTTGATTTTCCGGTGGTGGTCCATTCTGCCAGCGCGGTGTGTTATAGTTGTTGTTCCTCTGTCCTCGATAATGTCGATACCCTTGTTGTTGATTGTGTCTCAAATGTGGGGGTACATATTGATTGGATGACTGCCCTTGTTCCTGAATAATTGCATTAACTGTTGCTGCTCCTTGTCTTCTAGCATTGTATGCACAATTCTCGGTGGTATGTCCCACAATGTTACAGATGGCGCAATAAGTCTGATTTAACGCACACTGGGCACTTGTATGTCCTGAATTCTTGCAAGTGGTGCAATATACTTGCCTGGTTATATCTTCAGCCACATGTTTGTTTGTTTTAATCCATTCCAAATCCTCTGAAAATCCACCAACTTTGTTTTCTAGATGAAGGGTCATTGCTATCACTGCGTCGAGGGTCATGGCTCCTACACATCTTATAATCATGATTTGCCTAAGTTGAGGAAGCAAGCCATTGATAAACCACTGTGTAATAACATCGTCTGGTAAATTAGCATGGGCCTGGGGTAACTGTCTTAAATGAGTTCTGAAAAGGGTAGCATACTCTTGTACAGTTTGATTTGGTTTCTGTCTATTGTTCTGTAAATACTCAAAGATCTCTGCAGGATTCTTTTTCAGCCTGAATCGCTGCAGAAAAGCGTCTCGTACTGCTTCATAAGTACCGAAATGATTAATATCATATTCAGTAAGCCACCTTGCTGCTTCATTCACAAGTGTAGATTGAAAAACAATTGCTTTGTACGCCGGATCCGGTGGATGGTTGAGGACAGCGTAACTGATTTCGAAGGTGCGTACGTGAGCATCTGGGTCATCTCCTGGAAACCCACTAAACTTTGTGTATGTTACTCCCATTGAAGCCAATCTGGGTTGACCTACTTGTCGTTGTAGTTGTTCATTCATCGTAAATGTATTATACACTCCTTCTGTATTTCTGGGTTGAGTTTCTGAACTACCGGAATTTGTTTCGCCAAATGGCACAATTTCCGGTGCAATTAGTTTGCTTACTATATTGCGAATTTCTGTTTCAAATAATCTTCCTTCCTCCTTGATATCCAAAGTAGGAGGACTTGCTCCCAAACGTTGTAGTTGAGCTGAAGATTCAGCCAAAAGTGCTGAATCGTCACCGAAAAACTGTGTTTTTCTTACCGAAATTCCACCGGAAGGATTCAAAATCGTGACTGGATACAGCGTAGATTCACCTGTATTAATTTCCTTTCCTAAAGTGTTTCTAATCGTATCTGAATCTATTCCGAAGATTTTTATACTAGATTCCAACTGCGTCTTGGTCGGTTCCAAAATTGCTGTATTTTCGACAGTCTGCACCGTAGTAACAACAGGCAATTCTAGAGATGTACTACGTTCTACCGTAATTTCACCGGAATCAGTGTTATCGTTTGTCACTTTTTCGACAACTGGGTGAGGTCTAACTGCACTAGTACCTCCCAAAGTTGTTCTTAATACCCCTAACTGATGATTCTTGGGATACTTTTCTCCTGATCGAGTAATCGGCATGTAGCATTTCCGTACTGATCATATAGTATTACGAACAAACAGTATCGCAACAATCTGAGTCTGTTGCTACTGTCCTTCCAACAAAATTTTAATTTGAACAAAATACCAGGCAATCTCAATGCCACATCCCCAGTAGGATCGCCAATGTTAATCGATAATACTTCAATCCAATTTTTTCGGACGAGTATTATCGGGTCCTCGGGTTCTTGGAGTGGTAGGGGTCTGATAAACAGAGGCCCTGTACTATTTCCCCAATCCTTTACACAATCGCAAGTATTTCCTCACGTATTAATATATTGAGTGAGTTTGAATACGGACTATTCTGCGGCACAGTGATTATTAAAAGATTCGGACTGAATATGTTATGGTAATAACGCAGTGGTTCTACCGTAACTTGCACTACGAGGATACGCTCTTCTCAATAATTAAATACTTCTCAATAAGACTATTCCATGAGACAGATAAACACACAGAACAAAATGCACAGACAACTCGGATCGAAATTATAGTAACCTTTTCGTATACTAATTCAGGTCACAGATTTCCATCGCAATTAATGACTTACTAAGACTTCCGTCCACACACAGATCCTTGCCGAATACTCAGTGATCTCTGATTATTATATAAAAACCTGATTGTAAAGGGACTAAATTTTGTTCTTACACAGTCTCACACCAGACAACAACGCACAAACTCACAGCCGAGAGATACAGATTCGTATATAACTGATCCTCAAATAGACTCGCACACGAGACTACTGAATAGGAATCGATTCAACCAAAAGAATAGCAGAATGATTAAATATGAATAGAATGGGACAGTACATCAACGTATTCAGCAATATCTCATACACAGTCGTAAAATATGATACTCGCGATCTCCGAATACTTCAGTTTCGATGTGATCAAACCTATTCACTACAGCGCTCAACAGAACAGAGACGTATCTATCCTTCTGTCTCTCTCAAATAAATTCCGGTTAACTATCACTCCAAGATTCTATTTAACACAGTAAATTCTGCTCCACCAGTCTAACGAAGCGACGACGCGACGACCCTTCTCTCTTTCTTTTTCTGCTTTTATTGCTTTCGCATTTTTCATCTACCAACTCTTGCGAAATTTCCTGCATCTCCGTCATTTCAGCCACAAGTCTTGTTTATCCTTCTTCTGCGGTTGCGGTTATCTCGCTCCGTCAGCCTTGTAACAGGTTCCTGATATAGCTTGACTCTACATCCGCTTATGTAACTTGTTAGTACGTCACCCTCTAGAGTGGCTAGTTGTACTGCTCCGCTTGTGAACATCCTATTGATAATCATTGGTCCATAGCCCCTTTTCTCTAATTTTCATGCATGTTGCTTCAATGTGTAGACTAGGACTATGTCTCCTGCTTTCAAGCCTTTATCCTTCACATGTGTATCAAAATACACCTTTTTCCTCTTCTTGGCTGCATAGATTCCTGCTACAGCTCTCAATCGTGTCTCCCCTAAACATTCAAGATCAAAGATTCTAGAGGAGAGTTCATGGCCTGACCAGTCATGCTCTTATGCTATCTTTAACATAGGTATCAAAAAATCCAATGGTAGCATTGCATTCTGGCCAAACACCATCTGAAAGGGTGTGGCTTGGAGTACTGTTTTATAGGCAACTCAGTATGCCCAAACAGCGTGGTGTAGCTGTTTGTCCCAATCAGAGCATTTGTTATTCACCAATTTAGTCAGCACATTGCATAAGATCTTATTTATGCTCTCAGCCTGGCCATTAGCTTGTGGATGATAGGGGGCAGACTTCTTCTGTATCACCAAGAACTCTTGAAGAAGATTTTCAATGACTTCATTTAAGAAGTGAGTCCCTCTATCACTAACTAACTCTATAGGTAGTCTGTATCTAGTGAACACATTTTCAAATAGGAACTTTGCTGTTGTTTGAGCATCGTTCTTCGTAGTGGCTTTCACTTCTACCCACTTGGTTAGATAGTATGTGGCCACAATGATATACTCAGCATGTGAGCCCTTAGCTGGGGGATTAATAGGACCCACAAAGTCTATTCCCCACTTAGAGAATGCACGACCACCCATCATAGGCTTCAATGGCATCTCATCCTTGCGTATGGGATACTGGGTTCACTGACAAACCTCACACCTCTTCACATAGGTATGTGCATCCATGTGAATGGTGGGCCACCAAAATCCTACAAATAGTATTGCCTTGATCACCCTATCTGGACCGAAGTGTCCTCATGCTACACCTTGGTGAGCAGTCTCTAATATCTTGAGGTATTCGCTCTCATGGACACACAGTCTTAGGTAACCATCTTTACCACGTTTGTATAAATTATCACCAATGATTGTGTAATCTAAGGCTTTTTGTTCCAAACTCCTTTGTCTAGCCAAATTCATATCTTGAGGGAATGTTTTTGTCCTCAAGAAGGCTACCAATGGCTCACTCCAATCTGGCACTAAAGACACTCGATAAAGAGTGGCATGTTCCACTAGTGGTTTAGTGCAGCAGATTCGGCATTCTTTGCACATTCTATGGACATCAACTTCCATGGTTGGCCAATGCACTCCTAGTCTCCTCAGTGTCTGTAGAGTTCGTTGTTTTGAGTAGTGTTGCTCTAATGCACCTACATGTGCTAATTGCAACCACTTAACGTACTCGTCCTCTTCCACACAACAGGCTAATACTCCTTGCTCCGTATGTTTGTACATACCTCCTGCCAAGATATGATACTTTTGAGCTTTTACTATCTCTCTATCTTCTGTGTGGATTATCGGGTGATTAGGACCGTATGTCAATACTCGCACTAATGGCTTAGCCCACTGTGGTACAACTTCCAAATTAAACAAGTAAGCATCAGGTAGGTCATCTGACACTCCTTGTGGGGCCTCTCCTGATGTGAGCCTTGAGACATGATCTGCTCTCAAATGAGTCTTGCCCTTTCTCACCACTACCTCAAAGACGTATTTCATTAGTAAGAGGCACCATCTTACTAATCTTCATGTATTGCATGGCTTGTTTACTAGGTACAGTAGAGCTTGGTGATCCGTAAAAAATTTAAACTTATTGGCAAGCAAATAGTGTCTAAACTTTTTAACCGCATACACCATGCCTAGTCCTTCTCATTTAGTGGTGGTATAGTTTTGTTCAGCTGCATTCAACGGTCTACTGGCATAAGCAATTGGAAGATCCATATTACCTTCACCAGTAGGTTGTGCAAGTACACATCCAATAGCATAATTGGATGCATCTACATGGACATGGAATGGCTTGTTCCAATCTGGGGTGGTCAAGATTGGTGTTGAACATAATCTTCGTTTGAGCTCCTTGAAAGAGTTCTCACATTCATCAGTCCACTCAAAGTTAGTTAGAAGAGCATTGTTACACTTATGTGTTCCTCGAGTAGCTTTGATGTGAACCTTTTCCCTATACATGGGCACTTTTTACTCTAGTGCTGGCTCGAGGTTTTTTCCCCATGTTACCACATACTTGATACTCTCATATGTGGTGGTAATTTGTACTTAGGGATATTATTCAGCTCCTACTTCAGTTAAGTTCATCGATCAATAGAGAGAGCTATTCCAGCCATCGTCTTCTTCGTGTGTCTTGCTGCGTTTGTGCTCCTTGTGTGTGCTTCTTGTGTGTCTCTCGCACTTCTACACACACCCAACAGTGGTATCAGAGCAGGTTCAACTTCTTCTTAAGTTTTGGTTTTTCGCGTCACGGCGCGCGCGCACTTTAACAGTGCAAATCAACTTCGGAGCATAGAAGTGTGTATTTCAGCAGCCCGGAAACATTTCCAGCAGGTGCGCTGAGGTTTTACCCCCATTTCGAAGCCATTCGTGCAGTCAGAATTGCCATCAGAGTGACGGTTTGTGAGCTGAAATTTCAGCACTCATTTCAGTTTTTTTCGAAGTGAAGATTTTGTCACATTCTTGTTCCTTTTGAAATGGCGGGCAGCAATGACTTGTTTGGCATGCTTCAAGCTGAAGATAAGCTTGATGGGACGTCCAATGTGGTCTTACATGATGAAGCACGTTCTTGTTGAAAAACAACTTTGGAACATAGTGGCAGATGTAGATCGAAGACCGGCAGGTGCTTCTACTTCACAGTCTACTGTCACAGATGGAGCTTCTTCTTCGAGTACAGTGGTTTCTCCTTCTCCACCTACACAGGAGCAGTTTAGATGGGATGGAAAAGATGCTCAAGCTCATGCTTTGATTGCGCTTTCAGTGAAGCGTCATATAGTTCCACACATTCGGTTATGTTCTACATCACGACAGGCATGGGACGCTCTTGCTTCTTTGTATGTCGTGCGTAATGAAGCATGTGTTGCATTCTTGAGGAAGCAACTTGAGGATGTATGTATGGCTGAAAATGAGTCAGTGGATATGTATGTGACACGCATCAAGGACTTGAAAGAGCAATTGGCAAACATAGATGAGATCATTCCGGATGCATCACTCATTTCTACATTGTTGAAAGGATTACCGGAATCTTTTCAAAGCTTTGCTACTACACTTTGTTTGGTTGCAAAAGGAAATCCTAATATGTATGCATTTGATGAGGTTGTGTCTCTTCTTTTGCAAGAAGAGCAATCTAGAGTGAATAGGAGTGGTTTGATTGAAGGAACGCAAGCACTTGCTATCTCACAAAAGGGGAAAAGCAAGTATGGTTCAGCTTTTGGTTCATCAAAACCAAAGCCTCAAGCTTCCTCTTCCACTCATTCCTCTAATGATGGTGATTTGCAAAAGAAGAAGAGATGCAAATATTGCCGGAAGGCTGGACATACTATTGATGAGTGTAGAAAGCTTGCTAAACGCAATGAAAAGAAGAAGGAATCGGGCATGTCTATTGCTGAAAATTCAGCAAATGCAAAGAATGATGAAGCTAACATGGCACAAGATTTTTGGGCATGTGTTGTTACATGTCATTATGATGCTTCTTTAGATTCTAAATGTATGGTTGTGAGTGAAGCTGATTCGGATTGGTTCTTTGATAGTGGTGCTTCAAAGCACATAACATCATGCAAAAGATTTTTTGCCTCTTTGAAAGATGCACCTAAAGGAGGACATGTGGTGTGTGCAAACAATGCCTCTTATCCTATCATTGGAGTAGGAGAAATTGAGCTTACGGCTGCAAATGGAGGTGTGATTCTCTTAAAAAATGCATTGTATGTACCCAATATCAAGAAGAACTTAATTTCAGTTCCGTTGATTGCCAAAGCTGGACTTCATGTACACTTTGTTGATGATAAGTGTATGGTTCATGATTTCAGCAATGGCGATGTTATTGTGATGTCCGGTACATTATGTAATGGTTTGTATCGCATGGATACATACAAGAGGGCTGCCTCGAATGCCTTAGTTGCTCATACTTCTTCCATGGCTGAAATGGAGCTTTGGCATGCTCGTTTTGGTCATTTAAACTTCAATAGTTTGCTCTACTTGCAAAAGAAGGACATGGTTATTGGCTTGCCTACACTTGAGTCCATTGAAAAGCATGCATGTGAAGGTTGCATTCTTGGAAAAATGCATCATGCTTCTTTTCCAAAAGATAGTCACACACTGTAGCTCAGTGATGAGTAGCACCTCCTTTAATGTCAATCCGGGAAGACATGAGGATGGTATGAAGACCTCGAGCAAGTGAAGGCACAAGTGCGTGAGTGAGAAGCACACAAACATGCACACACATACACACACGCGCACACACGGCAAGACAAAGAGTGAGAAGCAATGGAGTTCTTAGATTACTTTCAAAAAGCTCTTACAAGTTCAAATCTATTACCATCTAACCTCAAAAATGAGCTCTCTACCTCTATTTATAGTTTTTGACTAGGTTTTGGCCCTGTCCAGACCTAGTGTCTGGCCTAGTTAAAAATTAGGTTCCAGGGCCAATTTGAGGGCTTAAACTGAGTCTAAAAAATATGAAAATTGATATGTAGGTACTTCTAAGGTCCTCAAGCTCAAGGACTCCTTGGCTTGCACAAAATGGAGCTACAAAAATAGGAAATGGTATGTACAATGATTGTTAGTGATAAGAACCACTATTATAAAGATGTTGATTTGGAAAAATTTGAAGGGCCTATCTGCCAGATTTGCGTCGACTGTTTTGTCTACTTAATCCGTCACCTCGCTCTGACTCTCTCCGCTGGCTTCCTTGTCTAGTCAGTCCTTGGGTGCCCATACTGCTCTCAACACCCCCCCCTCTCTCGCGTCTGTCGTCCCTGACAGACCCTTGTTGCTGGGAGTGTTGGATGTAATATTCCACAACCTAAGTGGCAAGCTGATGTTCTTGTATGCGTAGTCCTCTGGCCAAGTCTGTCATCATACGATCCCAATCAATTGGTCTTGGAATGTCCGGATGTGGCAGACATAACTGATCTGCATGGATCGCTTGTTCTACTGCGAATAGATGTAGCAAATGGGTGGGTCTGGGAATGAAAATTTCTGAATGATATTCCCAGAATCCCGTAGAGAACATTTCCTCAAATGTCTGCTTGAAGCATGCAGGTAAGTACTTTATTCGTGCATGCCAGGCAAAGATTATAGTGACTGAGGGAGTCTGGCTCATGTCGTAGACTAAATCCTTGTTACCTTGAGAGAATCCAGGGGCAGAGATGTATGGAGCTTGTACCATCCGAAAGGTTTTGAAGACAATGTTCATGAGCTCGAATATTTTCATACACATTTTCGCTGCTATGTCGGGTACATTATTCAGACGTGTAGACCAGTGCCGAATTGTTGATATCATGTAGGCTACGGTTGGGGTCCCTCGAGGTGGAGAAAAATATGGATAGTTAACCCAAGCCGAGCATTCTTTATTGTTGCATACCTTGATCGCAAATGCTTGCCATGATCTGCGACATACCATTGGGCAATAACATGGATTATACTTGATATACAATGGCATGGTTGCCCAGGTGCTCATCATCTCAGGGTAATCGGTTAGTAGACGTGCACGCCAATTAGGCTGGAAGATCAAGCCAGCACGCGCATCTGTCGGTAAGTCCTCTGGCTCAAATTGAGTGGCAAATGTGGGCTCCTTCCCTGTATGTCTTTTAACTTCTGCATTATAATCATGTAGCAAGACAAAATAAGGCATGTATTGCGACTCTGATGTTGTGATTAACCGTTGGTGGGATAGGTTCTGAAAGTAAGAAGACCGAAGGACAGTTTCTTCCAGATTTGTGAGAGATTGCATTTGCACGGCAACGCGATCATCATGTGTCTTACCCACTTTCTCGACCCTTTTGACCCAATCTGGAACTTGAATTTCTAAAGTGTCTTGTCCTTCCTCTATAGTCTGACCACTGGGTGTTGGCATTGGCTCGTACGGCTCTTCATAGCTGTCATCGACGGGGATTTCCACTACTGTTTCAGGTTCTGGTTCTTCATTGGGCGAGGGTGGCCTTTCATATGGTAAGAGGCGTGCTTGGAGTTCTGCCACCTGTTTCCGGAGGGTCTCTAATTCTTTTGTGGAGTGTTCCAAGATTATTGACTCCTTTTGAGCTGTGGGGGCACGGGCAATCTGTTTCTTTAGGTCTGCACATTCAGTCTCTAACTTTTCATATGACTCCAAGAAATTTGCATGCTCCTCGAGTAAGATGTGAATGTCTTTTGATGGGACTTCTCTATACTTGGTAGGGCTAATGGTTGCTCCTGCAGTTCCTTCCATAGCTGCTTCAAAGTTGTCTTGGTTTTGTTGCTGAAGCCTCTTGTTCTCTTCTAGTGCTGCTGCCATATGCTTCCTTAATAGCCCAAGGTTGCGTCTGAGTGTAGCATTAGATATCATTTGCGCTTGGAGCACTGTTTCTAGTTCCTTGACTGCTTGATCATCTACTGTCGATGTCTTTGATTCCAATTCGGAGTGAGCCTGCTGTAAGGTGGTATGCTCGGTTAGGAGCGTTTGGTAATCAGCTTCAAGAGTGTTGACTCTAGCTTGCAGACGCTGAGATTCTGCCTGGAGGGCAGCAGTGCGTTCTTCCAATTGATGGTATTCTTGTTGTAGTTGATGTGCACACTGAAGTAATGTATTGAACGTGCTATTTACATTATGAGATGCAAGGGGAAAAGTTTGAAATGCAGGGGAGGTGGGATTGGGGAGGGAGGTAGTGAATGTTGTGTGTGCCAATGATGTGGTGAGTGGTGAGGTGGGGGGTAGTGGAGGGGAAGAGGGTGGAATTGTGGGGAGAGGTGTTGTGGTGGGTGAAATGTCCATTGGGTCAGATAGAGTGGTGTGTACAGGGGCTACCATGTAGGTGGGTATGGTAGGTGAAGTGAGTGTGGTGTTCGTGTAAATTGATGTCGTTGCGAACATCGGGGAAATGTGCCTGTGAAACATTGGAGAGCGGATGAACTGCTCCACAAAGGACGGGTATTGGGGTGGTGAGGCTAGGTTGAAAGAGGTGTAGGGGCCAGATGGGAAGTGAGGGTCATGGAATGGAGGTACCCGTATTGGGGGATAGGCTGGGAAACATAGGGTGCCTTCTGTGGGTGCTGGGTTTCCAACCACACTTGGAATTATGGGATGGCCAGTTATGGGTTCGGAGGATAGAAGGGTTGAAGTGTACAAGGGATTGGTGATGAAGGAGAAGAGGGTGTCTTGTGAGGTGGGTTCTCGAAATGAGAATGATGTGAACGAGGTTGGGTTATAAGTGAAGGTAGAGGTGATGACTACCGTTTCTTCCATGGTGGGAGGTGGTGGTGGGGGTGGAGAAGGTGGTGATGGGGGGTGCTGGGGTGAGATGGGTGATGTCTGAACGAAGGTTTCAGCAGAGAGGTCAATGGGGGTGGTGGGGGTAGCTGTGGCTTCAATGGTTACTTGTTGTGCTATGAAGGGCATCCTGATAGTCTTACCTGCTCGTGGTAATGTGTCGACTCTGTGTTTGTCATACCTCACGGACTGGCGGACTGCTGTGTGGACAACCTCTGGAACTCCTAAAGATTCCGACACTAATTTGAGGGTGTCAATGAAATGTTGATCCACCCCATCGTCTGATAACATTTCTTGCATTAAAGCTTGACCTGATACAAGAGAGAGTTGATGCCTTTCTTGTACTGCTTTGATTGTGTCGTATAACCTTTGTAGTTGAGCTGTATATGCAGGTGCACCTACAAGTTCTTGCACTTCTTGTTGCTCATCATGATGCTCTTGATCATAATCCTCCTCATCTTCCTCCTGTTCTTCATCTTCATCATCCTCTTCATCCACTTCAACTGTGGTGACAGGTACTTGGGAGGTTGTTGCCTGCGTTTGCACATTCTCCACTTGTTGTGCCTCTTCTGCCTCCAGCTCTACATCTTGTAATAATTGTTCAAAGTCTTCATTCGTGAGTTCTTCCAAAGGTGCACCACTGGGAAATTCAAGATCGGTTGGGATGGGAGGGAATATCAAGTTAGGACCATCGGTGCTTCGTCTTGGAAGTCGGAGTGTGAATGGTCGGACTCTTCGGGGTGGAGGGGTGACGTCTGGTGTTAGGGTGGCTCCACGTGGTTGAGCACATGGGACTTGGACAGTGCCTCTCATCTTCTTAGAAGGGGGTCCAGTGGATGTCCTGCCTCTAAACTGCTCTACACGATTCCACATTAGGGCCCGTTGAATAGGGATGTCATAAGCCAAACACCTATAAATTATTCTCGTCAGAGCACAACATCCATATAAAACCTGTTTCCGCGGCCATCGTTTGTGAGCCAGGTGTATCTGATCAATTATCCAGTGGGGTAAGTTGATGGTGAGGCTCTGTGTCTCTGCCAGATACAAACTAAACCAAATCTTTTTGGGCGGCATGGTGAATCTATCTTGTGCAGGAAAAGCAAAGTGTTGCATGCACATGCGAAGGTGTATTGCAATATTAGGCGTCATGGACACCATGTCCTTGAGTTTGGTGAGGCTTCGATTCTTCATGTAATCCGGCACTAGGGTTTCCTTCTCTGTAGGAATATGCATTCCGCGCATATCTAGGGCCTCTCTCACCAAGTTGTTTGATAGCATGAACCTCTTGAGCTCATTCCCCTTTGTCAGAGATGGAATCACAAATGAGCTTGCACCTTTTGGGTTCTTGTTTGGAGTCAAGGTGTTGATGAGATAGTAGCATCGCACGAAGTCAGGCTTTGGGAGCCGTGCACTGAAATATGCATCCAATCCTGCCTTCTCCCATATCGAACGTAGACCTTCTGCATTTTGTAACTTCTCGAATTCTCTTGTAAAGAAATGATATTTACCTTGCTTCCCATTGAAGTCCAACTCTGATTCCCATAGGTACGTTCCCTCTCCCAAGGTTCCTGCCACTTCACTAAACCAGTGGGAAGTTTTTCCTACGGGCATGGTATGGCCACTGGGAGGGTCCGCTATAGGTATGATTTTGATGGCCTGCAATTCTTCTGGTCTTTCATTTGTCTCAGGAAAAACGGGTAAACTGTCTAAGTCTACCACTTGCTGGCTCCTTTCTGTTTGAGAGCTAGTTCCTGCTGCCTCAGCCATGTTGAAAACTTCGCAGCTGGTTCTGTGAGAATATATGAATAAATGTTAACATTGCAATGGACACAAAAATGACACTGTGTCCCCTGTTACAACATTAACATGAGGTTCGGGAGAGGTTAGGGGGTTAGTAAGTGCTCGGTGCTTGTGTGTGTAGTTAGGAATTGGGTAGACCTAAGAGCTAAGCGGAATGATGTGGTGTGAGAGTGAAGTAGTTAGTAGGTGGACATGGATTTACAATTGGGGTCCGGGGGTTTATTACAAGTTTTAGGTTGCCAAATGCAATGGATAGGTTTTGATTTTGACTTTGTGGAGGCTCTGGAGAGTGTGATAGGGTATTTACTTGAAAAATGGGGCTTTTTAGGGACCCATTTACAAGTGATTCTACTTGTGCTCATGGAAGAATACGTGTTAGTGCGTGATGTGTAAGACTGGGCCTCCGATGTTCGCGTGAGTGAAACATGTTGTACAGGGTTTGGCCTTGGTGTAGCCATTTGAGCCCGCAAGCAAGCCTTAGGCACCCAGATTTGTCGTGATTGTGGACTCGCCTTCATTGACTTCTTGGGTACCCAAATAGACTTCACTTTTGCAGAAGAATTTATGAAGGACTTCTTATTAGTGTCGTGTTGTTGATTACTAATAAGAGGTTTTGGCCATGGTGTTGGCCTGGTTGGAACAGGGTGTTCGCCTTTTTGCCTCCATACTTGTTTCATCGGCTGAAACAATCTGCTTTGCTCCTTTTTTTGGCCTCCAGTATAGGTAGTGTTCTGCTTCTTCTGTATTTGATCTGCCGTTGGCTTCTGCATCCTTCTGGCCTTTGGAAAAGAAGGGAGTATCGTCTTATCCTTGACTCCGTTGTTGAGACAATCCTCTTTTTGCATCATACATTTTTGGACAAGAATAGCATTGTCAACTTCATGTGCACCCCTGGAAGGACCAGGAGTTCGTGCCTTACCTAGTTCCTTGAGTGCCTCATTTTCCAATTCAACTATAATTCGACTATGATTTACCCATACCTGAAGAAGTCCACTTCTTAGGTTTAGGTTGACCGCATGATCATAGATCCAGTCCTGACCCAAGACAAGAGGCTCAGTGAGGTCCTCATCTTGACACACTAGTACTTTGACTGTCATTACTTCGTCTTGAATATAGAGGGGAAGTTCCACCTCGCCCATGCAAGGGGTTTCCACACCTCCCAATCCTATGAGATATGCTTCTATAGGATTAACAGTTAATTTCAACTCTTGACAGTAAGACAATTTAACAGCACTAGTGGTTGCACCTGAGTCAATCAAGGCTCTTACAGTCCTTGCACCCTTTCCTTGTCCTATATCTAAGGTTATAAAAGGACGTCGATCAATTATCCTATGAGAGCTGACACCTGAAACTTCACACATAGCCACGTGATATCCTTGATCTGCATATGCATCTGGCACAGGTTGCTCCCTGCCTTGTCTTCTTAATTTCATTCTCCATATGTGCTCTAAAGCTTCTGCTTGAGCTTCTTCTCGAATTCGTTTTTCTTCTTCTTTGCGTTTCTTAGCAATGTTGAGTCGACATAGCATCTCTTCCGTCAGAGGTTCCTGATATAACTTGACTCTGCACCCGCTTATATAGCTAGGAAGAACATCACCTTCGAGGGTAGCGAGTTGAACTACTCCACTGGTTGAGATCCTATTAATGATCATGGGTCCGTAGCCTCTTTTCTCTAGTTTTCTCGCGTGTTGTTTCAAAGTGTAGACTAGTACTAGGTCGCCTGCCTTCAAACCTTTATCCTTGACGTGGGCATCAAAGTATGCCTTCTGTCGTTTCTTAGCTGCATATATCCCTGCAGCCGCCCCCAGTCTTGTTTCTCCTAATCGTTCTAGGTCAAAGATCCTAGAGGAGAGTTCATGACCTGTCCATTCATGCTCATGTGCTACTTTCAATGTAGGTATTAAGAAATCCAACGGTAGCACTGCATTTTGGCCAAATACCATTTGAAAGGGGGTGGCTTGGAGTACCGTTTTGTAGGCCACTCGATATGCCCAAACAGCATGGTGTAGCTGTTTGTCCGAATCAGAGCGTTTATTGTTCACTAATTTCGTCAGTACATTGCATAAGATCTTATTGGTGCTCTCAGCCTGGCCATTTGCTTGAGGGTGATAGGGGGCAGACTTCTTATGTACTACCAAGAATTCTTGGAGCAGATTTTCAATAACTTCATTCAAGAAGTGAGTGCCTCTATCACTAACTAGCTCTATAGGTAGCCCGTATCTAGTGAACACATTCTCAAATAAAAACTTAGCTGTTGTTTGAGCATCGTTCTTCGTTGTGGCTTTTACCTCTACCCACTTTGTTAGATAGTCTGTCGCAACAATGATATTTTCTGCATGGGAACCCTTAGCTGGGGGATTAATAGGACCTACGAAGTCTATTCCCCACTTAGAGAATGCACGTCCACCCATCATAGGTTTCAGTGGCATCTCATCTTTACGTATAGGATACTGAGTTCTCTGACAGACATCACATCGTTTCACATAGGTATGTGCATCCATGTGAAGGGTCGGCCACCAGAAGCCCGCAAATAGTATTGCCTTGATCACCCGATCTGGTCCAAAGTGTCCTCCTGCTACACCTTGGTGAGCAGTTTCCAAGATCTTGAGATATTCACTTTCATGGACACATAGTCTCAGGTAACCATCCTTACCACGCTTGTAGAGATTATCACCAATGAGTGAGTACTCTAAGGCTTCTTGTTCTAGACTTCTTTTCCTAACCAGAGTCATGTCTGGAGGGAATGTTTTCGTCCTCAGGAAGGATACTAGTGGTTCACTCCAATCTGGCACTATGGACACTTGATAAAGAGTGGCATGTTCCACAGGCGGTTTAGTGCAACAGATTGGGCATTCCTTGCACAACTTTTGGACATCAACTTCCATAGTTGGCCAATGCACTCCGAGTCTCCTTAGTGTCTGTAGGGTTCGTTGTTTTGAGTAGTGTTGCTCTAATGCACCTACATGTGCTAATTGCAACATTTAGTGTACTCATCCTCTTCCACACAACAAGCCAAGATCCCTTGATCTGTGTGCTTGTACATACTACTTGCCATGATGTGATACTTTTGAGCTTTTACTACCTCTCTATCCTGTGTGTTTACTACTGGGTGGTTAGGCTCGTATGTCAATACTGGCACTAATGACTTAGCCCACTGCAGCACCACTTCCAAATTAAACAAGTAAGCATCAGGAAGGTCATCTGACACTCCTTGTGGGGCTTCTCCAGATGTGAGCCTAGAGAGATGGTCTGCTCTCAAGTGAGTCCTACCTTTCCTTACCACAACCTCAAAGTCGTATTCCATTAGTAAGAGAAACCATCTTACTAATCTACTTGTATTGCATGGCTTGTTCACGAGATATAGCAGTGCCTGATGGTCAGTAAAAAATTTAAACTTATTTGCAAGCAAATAATGTCTAAACTTTTTAACTGCATATACCATGCCTAATCCTTCTCGTTCGGTGGTTGTATAATTTCGTTCAGCTGCATTCAATTGTCTACTAGCATAGGCAATTGGAAGATCCATATTACCTTCACCAGTAGGTTGCGCGAGTACACACCCAATAGCATAATTTGATGCATCCACATGAACATGGAAAGGCTTATTCCAATCTGGTGTGGTTAAGATTGGTGCTGAACATAATCGCCGTTTAAGCTCATTGAAGGAATTCTCACATTCATCCGTCCACTCAAAGTTAGTCAAAAGTCCATACAGAGGCTTTGCAATGATGGCATACATGTGTATAAACCGTCGGTAATAACCACAATGCCCCATGAAAGCTTGTACTTCCTTGACATTCTTAGGCCTAGGTAACTCGGCTATAGCTCTCACTTTTTCTTCATCAGTGGATATGCCATTCTTTGACACTATGTGCCCTAGAATCTTGTCTTGCCTAACCATAAAAACGCACTTTTCTGGGTTTAGGCAGACTTGATATTCTCTACATTTGTCAAGGATTTGTCTGAGTTCAAGAATATGGGTTTGTCTGATGTTGGAATGAGCACAAAGATCATCAACATAGACTTCTAAGTTCTTCCTCAGGAACTCTTTAAATACATGGCACATTAGCCTCTGGAAGGTTGCTGGTGCATTGGTAAGCCCAAATGGCATTACTCTAAAGGCAAAAATGCCCCATTCAATGGCAAAAGCCATCTTATGCTGATCTTCTGGAGCTATGGCTACTTGATTGTAGCCCGAAAATCCATCAAGGAAGCTGTACACTTCCTTGCCTGCTACTCTTTCTAAGAGATGTTCTGTGATAGGAAGCGGATAGTTATCTCGAATTGTGGCTGCATTGACCTTCTTCAAGTTAATGCATACACGCAACTTCCCATTTTTCTTGGGCACCACTACAATGGGGGATACCCACTCAGTGTGCTCAATTTCATAGATGAATCCAGCTTCTACCAGTCTATCTATCTCCTCTTTGATCTTAGCCGCATAATTATCATTGTATGTGTATGGCTTCTGCTTAGAGGGTTTGGCGTCTGAGGTCATGGGAATTGTGTGTGAGCATATATCTGGGTCAACACCTTTCAAATCCTTGTAACTCCAAGCGAATACATCTCTGTATTCTCTTAGCAAGGCTATTAGCTCTTGTTCTTCCTCTTCTGTCAGGTCATGGCCTATGTACGTGCATCTCTCTTCTCCTTCTTCCACAGCTACCACTATTTTCTTGGTGGTTTCTTTGTTATCATAGGCCTCCCCTGATCGTGCCTCTCGTTTAGGCATTCTGATCATGACTCTCCTGTCATCTATCTCATACTTCTTAAAATTTTCTGGGACCTCAAACAAAGATTCTTCCTCTGCTTGTGTGACTTCTCTCTTCTTTCTTTTCTTTCCTTCTTCCTTAGGAGTTACATGCGTGGCTAGCCTTACATCATTTGTAAGCTCGCCGTGCCTCTGGGTTTGAAATTCTACTTCATAGAAGTATTCTTCATCTGATGCAAAAGGTGGGTCCATAATGATTGACTCTAGATCGGAGTCACTTGCATCCTCAAATGCATCAGGGCTAGATTCACACTCTTCTAACACTGCCTCTCCCATGATTGGCTCTATGGAGAAGACTGAAATGTCATAGCCATCCTCATCACAGTGGGGTGTCCATTGTTCCTCATTGATGGCTACATCCATTGTTGCTAAGATTTCTGCCCAACCATGGGGTTCAAATTCCTCATCAGGAAATACTACAGGTGCATAGGCTGGGTCTTGAATGGGTCTATGTGTTTCGTTTGCACCTATTTCTCTGGCCTTTTCTCTTTTCTCCTCTTCTACTGCCACTTTGCACATCCGTAAGTGGGTGTCTTCATGCATCCATGAGGATCCTGATCCTATGGAATGCACAGATTCCGTATCATCTTTGGCTCTATGGATGGGATTCCATTGGATAGGAGGGACATCTCTATGAGAGTAATCTTTGAGATTCACTTTGGTCGTAACACCTAAGTGTTGCAGGTACAAAGAATTGGTTCCCCAATCCTGTACCACTTGCAACTGTCGCATAAAGGGTCTTCCCAAAATCATCTCGTATGCATGATTTTTGCTAAAATCACATATAGCAAATGTATGCTCGAACTCTACACCACATGTGGTGAGAGTTATGCCTTCTAACAATCCCAAGGGCCTCTCAATATGGCCATCGGCCATCTGCAATTTCATTCTCGTCGGTCGGAGTGCTGGCTTGCCCCAACACTTCCAAAGGGAAGTGGTAGCAATTGCAACACCTGCGCCTGAGTCTAGAATGGCCTTGGTGGTGTATCCTTGATGGGTGATAGGAAGATATGTGTTTCCCTCTTCGCCTTCACTCATGTCTCCTATCTTGTCCAATGGTATCTCTGGCACTGTTCTCTGGGACCCTACCTGGGAACGAGGTTTTGCTATCTCTGGTACTTGTTTGGCTACATGTTTCCATAGCTCTGGCCTTACTTTGAGTAGCTCTTCGAAGGTGAGGTTGCACTGTACTTTAGTGTTTTTCACTACCTCTGTGTTCCTAGGTAGGACTGAGTCTTCATTTCGTACCATGACTGTGGGGGCTCTCATACAAGTAGACTTAGCTTCCCATGGGCCTGTGAAGTGGGGTAATTCTTGTAGAGAGTTAGACTCAAAGTCTAATCTCTCTTGAGAGTGGGTGCTCTCATGCTCCTCATAAATGGATGGGATGTCCTGTGGGAATTGATTGTGTGCATCATCCACAAGTTCAATGGGAGGAGGGACTTCACTTTCTTTAGCCCATTTGTCTTCTTGAATCTCTCGTAGGAATTCTGGTGTGAATCGATTCATAGAAGATGATGTGTCTGGCTCCGTAGAGTTAGGCACGTAGGCTTCCTGGGGAGGTAGGCTCACGTTCTCACTTGCCTTGCCTTTATTTTGAGAGGCGGGTTCCTTTTCTGATTGTGCAATTAGCCTCTCTATTCGTTCTAGCAGTCCATCAAAGTGTAACTGCATCTTAGCTGAACTAGAGATGTTAAAGAGGCGACTGGCTTCAAACATAGTCTGAGCCAATTCCACCATCTTAGCACAAATTTTGGTTCGTTCTAGCTCTAGTTCTGCTCTAGGGTAACACTTTTCATGATCAGTTACGTTTGGCCCTTCTTGGATTCTGGCCTGATATGCTCTAAGCATCATGTTTAGGTCCTCGGGAGTGGGATCGGCTAGGACAGATCCTACTCTAGGTGGTGGGTGGGTTAAGGGTGGTGTATTGAAAGGTTGGGGAATGGGAGAAGATGGATTGGCGGGTAAAGGGAGAGGTGGTGGAGGGGTGGTGTGAGAGTGGTTTTGAGATGCGAGTTCACTTATCTTTGCTTTGGTTTCTCTCAAGCTTTCTTCAAGTTCGCTCATCTTTTTTGCCCATTGCCTTTTCATTCTTTCACGACTATCCTTCCAGGCTCTAGTCCTCTTTTTGGTTATGCTCTCTGTTTCACTCACCTCGGGGCTCTTTTCCTGACCAACACCTTGGTTTTGCTGTAGTGCTTTGGCTCTTGTGATCACTTGCACAGGTGCAGTGGAAGTCACACTCTCTGTGGAGTCTACAACTAACCCAACAACATTGATAGGAGTGATTTTAGGCATGTTATTGGGTTCTTTGGGCAATCTCGTAGGATATGCTCCTTTCCACAGTCTTGGCAAAAGCCTTGGATCGTCACTGACTGGGGTTGTGTAGGTGGAGGCACGGGACAATCACGAATGAGATGATCTCCTTGACATCTGTAGCATGGTCCTCTAGGGAATGGAGGTCTTACTTGCCTAGGTTGAGGTCTAGGGTTGGGGTTTGCGTACATGACGTTTGTGTAATCTGACTCCCAACTAGGTTCATTTGGCTCTTCACTATAGTAGGACTCACCATGTTCAGGAGACTGCATGTAGTAAGCATGGGGACTATCGACATGTGTAGAATCAAAGCTATGGTCACTGGGGTCACTTTCAGAAAGCAATGGTGTTACAGGGACTATAGCTCTATTCAGGTTCTCTTCTGCAGCTGCATATTTTACTGGGATCACATTAGCTAGGGCAGGGGGTTGTTGTGCTAAGCCTTTGTTGGTTTTGGTATTGTGGTTGGTAGGTTTGTTGAGGCTTAGCATACTGCTGCGGTGGGTGCTGATTCTGGTATCTTCCCTGCTGAGGGTATGGCTGAGGGTAGGGTTGCCTAACCGCCTGCTTGTTGTATGGGCAGTCTTGTGCTGTGTGATTAGTGTATCTCCGTTCTATGGTGCAGTATTGGCTACTGGGATTCACTTGGGGTTGAGCCATAATGGGACATACGTTCGCCATATGGTCACCACCGCAGGAATAGCATCTCTTTACTGGGGCAAATCTTGGAATTTGTTTGTTAGAGACACCTAGTTTTTGTGCCACTTTCTCAGCGAGTTCCTCAATTGATGTGGATTGCGAGGAAGAGAGGCTAGAGGCACTATCTGAATCTTTGTATATTTTGGAAAGCTCTGACTCCTCCCCTAGGTTATCCTCGATGTCAATGCACATGCGTACACACTCTTCTATAGTCCTAGGGTCCTTCAGATACACATACGACCTCAATTTGGTACTTAGCAATCCATCCAAGAATAAAGCCACTTGCTTAGCTGGTGTGGGTAGCTCAGGGACAGGGCATCTCTCCAACTATTGCCTAAATCTTCTTCCAGCAAGTCTCACGGTCTCTTGAGGGGTTTGCTTGAAGCTGTGAATCAGCGAGGAAGTGTTATGTCTTATGCCACTTTTAGAGAATTCGATAATGAATGCCTCTAGAAGTTGGTCTATGCTCCTGAACTGCCTCTCGTTTAGTGGCTGAAACCATGTCAGGGCAGTGTTCCTAAGGGTTAGACCAAAGGCATTGTATTGCGTGAACAGATCTTCCACTTGTTCAGCTCTCAAGACTTGCCTAAACTCAGCCACATGATCGTATGGATCTCCAGTGCCATCGAAGTAGTTCTTCATGGACTTAACTAGCTGAGTCGGTCTCAGAGTCCTTGTGTGCTCTCTAGGTCGTGGTAGAGGGAACTCATCCGCATTTCTTTGATTCCTAGGAGCTCTAAGTACCTCAGGTTCTACTCTGTTTGTTTCCGTCCTCGTTCTTTCTCTGCCCCCTGGGTTGGCAAAGCTTACTTCTGGCCTATCTCTACTTCTGTCTCTTTGAGTTCCATGAGCTTGGGATGTTCCAGCTCCAGGGTGACCATAGGACACATTCGATCTTGGTTGGGGGAAAACGAATTCACCCTTCCAAGTGTAAGCATGTCTATCATGTTCTGTAACCACAAAGATCCTCTCTGAAGCGTGATCTAAGTAGGTCACTCTGCCTGGGCTATCTCGATCTTTAAACTCATAGATCATGATTGTTCCTATATCATTTGGTCGATCAGATTTATACCTCCAAAAGGCTTCATCAGTCTCTCGGTTCAGAAGCAAATCTATGCTCTTGTTGCCTTGGGGAATCCACTCAGGAGTGAGAATTCTCGTAAGAACAGATTTCCCTCGAGGGGTCCTGGGCTCTGCACCCATGTTTCCTTGTTCTAGGTCCTCTATGTCCGTCTCAGGGATCACATTCCCGAATTCATCTGTCCTCTCCGGGTGACTGGTGACCACGTATATGGTTCCCTCTTTATCAAGGTATGCACCATTTTCAAACTTGACAGCAGGGTGCTCTAGCCCAATAGATTGGTCTGGGTTTTTGATTTGGACCACAGATCTTCCTAGGCCGTCCTCATAGATGCTAGCACCTAATCGATTGGTCCTAAGGTATTCCAGCTGCGTCTTGTAGGGGCCTTCTACCCTGTGCAAGTATGGCACTCCTGAACTTCCCATAGGTCGATCCATGCCTTGAGACATCTCTGATTCACTAGTCTCAGAGCTAGGGTAGTATGACTGGTGGCTCAACTGCTGGGCCCAAGACCTAGCAGTGTGGTTGACACTAGCCTCTGAAGACCTAAGACTTTGTCTATCTCTCCCTAGATGTCGCCCTGATCTAAGGTTCATAAGCCTAATTGAATAGCCCAAATTTGCCCAAGTACAACCTCGTTGCTGAGTTCTTTTGTATCAGTCACTTGATTCTTTTTTAATCGATTATCGTGTTTATGCTCTTGTCAGAAATCACGTCGTCAAGAATATTTGAGTTAATTTTCGCACGTTCCACGTTAGGTTCTTTTCCTTTAGAGTTCTCGACCGTGCAAAGATTATGTCGTTAGCTTGAATTTGAGTATTTAGGTAGTCTTCAATTTGATAAATGCATATCGCTGCCCTGGCTTACTCCTATCACTAGTCGTTCTTAGCCTAAGCTAGGAATTGACAATGGGAGTTGAGAATTTCCAACCTTTTGTTTCCTTCTTGGTTGCCCTGGTGTGCCCAAGACGCGTGTTCCCAAGCTTGCACTTACTCTTGCTTAGAATGCCCTCAAGTGCTCTTGCTGGACCTGTAAAAGTCCCACGGTTAGCTCAAGACTTAGATTCAAATGACACAATAGACCACTTTCATGCATGTAACTCACAGACCAAATTCTCCTTTGCTTTTATGGAAAACAATCCCAAGGATCCCTCAGTTTTCCTACCTCGGGGTATGGTCAACTTCAAAAAACCCTATCTAATAATCCTGATATTAATTTTCACATAACCAATGGAAGTTTTGGTTGTACTCCCCACGAGCTTTCCAACAAAACAAGAATCAAAACAAACGGATTTCGTATGAGAAAGTTATGTCAGTTCAGGCTTCAGGGATTAAAACAGGGTTCAAACAGGCCAATAGGGCAACAGGTTTTCCTCGGGTTATTTGCCTATAGCCTCCTTATGTGCTCTAGAGTCCATGATCCATGTCCAAAATTAGCCAAAATCTTCAAATTAAAAAACCCTAAAAAATTGGCCGAAATTGGCTGTCAATCGCGATCGACTGGGCTGTCAATCGCGATGGACAGGTGTCAATCGTGATGGACAGGTGTCAAATCGCGATGGACTGGTGTCAATCGTGATGGACTGGTGTCAATCGCGATGGACTGGTGTCAATCGCGATGGACTGGTGTCAATCGCGATGGACTGGTGTCAATCGCGATGGACTGGTGTCAATCGCGATGGACTGGTGTCAATCGCGATGGACAGGTATTCGTCGCGATGGACAGGTATCCATCGTGATGGACAGGTATCCGTCGCGATGGACAAGAATCTCGGCAAAAGGGGGTGTCAATCGCGATTTTTCTATCGGTCGCGATGGACAGGTGTGTCCGTCGCGATGGACACGTGTCCGTCGGGGTCTGTCAATCGCGATGGACTGGCTGTCCGTCGCGATGGACAGTGTCAATCGCGATTGATGCTATCAATCGCGATGGAGTGAAAAAATGCAAATTTTCCAAAAATTTTTGTGGATTTGTGATGTGCAAGGTCTCTAGTCTACTGTGGTGCACTTAATTTTACCAATAGATGAAATTTTCTGTCAATCGCGATGGACAGAAGCTTGCGACACAGAGACAGTTCTGCACATTTCCGTACCTGCGCGACGTGCTGGAGATGATGGGATGGCCAATACCTGCAAGCAAACTCAAAAAACATGCAAAAACAGTGCACATAAGATAGCTCTCTCGCTCTCTCTCACAAGTGAAATGAGGGAAATGAAAGGGGGAAGGAGATATAGTCAAAAAACTGAAATTTTTGCGATGATGGAGATGGAGGTGGAAGATGATGGGGATGATGATGGTGATGATGATGATGAAGTAAGGACGAGAAAAGTAAGGAACAGTAAAGAAATTACCTACAACGCCAACGTCACAACTCTACGTCTTACCATCACACGCCCGTCCTCAAAGCTCGATCCCTGGCAACGGCGCCAAAATTTGGTGTAGCTCAGTGATGAGTAGCACCTCCTTTAATGTCAATCCGGGAAGACATGAGGATGGTATGAAGACCTCGAGCAAGTGAAGGCACAAGTGCGTGAGTGAGAAGCACACAAACATGCACACACATACACACACGCGCACACACGGCAAGACAAAGAGTGAGAAGCAATGGAGTTCTTAGATTACTTTCAAAAAGCTCTTACAAGTTCAAATCTATTACCATCTAACCTCAAAAATGAGCTCTCTACCTCTATTTATAGTTTTTGACTAGGTTTTGGCCCTGTCCAGACCTAGTGTCCGGCCTAGTTAAAAATTAGGTTCCAAGGCCAATTTGAGGGCTTAAACTGAGTCTAAAAAATACGAAAATTGATATGTAAGTACTTCTAAGGCTCCTCAAGTTCAAGGACTCCTTGGCTTGCACAAAATGGAGCTACAAAAATAGGAAATGGTATGTACAATGATTGTTAGTGATAAGAACCACTATTATAAAGATGTTGATTTGGAAAAATTTGAAGGGCCTATCTGCCAGATTTGCGTCGACTATTTTGTCTACTTAATCCTTCACCTCGCTCTGACTCTCTCCACTGGCTTCCTTGTCTAGTGAATCCTTGGGTGCCCATACTGCTCTCAACACACACACACTACAAGAAAAATGCAACTTGTTCATAGTGATGTATGTGGTCCCGTCAAGACTCCATCTTTTGGGAAGCATGTATATTTTGTTACCTTCATTGATGATGCTACTCGCCATACATGGGTGTATCCTATGAAAGCAAAGAATGAGGTACTTTCTTGCTTCAAAGCATTTTTAGCTATGGCTGAAAATTTTTCTTCACAAAAGCTTTTGACTCTACGCACGGATCGTGGTGGTGAATACATGTCACATGAGTTTAATGCTTTTCTTCGTGAAAGAGGTATTTCACACCAATGTACGGTGCCATATACACCTCAACAAAATGGTGTTGCTGAGCGTAAAAATAGAACTTTACTTGAAATGGCACGATGTATGGTTAAAGGAAAGCATCTTCCTCATAAATTTTGGATGGAAGCGGTCATGTGTGCAAATTATGTGTTGAATCGCTGCCCTACAAAAGCATTGAGAGTCATCACTCCTTATGAGGCTTGGAATGGTCATAAGCATATGGTTAGTCATATGCGTGTGTTTGGTTGTTTGGCATATGCTCTTGTGCCATCACAACAACGTCACAAACTTGATGAAAAGGCAAAGAAATGTATATTTGTTGGTTATAGTGCTGAAAGTAAGGGATATCGGTTGTACCATCCATTGACGAACACAATTATTGTGAGTCGAGATGTGGTATTTGCTGAAAATTCAGTTTGCCCTCTACTTGAATGCAAAAAACTGCCAATAGTTAGCTCACAAGATGTGTTCGATACACTCATGCCTTTGTTCCAAAATGGTGCGCTTGACTATGGCCATGTAGACCAGCCAATTGAGGTTCAAAGGGCTGAAAAATTCCAGCCTAATAGGGCTGAAAATGCAGAGAATTTCCAGCCAAACATAGCTGAAAAAATTCAGCCAAAAATTGCCAAAACTGTTGGAAATTTTCAGCCACATATGGCTGAACATTTGCGTCCAAATATGGCTGAAACTGAGCACGAAATTCAGCCCACGCATGATGTACATATTGAAGATGTTTTACATAATGAACACATGTCTATCAAGAGTGCACAATCTATGCCAAAGTGGCTGAAACAAACTTTGCAGGACAGCAAATTGAGTGCACCTTTACTTGGTAGAACAAGATCAAGCTCTCACCATGCATCAACTAATTTTGTGGATTATTCTCTTATTGCTACAGCATGTAATGAAGAGCCACTTTCTTTTGAAGATGCATGTGACGATCCACAATGGATGAGTGCTATGCAATCAGAAATGGATTCCATACATAGGAATGGTACTTGGGAGTTATGTGAATTTCCAAAAGGAAAAAATGCCATTGGTACAAAGTGGGTTTATAAGATTAAGAGAAAATCTGATGGTAGCATTGATCGCTACAAAGCTAGATTGGTTGCCAAAGGATATGCACAACAATATGGCATTGACTATGAGGAAACTTTTACACGTACTTCACGCATGACTACCATTCGTATCATGGTTGCATTGGCTGCCCATCGAGGTTGGAAAGTGCATCAGTTGGACATAAAAACAGCCTTCTTGAATGGAGATTTGCAAGAAGAGGTTTATGTGAAGCAACCTCCTGGATTTGCTATGAAAGGGAAAGAGCATATGGTTTGTCGCTTGCATAAAGCCTTGTATGGTCTCAAGCAAGCTCCACGTGCATGGTATGACAAAATACATAAGCACTTGATTGCTCTTGGCTTCACATGTAGTCCGATTGAAAGCACACTCTATGTATGCAAAAATGGGGCTGATCTTATAGTGCTTGTTTTTTATGTTGATGACATACTCTTGACTGGGTCATGTGATGCAAAACTTGACATTCTTATGGTTGATTTGCATCATACTTTTGATGTCACTTATCTTGGTCTTTTGAGCTACTATCTTGGCATCTAGGCTGTATCCGTTGAGGGGGGAATTGTTATGCATCAAGCAAAGTATGTTGAAAAACTACTTCAGCATTTTGACTTTGAGGATTGTAAGCCAGTTTCCACACCAATTGATATAGGATTCAGGTTCTCAATTGAGGATTCTAGTGATGCATTTGACACTTCTCTTTATCAGCAAGTTGTGGGATGTCTTATATATGCATGCAACACAATGCCGGATATACAGTATGCAGTTTCCCAGTTGAGTCGATTCATGCATAGCCCTGGCACTAAGCATTGGCAAGCGGTGAAACGTCTGTTTAGATATCTTCGAGGCACTTTGAGCTTAGGTCTCTTTTATGGCAGAGATGTTCAACCATGCTTGCATGCTTTTACAGATAGTGATTGGGCTGATTGTTATGATACTCGCATGTCCACTAGTGGTAATTGCTTTTTCCTTGGAGCCTCATGCATATCTTGGTTGAGTAAGAAGCAACCTACAGTGGCAACATCGAGTTGTGAAGCTGAGTACACGGTAGTTTTCACAGCGACAATGGAGTGTATATGGCTGAGACGCCTATTGATGGATCTTTGCATGGAGATTGATGCTGCTATGCATATTCTCACAGATAGTCAGAGTGCTTTGGCTGTTGCACGAAACCCAGTGTTTCATGCACGGACCAAACATATTGAGGTGCATTATCACTATGTGAGAGAGCGCCTTCATGCAGGAGATATTGATTTGGTATATGTGCCTACACAAGATAATGTGGCAGACATATTCACCAAAGCTCTTCCACGGGAAAAGTTTGAAGCTTTTCGCAAAGCTTTAGGCTTGTTACCTTGTGGGGGCTGATCTGTCACTCCCTGTATGTGTTCACATCATTCGCTTCAGGGGGGTTTGTTACACTTATGTGTTCCTCGAGTAGCTTTGATGTGAACCTTTTCCCTATACATGGGCACTTTTTACTCTAGTGCTGGCTAGAGGTTTTTTCCCCATGTTACCACATACTTGATACTCTCATATGTGGTGGTACTTTGTACTTAGGGATATTATTCAGCTCCTACTTCAGTTCAGTTCATCGATCAATAGAGAGAGCTATTCTCGCCATCGTCTTCTCTGTGTGTCTTGCTGTGTTTGTGCTCCTTGTGTGTGCTTCTTGTGTGTCTCTCGCACTTCTACACACACCCAACAAGCATATAGAGGCTTTGCAATGACAGCATACATGTGAATGAACCAGCGGTAGTAACCACAATGCCCCATCAAGGCCTGTACCTCCTTGACATTCCTTGGCCTAGGTAGTTCTGCAATGGCTCTTACTTTCTCCTCATATGTTGATAATCCATTCTTTGACACTATGTGCCCTAGGATCTTGCCTTGCCTGACCATGAAAACACACTTTTCTGGGGTCAGGCAGACTTGATATTCTCTACATTTGTCAAAGATTTGTTTGAGTTCAGGTATATGGGTCTGTCTAAAGTTGGAATGAGTGCAAAGATCATCAAAATAGAAAATTTTTCCTCAAGAACTCTTTAAACACGTGGCACATCAGCCTCTGGAAGGTTGCAAGTGCATTGGTAAGCCCGAATGTCATTACCCGAAAAGCAAATATGCCCCACTCTGTGGCAAAAGCCGTCTTATGCTGATCTTCTGGTGCAATGGCTACTTGATTGTAGCTAGAGAACCCATCTAAGAAGTTGTACACTTCCTTGCCTGCTACCCTTTCTAATAGATGCTCAATGATAGGAAGCGGATAACTATCCCTGATGGTGGCTACGTTAACCTTCTTCAAGTTAATGCGTACATGTAATTTGCCATTCTTTTTAGGCACCACTACAATGGGGGAGACCCATTCAGTGTGCTCAATTTCATAGATGAATCCAACTTCAACCAAGCAATCTATCTCCTCTTTGATCTTGGTAGCATAGCTGTCATTGTATGTGTGGGGCTTTTGTTTAGAGGGTCTGGCATCTGAGGTCATGGGGATCGTGTGTGAGCATATGTCAGGGTCTACACCCTTCAGGTCCTTGTAACTCCAAGCAAAAACATCTCTATATTCCCTTAGCAACTCTATCAACTCTTGCTCTTCTTCTTCCGACAAGTTATGTCCTATGTAGGTGCATCTTTCTTCTCCCTCTTCTATGGCTACGACTATTTTCTTGGTGGTTTCCATGCTACCATAGGCCTCTCCTGATTGTGCTTCGTGTTTAGGCATTCTTATCACGACTCTCCTATCATCTATCTCATATTTTTTAAAGTTTTCAGGGACCTCAAACAAGGATTCTTCTTCCTCCGGAGTGACTTGCTTCTTCTTCCTCTTCTTGCCTTCAGTTTTGGTGGTCACTTGGGTGGTTAATCTCACATCATTAGTGAGCTCTTCATGTCTCTGAGGGTAAACTTCTACCTCATAGAAGTATTCTTCCTCTGATGCAAATGGTGGGTCCATAATGATTGACTCTAAGTCGGAGTCACTTGCATCCTCAATCGCATCAGGGCTAGGTTCGCATTCTTCTAAAACTGCATCTCCCATGATTGGTTCTATTGAAAAGACCGAAATGTCATAGCCATCCTCGTCACAGTGGGGTGTCCATTGTTCTTCATTGATGGCTACATCCATGGTTACTAAAATTTCAGCCCAGCCGTGAGGCTCAAAGTCTTCGTCAGGAAAAACGACAGGTGCATAGGCTGGGTCTTGAATTGATCTATGGGTTTCTTTTGCACCTACCTCTCTGGCTTTCTCTCTCTTCTCTTCTTCTACTGCTACCTTGCACATCCATAAGTGGGTGTCTTCATGCATCCATGAGGATCGTGATCCTATGGAATTCACTGACTCAATATCATCTTTGGCTCTATGGATGGGATTCCATTGAATGGGGGGTACATCTCTATGAGAGTAGTCCTTGAGATTGACTTTGGTTGTAACACCTAAGTGTTGCAAGTACAAAGACTTGGTGCCTCAATCCTGTACCACTTGCAACTACCGCATAAATGGTCTTCCCAAAATCATCTCGTAGGCTTGGTTTTTGCTAAAGTCGCATATAGCAAAAGTATGTTCGAACTCTACACCACATGTAGTGAGAGTTATTCCTTCTAGCAATCCTAAGGGCCTCTCAATATGACCATCGGCCATTTGCAATTTCATTCTCGTCGGCCGGAGTGTTGGCTTGCCCCAACGCTTCCATAAGGAAGTGGTAGCAATTGCAACTCCTGCACCTGAGTCCAGAATTGCCTTGGTTGTGTATCCCTGATGGGTAACTGGGAGATAGGTATTTCCTTCTTCGCCTTCACTCATGTCTCCTATCTTATCCAGTGGTATTTCTGGCATTGTTCTATGTGATCCCACCTGGGAATGTGATTTTGCTAGGTCTGGCACTTGTTTGGCTACGTGTTTCCACACTTCTGGCTTAACTTTGAGTAGCTCTTCTAAAGTGAGATTGCACTGCACTTTAGTGTTCTTTACTACCTCAGTATTCCTAGGTATGATCGAATCTTCATTTCTTATCATGATTGTGGGTGCTCTCATGCAAGTTGACTTGGTTTCCCATGGGCCTGTGAAATGTGGTAGCTCTTGCAAGGAATTAGACTCAAAATCTAATCTCTCGTGAGATTGGGCACTCTCCTGCTCTTCATAAATAGAAGGGATGTCCTGTGGGAATTGATCATGTGCATCATCCACAAGTTCAATGGGAGGAGGGACTTCACTTTCCTTTGCCCATTTCTCTTCTTGAATCTCTCTCAGGAACTCTGGTGAATACCTATTCATAGAAGAAGAGGTGTCTGGTTTAGTGGAGTTAGGCACATAAGCTTCCTGGGGAGGAATGCTTATTCTATCTCTTGCACTTTCCTAAGCCTGGTAGGTGGCTCCGTTCCCAGACATGGTAAGTAACCTCTCCAATCTGTCCAATAGACCATCAAAATGCAATGGTGTCCTAGTGGAGCTAGAGCCATTGAACAAGCGGCTGGCTTCAAACATGGCTTGCGCCAATTCGACCATCTTAGCACAAAGCTTTGTTTGCTCTAACTCTAGATCGGCTCTAGGGTAACATTTGTCATTATCTATCACGTTTGGCCCTTCTTGGATTCTGGCCTGATATGCTTTAAGCATCATGTCTAGCTCCTCAGGAGTAGGATCGGCTAGGACTGATCCTACTCTGGGTGGTGGGTGGGCTATGTCTGGTGGATTAGAAAGTTGGGGAATGGAAGGTGTTGGGTTGGAGGGAGATGGAAAGGGTGATGGTGGGGTAGTGTGAGAGTGGTTTTGAGATGTGAGTTCACTTATCTTTGCCTTGGTTTCTCTCAAGCTTTCTTCAAGTTCGCTCATTTTCTATGACCAATGTCTTTTCATTCTCTCCCGGCTATCTCTCCAAGCTCTTGTCCTCTTCTTGGTTAGGCTCTCTGTCTCACTAACCTCAGAACTCCTTTCCTGTCCTACTCCTTGGGATTGTTGCAAGGCTTGAGCTCTAGTGATCACATGCACGGGGGTTATGGAAGTTATACTTCCCGTAGAGTCTACCACTAACCCAATGACGTTGATAGGAGTGATTTTTGGTAGGTTATTGGGGTTCTTCGGGCAATCTCGTAAGAGATGCTCTTTCCCGCAATCTTGACAAAAGCCCTGAATTGTCACTGGTTGGGGTTGTGTAGGGGTAGGTAGTGGACAATCACGTATGAGATGATCTCCCTGACATCTAAAGCAAGGTCCTCTAGGAAATGGCGGTCGTACCTGCCTAGCTTGAGTTCTAGAGTTGGGGTTTGTGTACATGACATTAGCATGCTCAGGCTCCCCACTATTTTCACTTGGGTCCTCATAATAGTATGGCTCATTATGCTCGGGTGACTGCATGTAGTAAGCATGTGGGCTCTCAATATGTGTGGAGTTAAAACTATGGTCACTTGGATCACTGTCTGATAGCAACGGTGTGATTGGGACTATGGCTCGGTTCAGATTTTCTTCAGTAGATGCATATTTCACTGGGATTACATTGGTTGGAGCAGGGGTTTGTTGTGGTAACACGGGTTGAGGTCTCTGCTGCCCTTGATAAGGTGGCTGATAAGGTTGTTGTGGTCTACCGTATTGTTGTGGTGGGTATTGATTCTGGTATCTACCCTGTTGTGGATATGGCTGAGGGTAATTTTTCTTGACAGTTTGTTTGTTATAAGGGCAGTCTTGTGCGGTGTGGTTGGTGTACCTTCGCTCTATGGTGCAGTACTGGCTACTAGGATTCACTTGGGGTTGTGCCATAATGGGACATACGCTTGCCATATGGTCACCTCCACAAGTATAGCATCGCTTAACTGGGGCAAATCTTGGAATTTGTTTGCTAGAGACACCTAGTTTTTGAGCTACCTTCTCTGCAAGTTCTTCAATGGATGTGGATTGACCCGACATATGGCTACTAGAGCTATCTGAATCCTTGTAGATTTTTGATAGCTCCAACTCCTCACCTAGATTATCCTCAATGTCTATGCACATGTGCACACATTCTTCTATAGTTCTAGGGTCCTTCAAATACACATATGACCTGAGCTTGGTGCTCAACAATCCATCTAAGAACAAAGCCACTTGCTTGGCTGGTGTGGGTAACTCAGGCATTGGGCACCTCTCTAGGTATTTCCTAAACCGTCTTCCTGCTAATCTGACCGTCTCTTGAGATGTTTGCTTGAAGCTATGAATTAGTGAGGAAGTGTTGTGCCTTATGCCACTCTTAGAAAACTCAATGATAAATGCCTCTAGGAGTTGGTCTATGTTTCCGAACTGCCTCTCATTCAGTGGTTGAAACCACGTAAGGGTAGTGTTCCTAAGGGTTAGACCAAAAGCATTATATTGTGTGAATAGGTCCTCTACCTATTCGGCTTTCAAGACTTGCCTAAATTCTGCCACATGGTCGTAAGGGTCTCCAGTGCCATCAAAGTAATTCTTCATGGACTTCACCAGCTGAGTTGGCCTCAGGGTCCTAGTGTGTTCTCTCGGCCTTGGTAAAGGGAAATCATCGGCATTTCTCTGGTTCCTTTGGGCTCTAGGTCTCTCGGTTTCTTCTCTATCTATCCCTGTTCTCATCCTTTCTCTTCCCAGGGAGTTGGCAAAGCTTACTTCAGGTCTGTCTCTACTTCTATCTCTTTGAGCTCCATGAGCCTGGGAGGTCCCAGCTCCTTGATGGCTGTAGGACACATTGAACCAAGGTTGGGGAAAAACAAACTCACCCTTCCATGTGTAGACATGTCTGCCGTGCTGAGTGACCACAAAGATCCTTTCTGATGTATTGTCTAGGTTGTGAAGAGATGGATAGGTATGTGCTTGAAGATGAAGAGGTGTTGCAAAATCCTTGATCTACACCAGCCAAATGAACTCCAGGAGTATATGGTGGGCCTTTTTAGCTTGCCAATGGATGTATTAGACACCCTATGTACCTTGGAAGATCACTCTCAAAAAGATAGATCAAAACAGATAAGTTGGAGTTAGCTCAGAGGTGAAAACTTGCTATTCTTGGTTCATACACATGTCCAGTGTTTTACATAATTCTCTGAGCACAGCAGCAATTAGCTCAATTCCTCTTGGGAAAATCTAGGCAACTTAAAGAGCTAACTTTCAAGAGTAATCTCATCAAAAATAATGAACCACACACTGAGAATGAGTTTTAACAAGTGATGACATCATCCCGATTTTCACGGACTGCTACAGAAATAGACCAGTGAGCAGAAAAATCAACATAACTCAAAATGTAGAAATTAAATGATTATGAAAATTTGTATGGTTATACTAGACAGTAAGATAAATCCAAAAAGCTTTAAATCACTGAATTTGGATAAGTAACCACTGAGAAATGGCTCTGACAAGATGAGTGAAAAAGTCGGGTACCTTACAGAGAAGTGAAGATGAACAGACCCTGTTGACTTCAAATGAACATAACTGAAGATTGCAACATCCAAATGACATGAAGATTTGTGAGCATATAGTAGACTTATAGATCTAACTTTACCAAGTTTAATCACTGAAAATGATGCACCAAGCTCAGAGAAAACATCTCTGCAAGTTGACTGAGAAAACTGAGAGTAATGGCAATGAGTAGTACACTTCACAAGAACATGGAAAGATGAACTCAAATAATCATGAAAATGAAAGTATATTGCTTGTCCAATACAATGACTTACTGATACATATGTTTGCCTTGTAATCACACCTTGATATGGCATAAAGCTCAGCTCTTAGAGGTCTTCACATAGGTCTCTCTAACCACGACTAAAACTGCCATCTATTTATAGTTGAGTTTGGGAGGCTAACTTCCCTCAATCACTCTCCAATCAATCAATGATTGATTTGATTCTCTACCTACCACAAATCACGAATTCGTGGCTCCTCTTTCCATTCTTGATCAAGTGGACTCAACCACTTAAGATTCTCTTACTTTTATATTAAGTAAACTCTTCAAAAGTTACAAGAGGTAGTTCACAAGTGAACTTTACATAGTCTTCTTTTTAAAGCTTCTTCTAAGACTTTGTGAGACTCAAGCCAATACTTAGGCTTGTCATAGACTTGCTCCAACAGCTCCCCCTCAAGCCAAGTATGTTTGAGGTCTTCAATCTTCCAAGATTACCTGCAAACCAATCATAGCGTTGAATTTGCAAAGCTTTGTACCATCCAATGCTTTGGTTAGAATATCTGCACATTGTTGATGAGTGGACACATATGATATTTGAATCTCTTTGCTTAGAACATTTTCTCGTACATAGTGATAATGAACTTCAATATGTTTAGTCCTTGCATGAAAAATAGGATTAGCAGCCAAATGAATAGGACTCATATTGTCACCAAAAATAGTTGGAGTTCCAAACTCCAATCCAAGATCTTTGAATAATGTCTTCATCCACATAGCTTCTTGTGTAGCTATGGCAAGACCCTATATTCAGCTTCAGTAGAAGAGAGATCAACTGTGAGTTGCTTCTTGGATGACCATGAAATAAGCTTTGAACCTACAAAGGTAAGATAACCTGAAGTGCTCCTTCTATCTTCCTTGGAGCCAGCCCAATCTGCATCAGAAAATAGCTTCAAACCTAAATCAGATACATAAGGATAATAAAGTCCTTCATTTATGGTTCCTTTGAGATACTCGAGAATCCTTTTGGCAGCATCCATATGTGGTTTCCTTGGTGTGTGCATAAATTGACTTAGCACACTCACACTGTAACATATATCTACTCTTGTCAATGTGGCATAGTTGAGACTACCCACTAGACTTTGATATGATGTGATGTCCTCTATGAGTTCACCTTCATGTGAGCTCAATTTGTGATTGACCTCCATTGGAGTACCTGCAATCTTACAATCTTGCATCTTGAATTTTGCCAACATGTCCTTAATGTACTTCCTTTGAGTGAGAAACAAACCATGATCTTTGTAGACAACTTCCAAACCTAGGAAGTAGGTAAGTGAACCCAAATCACTTATCTTGAACTCTTCCCTCATCTGATCTTTGATCTTCTTCATACCATCTGCATCATTTCCTGTCAATATAATATCATCTACATATACACATAGGTAGATGACCTCGGAATTACTCTTTTTAATAAAGAGTGAAGGATCTGCCTTGCTTGGTTGAAAGCCTTTGTCCTGCAAGAATGAAACAAGCCTGAAATTCCAAGCTCTTGGAGCTTGCTTGAGACCATACAATGCTTTGTTAAGTTTACACACATAATCAGGATAAACTTGATTCTCAAAACTAGGTGGTTGTGCCATATATACCTCTTCTGTTATCCAACCATTCAAAAATGCATTCTTTACATCTAGTTGAAGTATCTTCCAATTCTTGGAAGAGGCAATACTAAGCAAAACCCTAATAGTAGGCATCTTTGCCACAGGAGAGAAGGTCTCCTCATAATCAATTCCCTGAGTTTGTGCAAAGCCTTTTGCTACAAGCCTTGCCTTATACCTGTTAATTGAACCATCAGAATTCTTCTTGAGTTTATAGACCCATCTTGAGCCTATTACCTTCATGGATGAAGTCTTGGGCACCAAATCCCAAGTGTTGTTTTCCTCAAGTGCTTCAATCTCTTCCTTCATTGCATGCTTCCATTCTGATTTTGCTTTGGCCTCTTCAAATGATGATGGCTCCTCTTGGTTTATATCCTGTGCTATGTAGATAGAGTGTTTAGTTACTAATGAGGTGTCAAACCCATACCTTTCTGGTTTTTTCTTTTCCCTCATAGATCTTCTTAGGCCATGATGTGATGATTCTGCCTCATGTCCAAGTTCCTGCAATGTTTCTTTACCTTTAGACTTCCATGCTTTGATCTTTTCCATGTGAGATTCTTCATCATCCTCTGAGGTGTCTTGTTCTTCAATCTTTGATTGTTCTCTACCAAGCTTTGTAAAATCTTCTTCAAGATCATATGGTAAATTGATCTTCCTGCATGAATCTTCATACCATGAATTGTTCTCATCAAAAACTACATCTCTGCTTACCAAGAATCCTTTGTTGGTAGGGTTGTATAACCTGTAGCCCTTTTGATTGTTGTCATATCCAATAAATACACACCTTTCTGCCTTTGGATCCATCTTGCCTCTAACCTGTGAAGGAACATGAGCAAAAGCAATACATCCAAAAATTTTACAATGATCTAAGCTTGGTCTTCTTCCATTCCAAGCCTCATATGGAGTCATCCCATCAAGGGATTTTGAAGGCAACCTGTTAATCAAGTAAGTGGCTGTAGATACAGCCTCAGCCCATAAGTAATTAGGTAAATGCTTTTCATTTAACATAGACCTTGCAGCTTCAACAATTGTCCTATTCCTCCTTTCTGCCACTCCATTTTGCTCAGGAGTGTACCTTGTAGTTACCTCTCTTTTGATTCCTCTTTCTTGAAGAAAAGAATCAAAATCATGGGAGAAGTATTCTCCCCCTCCATCTGACCTTAGCCTTTTTAGTGATTTACCTGTTTGATTCTCCACAAGAGCCAAATATCTTTTGAAACATGAAAAAACTTCATCTTTGTGTTTCGTAAAGAATAGGATAGTCCATCTGCTGCAATCATCAATAAAGGAAACATAATACCTTGATCCAAATATTGAAGCTTCCTTGCTAGGTCCCCATACATCTGTATGAACCAACTCCAAGAGATCTCCATGCATATAACCTTTCTTCATGAATGGTAACCTGTGAGACTTTCCAAATTGACATGCACTACACTTATAAATCATATGCTGTTTTGACAAATTAGGAAGTCCAAGTACACTTTGGTCCCTGCAGATTTGCTTTAATGACCTTTCACCAATATGTGCTAACGTTTTGTGCCATACTTCCAATTCTGTGAGTGTCTGACTACCATAATTAAAGAGAGCAATGTTTCTAGTGTCCTGTAATTCAAATGTGAACAATCTACCTGTCTTTTCACCTTTTGCAATTCTTCTGAATCCTTGACTTGGATCTTCAACAAATGCTCCTGCTTTTGTGAACCTGACTTGCAACCCTTTCTCTACTATCTGCCCAACACTTATCAAATTCTTTGTAATGGTAGGGACATAGAGTACTTACTGAGTAGGTTGATGTTTCCATCAGGTGCTTTGACATTGCCTATTTTCTCCACTGGATGTTTTGTATCATCTCCTGTTTGTACCTCATGCTTATTCCTTGGATCTTCTAAATCTGATAGGAGTGCCACATTTCCTGCCACATGATTTGAACAACCTGAATCTATGTAGAAAACATGCTCATCAGATTTACCTTGTGGCATAGCCATGTTCATGATCAATAATGAATCCTCTTTGTTTGAGTCTTCTGTGTAGTTATTGTAGTCTCTCCTTCCTTTGTAGCCTCCTTGATAGTTTGAATGATTGTAGTTGTTGTAGTTGCCATGGTAGTTGTTGAACCTTCCTCTTGAGTAGCCATAACTTCCTCTATTGTATCCTCTGCCTCTTTGATTCCTGGAATTCCTAAAGCAATTTTCAGTTGTATGATTAGTTAATCCACAAATAGAACATGAGTTGGAGTCTTGGGATCTCCCCCTACCTTGTCTGCCTCCTCTTCCTCTACCTCTGCCATGTATTCCTCTACCTGCATAGTTAGCTTGATATGTACCTACTTCATCATCCACTTTCTTTGCCTTTCCTTTGTTATCTTTGGACTTGCTTTTATCAGTGTATAAAGCTGAAGATTGATTACCTTTAGAGCTTTCTCCATTTTTGATAAGCTTTGCCTCTTGAGTAAGTAGTTGTCCAATGAGTGTATTGAAATCAGGTACATGCATGTCCATGTACAAATCCATAGCTGTGGTGAATGCTTCCCACTTGTCATCTGCCTTCAATCCATTGATCACCTGCCTTACAATTTGCTCTTCATCTATTACCTCTCCAATGCTTCCCAACTGATCCGCTATGTCCTTGAGCTTTGTGACAAAATCAGTCACATTTTGTTTGGGAGCCTTCTTGAGAGTTTTGAAATCCAGCCATAGTTGATGCTTCCTATCTTTGGTACTTGAAGAAAAGAAAGCTTCAAGTGCCTCCCACACTTCCTGAGATGTCTTACAACTTCTAATGTGAGGCAACAAAAAGTCTGAGATAGAGTTGAGGAGATAAGACCTTGCAAGTGCATCCTTGGAGCACCATGTGCTCAATCTTTCTTGCTCTTCTTGTGTTGGTTGACTTTTGTTCCTGAAACTTGGCATAACTTCATCTCCAGCCACATAACCATATAAACTTCTACCTTGGAGATAAGCTTCCATTCTTAATGACCAAGCTGAGTAGTTACCTCTGTCCAATTTGTCAATTGATGAAGGAAATCCATCTGCCATGTTGTCCAACCTTGCTCTGATACCACTGTGAAGAGATGGATAGGTATGTGCTTGAAGATGAAGAGGTGTTGCAAAATCCTTGATCTACACCAGCCAAATGAACTCCAGGAGTATATGGTGGGCCCTTTTATCTTGCCAATGGATGTATTAGACACCCTATGTACCTTGGAAGATCACTCTCAAAAAGATAGATCAAAACAGATAAGTTGGAGTTAGCTCAGAGGTGAAAACTTGCTATTCTTGGTTCATACACCTGTCCAGTGCTTTACATAATTCTCTGAGCACAGCAGCAATTAGCTCAATTCCTCTTGGGGAAGTCTAGGCAACTTAAAGAGCTAACTTTCAAGAGTAATCTCATCAAAAATAATGAACCACACACTGAGAATGAGTTTTAACAAGTGATGACATCATCCCGATTTTCACGGGCTGCTACAGAAATAGACCAGTGAGCAGAAAAATCAACATAACTCAAAATGTAGAAATTTAATGATTATGAAAATTTGTATGGTTATATTAGACAGTAAGATGAATCCAAAAAGCTTTAAATCACTGAATTTGGATAAGTAACCACTGAGAAATGGCTCTGACAAGATGAGTGAAAATGTCGGGTACCTGACAGAGAAGTGAAGATGAACAGACCCTGTTGACTTCAAATGAACATAACTGAAGATTGCAACATCCAAATGACATGAAAATTTGTGAGCATATAGTAGACTTATAGATCTAACTTTACCAAGTTCAATCACTGAAAATGATGCACCAAGCTCAGAGAAAACATCTCTGCAAGTTGACTGAGAAAACTGAGAGTAATGGCAATGAGTAGTACACTTCACAAGAACATGGAAAGATGAACTCAAATAATCATGAAAATGAAAGTATATTGCTTGTCCAATACAATGACTTACTGATACATATGTGTGCCTTGTAATCACACCTTGATATGGCATAAAGCTCAGCTCTTGGAGGTCTTCACATAGGTCTCTCTAACCACGACTAAAACTGCCATCTATTATAGTTGAGTTTGGGAGGCTAACTTCCCTCAATCACTCTCCAATCAATCAATGATTGATTTGATTCTCTACCTACCACAAATCACGAATTCGTGGCTCCTCTTTCCATTCTTGATCAAGTGGACTCAACCACTTAAGATTCTCTTACTTTTATATTAAGTAAACTCTTCAAAAGTTACAAGAGGTAGTTCACAAGTGAACTTTACATAGTCTTCTTTTTAAAGCTTCTTCTAAGACTTTGTGAGACTCAAGCCAATACTTAGGCTTGTCATAGACTTGCTCCAACATAGGTAGGTTACTTTGCCTGGGCTATCAGGGTCTTTAAACTCATAGATTGTGAGAGCACCTACTTCGTGAGGCAGGGCAGGCTTATATCTCCAAAAAGCCTCATCGGTTTCTCGGTTTAAAAGCAAAACTATGCTTTTATTATCCTGAGGAATCCACTCTGGAGTCATGATCCTGGTCAAGACTGATTTACCACGGGGAGTCCTCAGCTCTCTCTCTACATTCCCTTGCTCTATATCACCCATGTCGGTCTCTGCGATCACATTCCCAAACTCATCTGTTCTATCTGGAAGGGTGGTGACTACATAAATAGTCCCTTCTTTATCTAGGTATGCTCCATTCTCGAACTTGACTACCGGGTGTTCTAGTCCATGGGGTTGATCGGGGTTCTTAATCTGGACCACAGATCTTCTCAGGCCATCTTCGTAGATGCGAGCACCTAGACGATTAGTCTTGATGTATTCCAATTGAGTCTTGTAAGGTCCTTCTGGCTTTTCTAGATATGCCACCCCTGAACTACCTACTGGTCTCTCCATGTTATAGGACATCTCAGAATCACTTGTTTCTGATCGGGGAGTGTATGGGTAATCACTCAACTGCTAGGCCCAAGACCTAGCATTGTGATTGACACTAGCTTCAGAAGATCTGAGGCTTTGTCGGTCTCGGCCTAAGTGTCTGCCTGACCTAAGGTTCATATGCTTAGTTTCTCTACCCCCTTGGTCCCAAGTACACTCTCGTTGCAGGTTAATTTACACCAATCACTTTGTTCTTTTTAGTTGACAATTGTGTTAAGCTCTTGTTTGAAATCACATCGTCAGGAGTACTTAAGTGAATTTCATACTTGATATTTGCTTGATTCAAGTTTACTTTTGTTCCTTAGAATTTTTTCACACTTAAGCTCTACTTAATGCTTGTACTCGGTTGATTAGTTCTCTTGGACTTGATTCGTGCCTAGCGTTGCTCTAATTATTCACCACACCTAAGTCGCACTAGCCTAAGCTAGGAATTGACAAAGGAAGGTTGAGAGAACTTCCACCCTCAATCCTCTGGTTGCTCAGACTGCTACACCAGCCCAGGAAGCCTTCTCCCAAGCTTGGTACTCACTCTTGCTAGCTTGCCTTGGAATGCCTTGAGTGCACGCAATGTTCCTGCAAAAGTTCACAAGTTACTATAGCTCCTTTACTACAATGGATTGAAAGACACACATCAATTATTACAGGCCCCCTTGGAGTAACTCACTGTACCCCCAAAATCTTATGACCACCTAGTCCCACCTAAAGGCCAACTTAAAAATACATGTTCTAAAACTCCATGTATGGTTCGTACAAAAGCTAGTCGATGTCCACGTAGAATTCTCAACAAGCTTTCCAATGAGACCAAAATCTCATCAATCGGAGTTCATATGATGAAGTTATGACCATTCAAGCATGTAGGGGTCAAAACAGGCTCTCAGGGTTCAAGAAATTCTTCCCTGGTTTCTAGGTCTTTTGCCCACTCCTAAGGCTCTAATATCCTCCCAATGTGTCCAAAATTAAGCCCAAAGGTACCTCGGTTCAATAAATTAATTCACCCTAAAAATTTCATGTGTTAAGCCCATGTATCGCGATAGGTTGGGTCGATGTGTCGCGATAGGTCGAGGTGTCGGGATAGGTTGAGGTGTCGTGATAGGTCGGGGTGTCGCGATACTTGGAAGTGTCGCGATAGGTGGAAGTGTCGCGATACTTGGAAGTATCACGATAGGTGGAGGTGTCGCGATAGGTCAAGATGTCACTGTACTTATAGCGTCTTCTGATTTAGTAGGGCTTGGTGTACTTTTGAGATCGTTAGCTAGGTTGTCCTCTAGGTCAACGCATTCTTGAAGACACTCCCTCAATGTCTGGAGCCGTTTCACGTAAACTAGGGTTCTCAATGTCCCATTAATCAATCCGTCCAAGAATAGTGATATCATTTTTTGCTGGGAGGGTCTTTCTGTTGTTGGACATCTATCAATATATTGATTAAATCTTCGGGCAGCTATTTTCACTGTTTCATTTGGATTTTGTTTGAAGCTATGGATTAGGGATGAAGAGTTGTGTTTAATTCCTCTCTTGGTGAATTCTCCAATGAACTCTTGAAAAAATTGCTCAATATTTCCAAATTGATTTGGATCCAACGGTTGGAACCAAGTCAAGGCCGTTCCTATGAGGGTAAGTCCAAAGGATTCATACTGCACGAAGAAATCATCCACTTGCTCGGCCTGTAATACTTGTTTAAATTCAGCTATGTGATCATAGGGTTCTCCCATTCCATCATAATGATTCCTCATACATTTGGCCACTTGAATTGGTCTTACTCTTCTTATCGGTTATGGTGGTCTGGGCATCACAAAAATTGCTGGTCTAAATGGAGTCTCCAGGCTGTACTCCTGGTTGTGGCCTTGGCCTAATTGGTGGCCAATTTAGGTTACCTATTCCTGAGTAGGTTTGGTTGTGTGATTGCACTCTCAGCATTGTGAATTGCACATGAGTTTGGTTAGGAACACTTCGTTGGCTCGTTTGTCCTGACATTGTATTCTCTAGCTCTTGATGTGTTCCAAAAGAGTTGTGGGAGGTAGTTGCTTGCTCTCGAGAAGGAATACAAGCAGCCCCATATACTTCAATTGAGCTCTATCAACTGCATCTACCGGCCATATCTTCTTTGGTTCTGGTCTAGGTATGTGACTCTAGACTCATCTTCGGGATCTTTTAACTCATATAAAGTCATTGGGCTTTCTACCTGTCCTCGTGTGGGTGAATCGCTTTGTAACAAGAGGTCTGAACCATTGATTAAGTAGATGTCTAACAGATAATCATCTTGAGGTATCAAATCCCCTCTCAAAACTCGAGTCACCACTGACTTGCCTCTCGGTGTAGTTACTAATTCTTCAAGGTCAGGTCTCCCCGAGTTTCCTTGTCCTTACAATTCTCCTCTCTCGTTGATCTGATTTGGGTTTTCTATCATCATGTAGATGTGACCTAATTTATCCATGTACACTCCTCCTTCATACTTGACTACGGGTCTGGGGACTATTGCTGATTCAGTAGAGTTTACCATCCTTGCAATAGACCTATTTAATCCATCCAGGTAAATAGGGATCCCTTGTGGATTGGTGGACACATATTGTAGAGAGGTGCGGTATTCACCCTCTACCATTGACATAAAGTTCTCCCTAAGGACAAAACCATGCATTTCTTCTAAGGCCATGGGTATCTGCTCTTCTGAATCACTAGAGGTGTCCGTATAGATAGAGTGATGACTTTCTTGCATTGCACTTCCTACCGATGAGATGACACTCCTCCGACTACTTAGCACTCATCTTGATCTCAAGTTCATTCACCCTTCCGGGCTTATGTTGGCTTCCAACTTCCACACAATTGGCTCTTCAACTACTTCCAATTTTGCCCTCAAATGGCTTGATAGGTTTTGGATGATACCATTCTTGGCGATACCACACAGACGATACGATATCGGTTCCAGCATGATATGATACCAGAAGCCTCCGATGACATGATGCCATTGAATGAGATGATATGATACCATAATTTATGCGACACGATACCTGTGCATTTGACAATACAATACCATGTTAGTGGACGATATGATACCTGACCACTTCACAATACGATACTGAAAATCACGCGTGATATGATACCAAAATACTGCACGATACGATATTAGCAACTCACACGATACGATACCGGAACTATGGATGATACGATACCAGAATGGTCGAATGATACCATACCAGAATGGTCAGACAATACAATACGACTTTTTGCATGATATGATACTGAAGTAAGCACGATACGATACGGAGTTGGTGATACGATACCAAGCTTGCACACGATACGATACCGCTTGATCGACGATATGATACCATGATCGGGACGATACGATACCGGGTGGCACACGATACGATACCATCGGCCAATCCATGATCGTGATACCAACTTGATGATACGATACCAAAATGGTATCGCAATACCTCAAGTGGGTATGCAACAATACGATACCAGGCGAGTGTCGCGATACTAGGGAGTTTTGGTATCGCGATACCAAAACTCAATTGACCGTGATACTTTAGCCAAATTTCATCTAAACTTGAAAATTTTTGGTGCAATATGTTTGTTTACCTCACCTCTTCCCTCTTGATCCTCTGTATCACTCAAGAATTCTCAAAAAACTCTTTGTCCTTCCCCATGATACCGAAAAAGCGTTTAGTCACGTGCGTGTGCGTTCTTAATCTGTTTTTGATGCCAAAATTTTGTATAGTTTACCTTCAATGATGCCTTGCCTAAGATTTGGGCTCACTAGGACTTGTCCTTGCTCACTAGACACGATACCACTACAATGATATCGATCGCTGCTTTGCTCACAATACCAGTTCTCACAAATGATTAATTGAACTAATTTTTTTTTTATATATAGTTTTTGAGTTGCCTAAGACTTAACTGAGCTGCTACTTTTAACAATTTTTGAGATTTTTTTCTTGATGTTTCCTACTTCTTCCTACTCTACTCTTCTCTTGCCTAACCCTAACATTCGGAAAAAATTAAGGAGGAGATAGACAAACTATTAGCAACCGGATTCATTTATGAGATAGAGCACACAGAATGGGTGTCACCTTTAGTGGTAGTACCAAAGAAGAATGGAAAATTAAGAGTTTGTATTAACTTAAAGAAAGTGAATGCAACCACTATCCGTGATAGCTACCCATTACCAATCACTGACCATCTCTTGGAAAGAGTTGCAGGCAAGGAAGTATATAGCTTCCTAGATGGATTCTCCGGGTATAACCAAGTAGCTATCACTACTGAGGATCAACATAAAACAACTTTCACAACTGAATGGGGAGTTTATGCTTTTAGAGTGATGCCATTCGAGCTCACAAATGCCATCGCTACCTTCCAAAGTTTGATGTGTCATGTGTTCAAGGAATTCCTAAGGAAGAGTATGGAAGTCTACGTAGATGATTTATGCACCTATTCAAGTAAGAGAAGTGAACACATTCCAGAACTACGAAGGATATTTGAAAAATGTTGGCAATATCGAGTATGTTGGAATCCCGAAAAATGTGTCTTTATGGTGAGATAAGGAAAGATTCTAGGACACATCGTATCCAAGAATGGAATTTCCACGAATGAAGATAATATTAAGGTAATCTTAGAGTTACATAGACCTAAAAATGCAAAGGAAGTACAAGTCTTTATGGGTCATTGTGGGTACTACAGTAGATTTATCCACATGTATGACATAATCGCTAAGCCACTATATGGATTATTAACTCAATTCACTTGGACGGATAAATGCAAAAAAGCATTTAATGAATTGAAACAAAGATTAGGTACAACACCTATATTGAAGATACCCAATTGGAATAAACCATTCCATATCCATGTAGATGCATCTAATTATGCAATAGGATGCATATTAGCTCAACCCGCGGACGAAGGAAAATTAGACCATCCTATCGCATATGTGAGTAGGAAACTCAACCAGGCAGAAAGAAATTATACCACCACGGAATGAGAAAGTTTATGAATGGTGTACATAGTCAAGAAATTTAGACATTACCTCCTAGCTAACAAATTCAAGTTCTTTATTCACCATCAAGCCTTATTGTACCTAGTCAATAAGCCCTGTAATACGAGAAGGCTAGTGAGATGGTTTCTATTGCTGATGGAGTTTGATGTTGAAGTAGTGGTGAAGAAAGGGAATACTCACGTGAGAGCTGATCACTTATCTCGATTAACACATGGAGAACCAACCAATGGAGTGGCGGATGAATTATCTGACAGATACTTATTCAACCTAGAAGTATGTCCTAAGTGGGCAGAAAAGTTGATTAATACTCACAAATGGACCACATCATAGAATCAACAAAGATGACAAAAAAGGATTTCTGCAATCATGTAATTTGCACATTGCGGAAGGAAGTGTGTACTACAAAGAGCCAAGTGGTGTATTATTGAGATGTGTAGAAGAGGTTGAACAGAAGAACTTAATCAAGCAACCTCATGTAAATCGATGGAAAATTCATAAAGGAGCCCATGGAACACTAAGGGAATTAAAAAGATTGGGAGTGTACTGGCCAGATATGCCAAAGAACCTACATGAATATATTGGCAATTGCCAAGAATGATAGGAAAATACTCTAGAAGACCATACATCATTACAATTATCTACCATAGCACCATAATGGAGTAGGGCATTGGTCAAGTTCCTAAAAACATGTGAGCAGGAGGAAGGAGCAAATCTGGAAAGGAAGTGATCTTTAGAAGAAATGAGCAAGGACTATATTATAATGGGGAAGCAATTATTCAAAAGAGGAAAGGACAATTAGCTACGGCTATGCATCCACGAAGGAGAATATTTTAGAGATGGCACATGCAGGTGCTGTAGGAGGAGATTTTTGATTGAAAGAATCGCAAAAAATGATTCTCTTTACAGGCTTGTGGTGGCCAACTCTACATATGGATGCAGACACTTATGTACAAAGTTGTGAGGTGTGCCAAAGAACCAAGCATCCTATTAGGAGAGATGATATGCCACTAAGACCCATGATTTGCATGAAAGCCTTTTCAAAATGGGGCATTGATTTCATAGGACCTATCAAGCCTCTAGCCAAACGATCACATGCTGAATATATAATAGCGGCAACAGACTATCTAATGAAATGGGTGGAAGCAAAAGCAACAAGGAAGAATGATGCACAAACCACAACAAAGTTTATCTTCGAAAATATCTTTCCCGGTTTTGGATTACCTATAGAGATAGTGAGCGATAGGGGAACACACTTCCTCAACGAAGTAATAGAGGCACTAATGAATTAGTTTTTGGTGATTCACAAAAAAACATCCCCCTATCACCCTCAAGCTAATGGTCAGGCAGAGAGTTCCAATAAAGTGTTATGTACAGTGTTGACAAAGATAGTCAACAATGGAAGGTCAGATTGGGACAAACAATTGCATCATGCAATCTAGGCCTTCCGAGTGGCTTACAAGACAACCATTGGAACTACTCCTTTTAACTTAGTATACAAACAAAACACGATCTTACCAATTGACTTTTTAGTGCCTACTCTACATGTAGCACAATAGTATGAGTGGACATACCATGAACTATCCAAGCAATTAGACCAAATTAAGAAACTACACGAAACAAAACTACATGTAGTTGTGGGAATTTATTCCACTAAAAGGAGGTAGAAAGCATATTATGACGCATATATCAAAGACAAAGGATTAAAAGAAGGAGATTTGCTCCTAGAATATACATTGAAACAACCTATCAAGAAATTGAAGCAACACAGATATGGACCATTATTGATAAATCAAATCTCGACAAGTGGAGCAATAAACTTAGCTACACTGGATGGGGATGTTTTCCCAACTATATTAGCGGATGTAGAGTGAAATTATATATGGAACCATTAACATACCAAATGTTAGTATGACTTTTGGGAGAAAAGAGTCGAAGGAAGGAAGAAGAGAGGATTAGAGAAGAAGCACGCAAGGAAGCCTTAGAGCGTATCAAGAGACAAAAAGAGTGGATACCTGAAAGGGATGAACAATATCTACAGGGAGAAAAACCTAATCCCATGTCCAACTACCGAGTCAATAATACAAGCAATATGAGCTATAGCATCTCCCAACCATACTTAAACCTAGGAATAAAAAACACAGAGTATAAATTATTGAAAGCTCTGATTGACTCAAGAGAAGCTATAAGCTATATACGAGTGTTGTTAACCACTCATCTCCAAATGACCACAAGTCCCATTAAGGCATGTATGATAGGAATTTGAGGTAAAACCATCAAATGTGTAGGAGAATCCCTAATGTCCCTTCATCTAGGAAACTCCTTGATGGAGCAAAGACTATTGGTATGCCAGGATGAAGACCTTATAAAAAATCGGATCCTAGGACAAGAATGGATCATTGAGAATGAAGTCAGCATACATCTTGCTCAAGGATACATATCAACCAAAATAGGACATAAAGAAGTCTTTAATTTGTTGGAAGAAAGGTCATCACAAATCATTAATGTCATCAAACCTAAGGGAGAGAACTTGAAGGAGGAGAGAAAATGATTCATTAAAGAGTATATCCCAAGAATGCCTTAATCTAGAATTGCCTGCAAATAGGGAAGTGTTGCATGACTGTGTGACCACCTCGACCTTGAGACATGAGCCCAAAAGAGATCCTGAGGACATTACTTCTCAGCCTATCTACCATATAAGAGGAAAACCTACATGGATGTTGACTTTCTGAACATCTCATCCATGCAATACTCGTCTACAATGGGTACGTAAAGGTCGAATGACTCCACAAGTTGACACAACACAGAAGAAGATCAGCAATCCAATAAAAACACGAAGAAACAACCACTATTTACAATCGCAAACGAATAAATCAAGACTTCTTCATGTATGGATTCCAAAGTCATTAGTAAAAGCCCATAAATCACAACAATGAATATGGATCCCAAAAATAGTCTGACAAATAGCAAATCAAGAAATAGAAAAACCTAACGAGATATCATGCCTACATCATGAAACAAAGACGTCTATAAAGACTCACCAAGGATACCAAAGGACCACAACATATAAAATTTAGATCACAAACAGGAAGGAGCCAAGGACCACAGAACAAGGAGCTCGATAGAAGCAAATGCCACAAGCACGAACTACCAAGTGGATATGGAGGCCTAAAAAGCTACAAGGAACTGAAGAATAGAGGCAACGAAATTCTACTTGCACTCATGAAGAATCCAATGCATCTAGAGTGTGCATGATAGGGCCACATTACAAGGCCATGCATTTGGCACATTGGCTCTTCAACAAAAGTAGTGGTGCACATTTCCATCATTGGAATAGATCTTAGCTTTTACTGTCATATGAATGACTATACATTGTAAATAAATAAATGCTTCGGCTAGCATTAATCGCTTGTTTTCTTTCAGGAGTAAAATTTAAGAAAGATGTGGTAAGAGACATTACTTACTTATGCAAGGGGGATCGGAGTAGCAAAAAACATGTTAGTGAACCACACACACACACACCTGGATTAGTTTCTATCGTAAGATGATCCTTCCCTTTATTACAAGTGCAGATGGCTTCCAAAGATTCTGAGGCAACCATTCAAGAGGAAGTACTCGAATTTCAATTCCAAAGTGTAACAAAAGCTAAGGGCCATTGGTTTAGAGAAGACCAACCAGTAGGAGAGCATTTATTCTTGGTGACCATAAAGATCATGGACACAAATCATCAGTTTCTTGTGATGTCCCTAGACTTTAACGTCTTACATGAACTCCCATCAACGGTGGATGTATTGACAAAGGCAGGAATTCATAAGTACTTTGAGCTACCAATTTATAAGCTAGATTTTCAACAATGTACTCAAGTTATGAACACTCTTCAACTGGCTCTACATAATCCTTTAGTACCAAAAGCGAAAGTTCTCGATGCGGAAGGCAAATGGGTGATTATTCAATTCAAGCATGAGTTGGTTAAAGAAGCTTTTGGATGGGTGAAAGATGGGAACACTGACCTAAAGGACAAAAGGCATGGAATGAAGACCCGCACATTTGTGGACATCAATCATGTGGATATCAAAGAGGAGGTCAGGTTAATACATCAACATTTCTGTTTTCCCAACATGCATCGATACACAGCACCTCAAAAGGTTATAGTACAGTTACTATCTCATGCCACCAAACAAATTGGCAACCAAGTGAATCTAACACCCTATGTCCAAGAATATTTATTCGAAGCCAAGAAGCAATTGGGTCAAAAAAATTTCCTGAATGAAAGTGTGGATTTGACAATCTTGATCTATCATGCATTAGGCATTAGGGAGTACCTTAAGAAAATGCCTTCATCAGTGGAAATGGCAAGGCACGCAAAGCCAGCCACCGTCCCAAGAAAGAAGAAAGGAGTAAAGGTGACTGAAGAGACATGAACAAGCTCTCAACCAAGAATGAGAGGTGCGAAGAGATTAAGAGAAACATTGGAAGCAGAAGAAGCACTCCCTTCATAAAAAAGAATACATATACTTCCAAGAACCAAAACCGAACAAACCAAAGCTATGACAGAAGAAGAGCTAAAGGAAGCCATGGAAGATGCTCATAGATTCATGGAAGGACAAGTAAACGTGCCAATACAAGGGCACTGCTATCATCAAAAGCATGCAAAGACCATATAGGGAAATAAACTAACAAAATTCCATAGATATAGAGAACTAGGATTGGTGAACTCTAGTTCATCTTTTGAAGTCCAAGATGAGCATGAACCATCCCCGATGAATGTAGACATTAAGAGCGAATAAAATGATGATGGTAAGTGGGACGATATAAATCAAGTAAAGGATTCCTTTGGAGTAGAAAACATAAAATTGGATGGAACACAGGGCAATACAGTTACAAAGATGCCAAAGAAAGGATCATCACAAGGAGAGATACATACACTAAAGATAAATGATGGGACAAAGGTTCAAATTACAGAAATCCACTTGGATGGTGAAGCTACAGTTAAGATTCCAAAGGAAGACCAAGAAAACCAATGGGCACGGAAGAACCAAAACCATTCACCCCAATAAGGGTTGTGGCAGAGCCTTCCCCACTAGATGTAACATTTCAAGGAAGTGCTACAAAGTCTACTACACATGAAGAAAAGGAAACTCAGATCCACCTGCAAATGAGATAGCCACATAACGAAACAATTCATGTGGAAGAGGGAAAAGATGTCCTCACAGGTGAGGCCCCAAACATCCCAAAAACATGGCTGAATGTAGATGTGGCCCAACTCAAACATGTAGTAAAACAAATGATTCAAATGGCTTTGGATACTCAACAACACCTCATGGAAGGGGGTAGCGATTATGATAAGGCCCTAGTGGAACGCAATCACAACTATCTGCACAGACATTACAAGTTCAACAGGCACTTGCAACTAAGGAAAAAGAGGCAGACGAAGCTAGGGAAAAGTGCAACGTCCTTGCTGTAGAAAATCAGAAGATGCAGGAGCAGCTCAGAAAAATTCAAAGCAGGTATGAAGCTAGTGAGGCTGAGAAGGTTCATTTGATAAATTGTAGCAAAGTCTTGGAAAAACAAGTCAAGGTATACATGGATGAAGTAGACAACCTAAGGAATATAAATAAAGAATTGATGAATGCACTATTACTTAATCAACCCATGGAGATACCAAAAGGTCAAGCAAAGGATACACATGCTTTAGAAGCTCAATTAGCGAAGTATGCAGATAATCTAAGACAAGAGCAGGTGCTAAGGGAAGAATGGGAAAAGAAATACATGCATTATACAAATGAGCTCAGAAAAAGATGGAGGATTGTTGAAGCTAAAATGATAGAGCAATGTAGAGAAGATGTAGATCAAATGGAAGTTATAAGTGAAGAACTCCTAAAGAACAAAAAAGCACTCACAACAGTGACTAGTGAAATCATGAAAAAGGGCAAAATCATTGAAAACTTAAAGGATCAATTAGCACAACAGATTCCAATGGGGACACCAGTAGTTCCAAGCTCACAAGCGGCTATTGTGGAGATTGAGGTACGTCCTCTTTCTCCCCCCATGCATCATCCACCTATAAAGGAAGAAGCAAAGCCGAGCATTGATAGGCATAAAAGGGATGTTGCAGAACTAAGCCGTAATGAGAGGGCACTACTGGTATCCCAACATACAGAGCAGTTTGAAGATCGGTGTAATAAAAATAATGAAGGAAGCAAAGATTGAAAGTAAGAGTTTTGAACACATTCTGAAGCCATTTAATGTACCTTATAGCTTATTAAAAGAGGAAACTAGATAGTATATAAGAAAATTACACAGAAGGAACCTGATCACAATCTGCAGTTCAAAACAAACACCTTTTCTTATACACAAGAAGAATTTGACAAGGCAGATCCGATGTGGAGAAGAAAGTTTTTGGAAAAGAATCCGACATTATGGGCACACTGTGAGTCGACTCCATATATACTCCAAATCAATCCATCTTTTGCCCAGTCCCTAGGAGACGAACCTCGATGCAATTTTGGGAAGCACAGCACTAGGGCACAGTAAATAATCAATGGATAAGCTATCCATTACTACTACCAAGCCCGCCACATAATTACTTACCTACAGAAGAGTACATGGTACAGATAATTGAGTTTTGGTTATCCAGATATGCTACAGTACTGGACATAGCCATCAAGATGACAAATAAAAGATTAAGCATGCTCCTTATAATTTTGAAAGTATTCAAACATGCACAATATACATTTCTGAATTTTATTGGCATCAATCAAGGAGCAGATGCACTCATTTTTTATCTATCTACAATGCCAAAGAGACTTACCATAATGGCTATATACTCTAGGTTAATGTTCTTACCGAGTACATACATGCAAACATTCGAGGAAGCTTTCTTTACATGATTTTTTGAAATGGATTCTGAAATTTTTGTAAAAATGACTTCGAACTTGAATGCTAGACTGGTGGCCTACGAGCTGAGGTTTTTTGCAAATCACAGATAGGCACCAAATGATGGAGTGAAGTACACAGTGGAAGGAGCTAATGATATGTGAAGCCAATCTGCTAAATCAAAGAGAGCAAAAAATCATCCAAACATACTCACGTCACCACAAAAAGCCTGTCGAGGATGACAGAGTTCAGGAGGAGGGACGTGTGGAGGGAGAATCAAGTAAAAAAAAAAGAAGAAGAAGAAGATAAAAAAACAAACAGTTCAATAAGAAGAACCACCCTCTGCCCAAAGCCCCGCAAGGGCACGCATCAGGCTACAATGCCAAAGAAGCAGGTCCTGAGGAGTGGAAACAAAGAATTACAACATGATCTTTTAAGGGGAGGCTATACACAAAGGACTTCGGATAAGACAAGATAACAAATTATCTGAAGGTCCTATCTATCCCATCATCCACTAGGTGCGTGCGATAAAAAGAAATAAACAGGCTTCAGAAATACAACAGGGTCAGATCTGTGAGAACAAAGAAATATTCGAAGACCAAAAATTAGAAAGGGGTAGAGGCTAAGAAGTTGAAACGGGTGACTAAGATAATCACATTCTTAGCCACTAGATGCATGCGTGGCAGCCCAAATTATCACCGCAACCCAAAGTTATGAATGTAAGGAGTACCAAGGGGAAAATAGAAGCATAGGACTAAGGCTCGGATAAGGTAACAAATTCACTGACATTCCTAACCGCTTCTTCAAGCACTGGGTGCATGTATTAAAGAACTATAAGCAAGCCACAGACAAGAAGCAAATCCTGTCAAGGGATGATAGAGACAAAGAGGGGGAGAGTGTTGCAGAGTAAAGAAGCACAAAACAGGGAGCCGCAAAAATTTTCAAATTATGGGCACAAATTTTCTCCTTCAAGTTCCTATGAAAATCCCTTGAAGCCATGTAAATGCACTAGAGGAGTCTCTAGATGCATAAACCCCAAAGATTGTAACATATTCCTTGTAACATAGTAGGAAATTAGTGTTTTTCAATAAAAGTGCCGGTCTCTTGTGTGAAAAGGCCAATTTTAGGGCACATGTATATAAGTCACTTGGTGACTCTTGTAAGGAGACTTTTTATCATTGTGAGAATTGAAGTAGAATTTCGAATTTGCCTCTTTCTGCTAATTTTCTTCCTCTGTGTAGCTTTTGTGTGTGTGCAATGCTTGAAATGTGTGTGTAGGACTGTTGTCTATCCCTTCCCATCGCTTGTGAGCTACTATGATGTGTGTGTGAACCATAACAAGTTGTGGAGTAGGTATTGGTATTTCCTACCATTCACTATTTTGCTCATAACTCGAAGTACATTTGTCAAATTCAACTGAAAATAGAGTATTAAATTTGTCTCGTTGAGAGCTTCAAAAGGAATCCACTATTGACCATATTTGGAGTTCGGAGCTGAGAGAAAAGTTTGAATTTGTACTTACTACTGTAAATGGTATCGCGATGTGCATTTTCAGGGAGTTAGTGAGTTGGAGAGATAGCTGAGACTAGTCACATGCATTGTAGCATTGATACTTCACTTAGCATCATGTGTGCACATGTCTTCATACACTTGGTACATCTAATTCTTCGGATTGATGAATAAACGTGTATTAATTCACCACTATATGCACTTGTGGGGTGATTGAGGTACAGTCTCTAAGACTTCACGACTTAGGTACACAAGGGCATACAAAGAAAGACTGATATGTATTAAAGAATGCTAAAGGTAAAGGACAATATGTTGATAGGCATGTTAAACAATTGTTTGCACCATTTGCTTATGAAGATAGAAGCTATTTTTGATGATGTTGATGTGTTGACACTTGAAAATATTATGCCTAGTGAAGCTCTTATGGTTGTTTCTATTTCCCACATATGGCTTTTAGATTATAGTGCTTCTTTCCATGTGAAAACACATAGAGAATGGTTCTCTACTTATGCAACAAAGACTCTTTGTACCATGAGATTTGGTGAATCTTATCAATGTGATGTTGTTGGGCTTGGAGATGTGGTTGTGGAGATCACCTAGTCCTTGGAAGTACATGTGCCTTCTTTGTAGCTGGAGCTTCTGCTTCTGCCTGCATCATTTCCCATAATCATTTAGTACCTCTCATTCTTGGCTTGGAGCTCGTTTCAGCTTCTTCTACTATCTTGATTCCTTTCGTTTTTCTTGGAACCGTGGCAATCTTTGCATACTTAGCCATTACTTCTTATGACCGCATCTCTTTCAAATGCTCCCGAAAGCCTAAAGCATGGTAAATCAGTATTGTTAAGGCAATACTTCCGTTCAAGAACTTCTTATGATTCCATTGTTTCTTTGCTTCAAAGAGTCGTTCTTGAATATATGGAGTCATGTTGACTTGATTCTTCATGATTCTTATTCGGATTTTTTGGGCAGTCTCCAAAGAGATGTTCCTTTTCGTAGTCATTGCAATAACCTTCCCACGTCCTAGGATGGTGGGTTGTATGGTCGAGTGCATTCTCTTATAAAGTGATCTCCTCCACATCTATATGAACGAGTACGATATGACAAAGGTGCATCTAATTTGCTGTCACGCAAAGTCTGCACTAGCCATTTTGGCATAGTTTTTGCCTGCTCAATATCAGCTCTCTCATCAACAAGTGCATCATGTAAATCTGCATCAGAAATGGAATGATCTGCATCATCATATGAAACCTGCAAAGGCTGAGAAGTTGCCTCATTAGGACCAGCACTAGCTTGTCCACCTGTAAAAAGAGGCATCAAAGTCTCATACATGTCTTTGGAGCTAACAGATGTCTCCTTAGTACATGAAAGTAATGGCTGAATAGCATCTTCCACAAAGACAACATCATGGCTAACCAGAATGCGTTTAGTATGTGGATGATACAGACGATAGCCTTTACTTTCAGAACTGTACCCAACAAAAATACATTTTACTGCCTTATCATCCAATTTTCTGCGATGTTGTTCAGGCACTAATGCATATGCCAAACAACCAAAAACACGCAGATGAGCAACAGATGGCTTGCGGTCATGCCAAGCCTCATATGGAGTGATAGACTGCAACGCTTTAGTGGGACACCTATTCAGTACATATGTTGCACACATGACAGCCTCAAGCCAGAAACTATGAGGTAAAGTCTGACTCTTGACCATACACCTCGCCATCTCCATGAGAGACCTATTCTTCCGTTCAGCAACTCCATTCTATTGAGGTGTATACGGCACTGTACACTGGTGTTTTATCCCACGTTCAGCCAAAAATGCATTAAAATCTGAAGACATATATTCCCCCCCTCGATCAGAACGGAGGGTGCCCATTTTACATGCTGACAGATTTTCAGCCAAAACCAAAAACTGTTTGAAGCACATGAACACTTCGGACTTTGCTTTGAGTGGATATACCCATGCATGCCTGGAAAAATCATCAATGAAAGTCACGAAGTAAAGGTAATTTCCAAAAGAGGGTGTCTGCATAGGACCACAGACATCACTATGTACAAGCTGCAATTTCTGCGTAGCCCGAACTGAACCATCTTTTGGAAAGGAAGAACGCTGCATTTTGCCCAAAATACAGCCTTCACAAACATGTTTTCCAGGTGCCTCAAGTTTGGGCAAAGAGGACACCATTTCAGATTTCTGCAGGCGTAACAAACTAGCAAAATTCAGATGACCAAAGCGTGCATGCCAAAGCGTGCATGCCAAAGCTTTGCATCTGACATAGCCTGAGAATCATGAACTGCACATGCCGAATCATTCACAGATTTTTCATAGTCTATGAGCTCATACAACCCACGACATAAAATGCCAGAAGCAATAATCACATTGCCATTTGAGAGATCATGGACTGTACACCTGTCATCAACGAATTTCACAACCAAGCCAATCTTGGCTAATGCAGAAACTGATAACAGATTCTTTTTGATCCCTGGCACAAATAAAGCATTTGACAAAGTGAAAGAACTACCATCAGCAGTAGTCAAAATGATCTTACCAACTCCCATAACAAGATAAGAGGAGTTATTGGCGCATGTGACAGTATTCCCTGTAGGGGCAGGCTCAAGTGAAGAGAAGAAACTGCGCTTCGAGGTAATATGTTTGGTCGCCCCACTGTCAAAGTACCAAACATCTGAGTCTACTGCAGACATGCACTGATCATGAGAAGATGGGTCAATACTGCAGACAGTAGTAAACGCCCATTCTTCTTCCTGCACAAGATTTGCAGACTTTGTTTTTGGTGTAGAGGCCTCTGCAACAACCATTCCAGCCTCTTTCTTCTTTGCCTCTTTAGCAGCTAGTTTTGGATAGTTCTTTATGATATGATCATTGCCTTTACAGTACTTACAAAACAATTTCTGCTTTTATGATTTTTTCTCATCTTTGTCTTGGTTCTTTGAATGTGAAGCATTTGCAAATTTCTGCTTACTAGTAGAAGAGCTCCATTTTTCTTTGCCCTTCTGACTAGCCAGGAAAGCTTGATCTGCAACTCGCATAATGGACCTGTTCTGCCTGGACTGATCTTCCTGCAACAGAACAGAGACTAACTCCTCAAATGATAAGGCATTCGGATTGCCTTTCATCATCAACCGAAGAGTAGAAGCAAAACTCTGATATGAGTCAGGAAGACATTCAAAACGGTCTGCACAAGTGAGCTATATGGTATAACCTCATCAGCAGAAATCAATTGTTCCTTCAAATCTTTGATCTTCGTTAGGAAACTGTCCATAGAATCACCTTCATTCATGTGCTCACTCTCCAACTGTTTTCAGAGATAAGCAACACGAGCCTCATTCCTAGCTTGGTACAATGTGGTAAGTGTATCCCAAGCATCCCTAGCTGTTCTGCAAGAGCGTATGTGAGGAATAATGGCACGCTTGACAGACAAAGCTATCAATGCATGTGCCTGGGCATCTCTGCCATCCCAATGAATCTGCTCTACAGTAGGTGCAACAGAAACAACAGCACGAATAGGAATCTGCACAATATCATCTTCGACACCATCTTCATCAGCTCCAGCACCTCCAGCACCTGTATTTGTAGTACTTGTAGTCGCAGGTGTAATAGGACGTCTTTCAACACCCTGCACAATGTTCCATAGTCCTTTTGCAACCAATACATGTCGCATCGTATAAGCCCATAATGGGTAGTTGGTACCATCCAACTTATCCTCAATAGCCAACATACGGAATACATCACTGCTTTCAGCCATGGCCGGTGACTAAAATACCTTGATGCAGAAAATTGATTGTATCTCAAAAAGTTGAACGAAACTACCCAGACGAGTTCTGCTGGACCTGTAGCAGACTTCGAGACGCTTAAACTGGCGAACAGAAACTGGTATATACCTTGGGCACAAAAGGACGAAATAGCTTGCACAAGCGCTGCGATAGTGCGTTCGGAAACACCCCAAGTATGCTCACCAAATTTTGTGCGAATCTGAGACTGCAAACGAATGAGTGTCGACGGTGCCCTAGAAGAAGCGACGACCTGCTCTGATACCAATTGTTGGAGATAGACGTCTGCGGAAGCACACGAACAGCACAAGGAAGAAGAAGAAGCTTGGAGCACAAACACACAATACTGAATGAATTACTAGAGAATGTACAAAAGATTAGTAGCCCATTAGGGCAATAGGCGTATATACATGCCGGGGGAAAAAAACCTCCTAAAGAGGGAAAAAAGTGCCCCGGCGGTCCTAGAGTGTTCACACACATCACTACCTAAATATATCAACAGTCTAGACTTTGGTGGCCCACTATGTATGCTGACGTGCAAGCAACGGTTCGAAATTGTGATCCTTGTCAGCGAACCAGTGAACCAAGGGATGCTCATCACTTTCCTCTCCAGCCTATTTTGCCATCGAAACCTTTTCAAAAGTGGGGAATAGATTTCATTGGACCAATTAAACCCCCGCGGTGAATACAGGTGCCCTTCATATACTTACTTGTACGGACTATTGTACTCGACGGGCAGAAGCATGGGCAACTAAACACACCACTGCATCCGTTGTGGCTAAGAAGCTCCAAAATAACATATTTCCGCGGTATGGTCTTCCGTTGAAATTAGTTTTGGATCGAGGCACACATTTTTTGAACCAATTGATTGCGGAGCTCACAGAGGGATTTTGTATCAAACATCGGTTTAGCTCCCCATATTACCCTCGAGCTAATGGTTTAGCTGAAAGTACGAACAAGATGCTGCTACAGATGCTCCAGAAAATGCTCTTGGATACTAGTGATCAATGGGAGATTATTCTTCCCGCAGTGCTCTGAGCCTATCGCACCTCTTACAAAGTTTCGGTGGGAAGCACACCCTTTAAGTTGTTGTATGGGCAGGAGGCTATTCTTCCATTTGAACTTGTGGTCCCGAGTTTCCGAATAGCAGTACAAAAGAGTCTGATACCGGACGAATCTTTTGCGTATCGCATGGATCAACTGCACCAGTTGGATGAAGTTCGCTATCAAAGTTTTCTTTTGCTTCAGGAAGTACAACGGCAGAAGCGATGGCATGACCGGAATTTGCAGACATGGATTTTTCACCCCGGAGATTTAATTTTGTATTTTCATTCGAAGATGAAACGAAAGATGGGCAAGTTGAAATTACGGTGGACTAGTCCGTTCCGAATTCATGAATTGTGCGGACGAGGTACATTCCGGCTTGCTACACTCACAAGAGAAGTTCTACCCACGGTCGTCAATGGGTCTAAACTCTAGTCCTATCGATGCTCCTGATTATATATATATATATATATATATATATATATATTTAAACATAAATTTGCACAATCGGGATCTCTTACAGGATGCACAATAACTATTTTGCATGTAGGGTGAGCAGTAACTATTTTTCATGCAAACGTACAACAAGCAAACGAGATGGAGTCTCAAAATGAAGTAAACGTAGATAAGGACAAAATCTAGTTGGTACCCATAGATGATGAGTGGAAGCAGTGTATGGCAGTCCCAATCCATCGAATCAATGGAATGTAGTTCAACCAATTTAGCAAAAGAATTGATGATGATCCACACATGCATGTCAGATTTTTCAACACATAGTATGATCTGCTGGAAGGGAATCCAGATGATGCGAGGAAATGTCAAGTATTTCAGGCCACTTTGGGAGGAGAAGTTGTCCGTTGGCTAATAGATTTTGCCCCAAATCATTTCGCTACATATGATTCTCTTAAAAATGCATTTTTACGATGATTCTAGAAAGATGGAGGCTAAGGTGAGCTGAGGAAAGGCCAGCGTAAGCGAATGTGTATAAGCCCAGTAAAGCATGACCGAGGCAAGGCTAGGGCCACCTTCGACTTGTTAGTCTGAACTTGTGAGCCGGAATCGCCGCCCGCTTTTCGGCGATCGCTTCGAAAAGTAGGAAGGTAGTGTACGACTACTACCGAAAGTCTGGAATGAAAGGGGTGCACTAACTACCAATAGAGCGTGGTGCCCCCCACTATAGGTTTCCGAGGCGAAGCGAGCTACTTGGTTTGGGGCTCTGTCGGCCTTTCGCAACGAAAAACAATTAGTCAGTTGTTCATTACTTTATAGTATATGGTATAGCATCCCAACCAGATGATGGCACATTACGCATCGATATTTCATAGTACATTCCAACAAATTCCAGAAACTAAGAGATCCCTTGAAGATGTGGTATGAGATTGGTTCATGGATGGATTAAATTCATTATCAAAGGAAAAAATCTATTTATTTACATTAGATGGAACCAGATCCTTGGACCAAATCATTGATGCAATCGAACAGCTAGAACGCAATTTGAAAGTTCCAAACCTAGCTTGGCAATGCTCCCCAGACATTGTTAATGTGGTAACTTCAAACCCTTTGGTTGTAACTGATCCCTAGAGCCAAATGTATTGTACTAAATGCAAGAATCTAGGGCATGTAGTGACAAGTTATGCCTCAAACCAAATGTATTGTGCAATATTCAATATGATGAATCATAAATACAAATTAGTGTAGATATAATACTAGGAAGCAATCAATATCAACTAACCATATGCAACTAGAACCCAAACCCAATGGCCAATGGTATACCACCCCCATTAAACATAAGGTACAAATAAATAATTTCAATAATTCATGAAGTATACCGAAATGGAGTTTTTTAGGCAATCGAGGGCACAATAGGCAAAACTATCCATGCTATGGTCAAGGACATCGACCCTTCAATCATTATCGAAGAGAGGATGCAGAATATCCAAAGGAAGGTAAGGGATCTCAATGTCAATTTTGTCTTGAATTTGGTCACATTCATGCTAATTGTCCTGATGTTGAGGATTATGATCGATGAAAGAAAGAAGAAAGACTTAAAGCACTGATGACTAACATGGTGACCCTTACTTTTGAAGAACCAGAAGCTACGATAGTCACTCGCTCAGGAAAGGTTTTGAATGTCAATGATTCTATGGTAATTACTGAAGTAACTATATGTCATAGGCTATATAACCAAGTTGCAAGATGGGTTAAGTAAGCTTTGATGGAATTCCCCGAATCGACTTCAAGTAGGCAAGTTCAAAATACAAAGAAAATGCAAGATACATTTATGCATACTTCTATGGACTTACAATCCAATACAAAAACTCATCCTGAAATAGTTATTAATGAGTCAGATATGAAAAGTGCAGGAGCAAGTAACAGTGGCATGGATTCCTAGTAGACATTTTGTAAGTCTACAATCCAACTACCACTAGGATATATTGGATCTAGTCCCTACTTTTTGGGACACTTTATTGAAAAGTCTGCAAAAACCCAATTTTGTAAAAAGTGAAGCAAAACAAGCTCAAGTAAATACGATAGAAGTTAGGCAAGATGAACTAGTAGACTATGCAATCCCACTTATTTTGGTGTGGTTTAAAAATACTCATATTTCTAAAATCCTAATTGATGGTGGATTTGGCATTAATATTTCCTCTATGCCTATTTGTCGGCAACTAGGTTGGATAGACATACAGCCAGCCGCATTCTATATTTGTATGGCAGACTAGTCAAGAGTTCAACCGATCAAACTAATCAAAGATATAACGATAAAATTCAGAATGTTCCTTTTAAAGTGACTTTTGTGGTAATCGAATTAATTAGGAAATGTAATAATTGTTAATCTTTTTCTTGGATGCCCCTGGCTTAAGCATGCTAAAGTTTAGTAGGATTGGGGATCTCAAGCAATTACTTTTTGATGAGGACATAAGAAATATTCCATTCCCTTGGAAAATAAGCAACAATATCTGAATGCTTAAATACCATCTATTGCAAAACTGCCACACATGATAGGTGGGTTAGAAGAGGATGAAGAAGTGAAATTTCTAGAAGCTAATCATGATTTATGGTTGGTAGGATTAATTGAAGAAGTGAAATTTTTTGGAAGCTAATCATGATTTATGGTTGGTAGGATTAAGCAACAATATCCGAAGGCTCAAATACCATCTATTGCAGAACTGCCGCACATGATAGGTGGGTTAGAAGAGGATGAAGAAGTGAAATTTTTGGAAGCTAATCGTGATTTATGGTTGGATGAAGAAATAGAATGGTTGTCAAAAGACAACGTTTTCATTCAAGGTAATGTGAATACTCAAGAAGATCAAGTGGAACAGGTAAATCTAGGAACTGAACGTTCACCACAAACCGGTAAAATTGGTGTTGATCTAGTAGGTGCATTTCGGCAAGCATTGCTTCAACTTTTATTTGAATTCAAGGATGTATTTGCTTGGAACTACTCAGATATGAAAGGATTAGACCCTAGATTATATCGGCACAAGATTATACTTAAACCAGATGCTTCCTTGGTTATCCAACCGCGTTATCGAATGAATCCTAATTTTGCGAAGCAGGTGAAGGAAGAATTGGATAGATTATTGAAGATAGGGGTCATTGTTCCCATTGAATATCCACAGTGGGATTGTCCCTAAGAAAAATAAGCAAGTGAGAATCTATATGGACTACAAAAAGTTAAATGTTGCGGTAATTCTAGATCCTTTTCCTCTACCAATTTTAGATCCTATGTTGGATGAAGTTGCTAATAGGGAAATGTATTCCTTTCTAGATGCATTCAATGGTTATAACCATGTCAAAATGCTCGAATATGATATTCCCAAAATCGTTTTTATCACAAATTGCTGTGTTTTTGCATGTATCATAATGTGGTTTGGATTACGGAATGCCCCTAGTACATTCCAACGCTACATGCAGCAGATTTTTGCTCCTTTCCTAACTAGTCTCATGCGAGTATTTTTGGATGATTTCTCAATGTCAAGACACCAAATAGATCATTTACAACAACAATTAAGACTCTGTTTTACTAAATGTCGAGAAGTTCATTTAGGTTCAAATCCTGTTAAATCAATTTTTGGACTCAAATGTGATAAGTTGTTGGGTCACATTATTTCTCATACAGGGATTGCTGCCAATCTGGACAAAGTTAAAGTAGTCTTAGAAGTCCCACCACCACATACTTCTAAGGAGGTACTCCAATTTTTAGGACAACTTTGATGATGTGGATGCCACTTGTGTTTTTTAGCTCATATTGTGATGCACTGGAATGCTATTGCTCATGTAAAACTCATGTATGCACTGGAGTGTGATCTAGCATTTCACAGATTGAAGACCTTACTTATGCAAGTTTTTGTACTTCAAGCTTCGGATTGGTCTCAACCTTTCCATGTCTTTGTGGATGCTTTAGATATTGCTATTGGAGTAGTATTAATGTAGAAGGCAGGAAGATCCTAGTTTCACCCTATTTATTATGCAAGTCAACATTTGACTATAACAGAGAAAAAGTATTCAGTAACCGAAAGAGAGTTTCTAGGGCTTATCTCTTCTATCAAGAAATTTTGGCATTACTTGTTAGGTCATGCATTCACTTTTCATGTTGATCATTCTACATTGCTATATTTAGTCAAGCAACAAAATCTTGTTGGGAGATTAGCTCGATGGGTTCTCTTATTGTAGGAATATGATTATGATCCAGTTTATCACCTTGGATCTTTGCATATTATTGTTGATTTCCTTTCCCGATTAGATAATGGTACTGAACTAGAATTGGTCACTCCTACATGGTATGATGAGATGATATCCTTTTTGGCAATTGGTGTTCCTCCCTCTCATTTACGATCAATAGCTCGAAAGAAATTAGCATTTTGGAGCCGCATATTTTTTGGATCAATTGTATTATAAGGACATCACGAGCATATGGCTTCACTATGTGCCACCTCATGAAGTCCCTAATGTGATTACAGAAGCTCATTCTGGAATTTTTGGTGGCCATCGAGGTACTAATTTAATAGTTTAGATAATATTACATAGTGGGTTATGGTGGCCTACCATGCATAAGGATGCTTGTGATCATGCACAATGGTGTGATCTCTGTCAATTGAACCATGTGATATTCATTGTTTTCCTTCACAATCCATTTTACCTTTGGTGCCTTTTCAAAAGTGGGGGTTGGATTTTATTAGTCCAATCCGCCCTCCCGCTGCCTCGGGTAAAACATTTATTCTTACTTGCACAGATTATTATATGACATGGGTAGAAGAATGGATTATTCCCATTCAACAGCCAATAGTGTTGCCACGGTCTTAATTACAGAATTATTTCCTCGTTACAGACTTCCTTTGGAGTTAGTTTCTGATAGGGGCACTCATTTTTTTAATCAAATTATCATATCGATCACTAATTATTTTAAGATTGAGCATACATTTAGTTCCCCCTATTATCCTCGTACCAATGGATTGGCAAAAAGCACAAACACGGTCCTCCTTACTATGCTGTAGAAATTTCTTCTCAAATGTCCAACCAAATGAGAGTAGTATCTATCTTCAACATGGTGGGCTTACCAAACTTCATACAAAGTGTCCACAAGCTTTACACCTTTTAAACTAGCTTACAATATGGAAGCTATTGTGCCTATGGCAATTATAATCCCTAGTTTATGGATTGCCATTCAGCAAAGTTCCTTTCTAGAGGAATCTCTAATTTTTTGGATCGACACTTTATGAAAACTTGAAGAACATTAGTATAACAACTTTTTACTGATGCAGACAGTCCAGAATATTCAACGACACTAGCATGATTGACATTTACGAACTCCTATTTTTCGGATGGGTGACTTGGTTTTGTTTTTTAATTCAAAAATGAAGCACCAACCAAGTAAATTCAAACTACGGTGGACATGTCCTTTTCGGATTCATCAAGAGATTAGACTAGCTACATTCTAGTTATCCATGCTTGCAAGCGATATTATATGGGCTCCACTCAATGGGTCCAAGCTTAAGCCTTATCGTAGATAATGTTGTAGGTGCCATTGTATATACTACATATAGTCTCGAAATAAAGTGACATTTGTCACACATTTAATAAAGGTATCATGGTTTCATGCATGATAGGCGGCACTTTAAGTTGGCTCTTTGAATTGAATCTTTGATTCGAATAGGATTCATTGGCTTTGCATACAATATTCAAGTCCTTCTCTGTCAAATTTTGCACATGCACAAAACTCTTCAATGGATTTTTTTATATAATATTTAACTCCAGTGCTTCATTGCCTCAATGTTTACGTGTAAGTTTCACTGTGAAGATTTACCTTCACCATAAAGTCTAACACTTTTCGTGATATTGACAAGCACTATTTTTCCCAACACCCTCAAACTGATCGACATGAACTCGTTGGTGATTCCTGATCACTTAATGCAATGGCATGTGGAGTCATTCTAGTGCCATGGTTTGCTACAATATGCACAAATACCATGGCCCAACATCCCCAACCATCCGATGATCAATTCATTCGTTCAGCAGTGTCATGACCAATTAGAAGCTATCGATGATCAAATGGCATTCATCAAGTTTTGTATTGGGGAGACAACACATATGGTGATTGACCCAGCTTATATAGCCACACAATTACATGTTAGTCAACAAGGAATAACAATACCAACAAAATTAGCTTCGAGTGTAAAGATCGAGTAGATATTCAGTAGAGCCTACTTGGGAGAATACAAGTATGCTTGACTCTCGAATACTAATGCATGGAAGTTTGGATTGCGTCTGGTAACTCTGGCTATCTTTGTGTAGACAAAACCTTGTGGGGTCTCATAGACGCTATATTCTCTGATGAAGGATGCAAAAGAAGCAAATGGTTGGGTCAATTGTGTAGAAATCATTTTTTAAAGAATAAAGAAGGAAGTGCGTCGATTGTGCAATTGGATACAAAGTTTGGCGTGTTGTTAGCATTATTGATTCCTACAGCCCCTCTACCCACATTGTGGTAGTTTGTTGTAGTGGACAAAGCAGATTTTCTTCAAGTTGGTAAGCGTTAGGGTAAATGACCAGCTCGGGTCAATATTATGCAGGAATCACTCCGACAAGCTAAAAAAGAGCGATAATGGAGAATGCAGGAGCAAACAGAGGAGGAGCTCCAACAGAAACAACAAGATACAACTAGTGCAATTGTTGAAGCGACACGTAGGCAATAAGCAATGACCGATGGCAGAAGCAACAGCAACAAACGAACAATCAAGGTCTAGTGGGGCAACAACAACAACAAATGCAAAACCAAGGTGCGACAAGCAACAGTAGTAGCAATCAACCGATGGAGAAAGTCAAGGTCAATCACAAATTCTTAATTAGATATGCCAGCAAAAACCAACAGGTGATATGCTAGTTAAGCAACATCAACCAATGTAGCTTCAACTTGAAAATTCCTAATCCATGGTGAATCGAGTTGGTTGGGTGCAGTTACCAGCCATCAAATATTCACCAATCATTTATCCTTGCTTTCTTAAGGACTACAAAGTGCAAGCCAGTACATTAGCTTATGCGGCTAGATTATTGATGGTCTACTCATTGCAACTGGAGACTGCTCGACAAACATTGCAAGTTTAATTGGAACCAATGCATATAGAGCATTTAAAGTTTAAGGAACAAAATATTGAATTGCAAGATGCACTGACAGGTCATGCCAATATACTTGTGGAAGAGGTTCAAGCATTAAAAAATAAAGTGAATTATTTAGAAATACATATAAAAGAAATTATCAAAGATCATCATGCGATAATAGTGCAGCTTTAGGCTTTCAAGGATGAAATCAGAAAAGTTTGAGCTGATAAGGATGAGCTCCAAAATCAGGCTGCAACATTGCAGCGAAGAACTTTGCTACTGATTAGGTCGTTTCATTGATTAAGAGTCTTCCGATAGCAATGACCAAAGTTGAAGGTATACAAGAATTGGAGATACAATTAGGGGAGGCCAATCAAGTTAATGTCGACAATACTAAGATGTTGGTAGATACGGAGGAGCAGATTACCACTCTTTTGTAGAGTAAAGATGAACTGCATAAGAAGTTGTATGTTAAAGAGGCTACCTTGTGTCAAAAAAATGAAGACCTTCAAACAACGTCAACCGTGATAGGAAGAAGAACACTATTCCAACCAAATAGTAGTTTCAAGTGATTGAGGTCGAGATAAGGAGGAGAATATGGAGGAAAAGGAAGTCATCTATGATGAATATGGGTGGGTTGGAATGTTGGGATGCCTAGAATGCCTTCAATTGGGGGTCGATATCCTTGGACCAAGTGCTTTAATGGGTGACCTATGGTGGGTTCAAGTGGATCTAAGGAGGTAGTGTATAATGGGTTGGTGATGGAAGAGAATAGTTTTGTGTGGGAGACTAGAGCAAAAAAATTGAAAGAAGATGTAGAGGTGATGATTTTAGTGGTAGTTATTGTTGCTTTGGTGTGGGATGGATATTGGGGTAGTGTATGAAAAATGGGCTCTTTTGCTTCGGTGGTTTTGGTGGTTGTGGTGGTAATTTGTACTTCTTGGGTTCTAGGTGGGGATGGAGGATGTGGAAGTGAGATCGGTGATGTTTGGACAAATGTTTCCATGATGAGATCAATATTTGTTGTCGATGTCTATTCTTGAGTGGTGATAGCTTCCCTTTGTGAGATAGGTATTTGAATATTTTTGCCCAATAATGTCCTAGTGTCAATTCATCTTTGGTCATATTGAGGTTGTGGTCATTGCATCATGGTGTGGATGGCTTCCACCACCCCACAAGTGTTTGACATGAGCTGGAGGGACTCAATGAAATGTGGGTCCTTGCCTTCTTCTCCTAATATTTGATTGACTAATAGTTGGATAGTGTCAAATGAAAGTCAACCTATTTCTTCCCAGATATAAGCTGCCTCTCCAAGAGGTTTGACCTATTGATATATTTTGATAGTGATGTGTATGAAGACACTTAGGACCGCCTCGACACTTTTTTCCCTATTTAGAAGGTTTTTCCCCCCACTTATATATATGCCTATAACCCTAATGGCTTACTTATCTTTGTACATTCACTTGGTAATACATTCAATATTGTGTGTTGTGCTCCAAGCTTCTCCTTCTTCTTCCTTGTGCTTTTCACGTGCTTTTGTAGACCTCAAACTCCAACAATTGGTATCACAGTAGCTCGCCACTTCATCTAGGGTATCATCGACACCCCTCCAATCACAATCTCAAAAACGCATGAAAATTGGTGAGCATGCTTAAGGTGATTAGGAGTTCAAAATAGCTTTGCCTTGCGGTGTCAAAATATGAGCTCGTTTCAGTCTCCGAATGCACTATCGCATCGCCTCTAGAGGCAATTTCATCCTAATTTTGTGCCAAACATATATATAGGTTTTGGTTCGCCAATACAAGTGTATCAAAGTCTGCTATAGGTTTAGCAGAGCTTCACAGGGTAGTTCTATTCAAGTTTTTGAGATACAATCATTTTTCTGCATCAAGGTATTTTAGTCAGTGGCCATGGCTGAAAGCAATGATGTATTCCATATCTTGGTTGTTAAGGACAAGTTGAATGGTACCAATTACCCATTGTGGGCATATACGATGCATCATGTATTGGTCACAAAAAGACTCTGGAATATTGTGTAGGGTGTTAAGAAATGACCTACTACACCTCCAAATATAGTTATTGAAGGTGATGTAGATCGCATTGAAGATGATGATCTTCAAATTCTTGTTCATGCTCCGGTTCCAATTGCACCTACTATAGAGAAGCTTCGATTGGGTGGAAGAGATTCTTAGGCACATGCATTGATAGCTTTGTCTATCAAAGGTGCCATTGTCCCTCATATTCACTCTTGCAAAATAGCAAAGGATGCTTGAGATACACTTACCATCGTATACCAAGAAAGAAATGAGGTTCATGTTGCTTACCTCCAAAAAACAGTTGAAGAGTGAGCATATGAATGAAGGAGATTCTATTGCCAATTTTTGGTCAAAGATCAAAGATTTGAAGGAACAATTGGTTTTTGCGCATGAAGTCTTACCAGACATTCCACTTATGCTTCTACTCTTCGGTTGAGGATGAAAGGCAATCCAAATGCTTTACATTTGAGGAGTTAGTCTCTGTTTTGTTGCAGGAATATGAGTTGAGGAAGAAAAGGCCCATTATGTGTATAGCAGATCAAGTTTTTTTAGCTAGTCAAAAGGGCAAAGGTAAATGAAGCTCATCTATTAGTAAGAAGAAATTTGATAATTCTGAACAATTAAAAAAGGAAGACAAAGATGAGCAGAAATAAAAAAAGAAGAAATTGTTTTGCAAATACTATAAAGGAAATGATCATGTCATAAAGAGATGTCCAAAACTGGCTACAAAAGAGGCAAAGAAAAAAGGGGCTAGCATGGTTGTTGTAGAGGCCTCTACACCCAAAACAGATTCTACTAATCTTGTACAGAATGAAGAATGGGCATTCACTATTGTTTGTAATTATGGCCCATCTTCTTATGAATAGTGTATCTCTCTAGTAGACTCAAATGTTTGGTATACTTTGACATTAGGGCAAACCAACATATTACCTTGCACCACAATTTCTTCAATTCACTTGAGCTTGCTCCTACAAGGAATATTATCACATGCACCAACAACTCCTCTTGTCGAATCATTGGAGTTGGTAAGATCATTATTACTATTGTTGATGCTAGTTCCTTTACATTGTCAGATCCTTTCTTTGTGCCAAGGATCAAGAAAAATCTATTGTCAGTTTCAACATTAGCCAAGATCCGCTTGGTTGTCAAATATATTGATGACATATGTATAGTTCATGATCTATCAAATGGTGATGTCATTACTACTTTTGGCATTTTATGTTGTGGGTTGTATAAGCTCATAGACTATGTGAAATCTATCAATGATTCAGCATGTGTAGTTCACGATTCTCAGGCTATCTCATATGCAAAGCTTTGGCATGCACACTTTGGTCATCTAAATCTTGGTAGTTTGCTACACCTGTAGAAATCTAAAATGGTTTCCTCTCTGACCAAACTTGAGGCACCTTGTAAACATGTTTGTGAAGGCTATTATCCGAGAAAAATACAATGTTCCTCCTTCCCAAAAGATGGTTCAGTTCAAGCTACCTAGAAATTGTAGCTTGTTCACAGTGATGTATGTGGTCCTATGTAGACACCTTCTTTTGGAAACTACCTTTACTTCATGACTTTTATTGATGATTTTTCTAAGCATGCATGGGTATATCCTTTGAAAGCAAAGTCCGAAGTTTTTATGTGTTTCAAACAATTTTTGGTTCCGACTAAAAATATGCCAGCATGTAAAATGGGCACCCTCCGTTTTGATCCAGCAGGGGAATACATGTCTTCTGATTTTAATGCATTTCTCGCTAAGCATGGGATAAAACATCAGTGTACAGTGTTGTATACACCTCAAAAAAATGGTGTTGCTGAAAGAAAGAACAAGTCTCTCATGGAGATGGTGAGGTATATGGTCAAAAGTCAAGCTTTACCATATAGTTTTTGGCTTGAGGTTGTTATGTGTGCAACATATGTACTTAACAAGTGTCCCACTAGAGCGCTACAGTCTATCACTCTATATGAGGCTTCACATGGTTGCAAGCCATTTGTTTCTCATCTATGTGTCTTTGGTTGTTTGGCATATGCATTAGTGCCTGAACAACACAAAAAATTGGATGATAAAGTAGTGAAATATATTTTTTGGTACAATTCCGAAAGCAAAGGCTATAATATGTATCATCCATAGATTATATGCATTTTGGTTAGTCGTGATGTTGTTTTGTGGAAGATGCAATTCAACCATTACTTTCATGTACTAAGGAGACATCATTTAGCTCCAAACATGTGTATGACACTTTGCTTCGTCTTTTTACGTATGGACAATCAAGTGTTGGTCCAAATGAGGCAATTTTCTCAGCCTTTATAGGTCCCACAAGATGATGAAGATCATTCCATTTCTTATGCACATTTACATGATGCACTTGTTGATGAGAGGGTTGATATAGAGGAGGTAAAAATTATGCCTAAATGGATTATGCACACTTTGCGGGATAGAGAATTAGATGCAACTCTATCATATCGTACTTGTTCAGGCTCGCATAGCACTTCTTTTGCATCAAATTGCTATGTAATGGCTACCTCTAGTCTTTGTGATGAGAACGAGCATGTTTCTTTTGACAAAGAAGAAAACTCAAAAAATTTGGATGGATGCTATGCAATCAGAATATGATGTTATTATGAAGAATGGTACTTGGTCTTTATGTGATTTGCCTTCTAAAAAAAAGGCAATTGGCACTAAATGGATATACAAGTTGAAGTTTAAGCCTGATGGAACAATTGAAGTGTAAGCCTGATGGAACAATTAATAGGTATAAGACTAGGCTTGTTGCAAAAGGTTATGCTCAAGAAAGAGGCATTGATTTTGATGAGACCGTTGCACCCACATGTCGAATGACTACCGTTCATAGCATTTGTGCACTTGCAGCCCATCATGGTTGGAATGTACATTAGTTGGACATTAAAATTGCATTTTTGAATGCACTCCCAAGGGGGATTTGTTGATATATTTAGGTAGTGATGTGTGGGAACACTCTAGGACCATCGAGGCCCTTTTTTCCCTCTTTAGGAGTTTTTGTTTGCCCCTAGTTATTGCTAAAAATAGGAATTTGTGCCAAAAATAGGCATTTTTACATATGTTTAGGGTAAAAAATAAGAAAAAACCTAATATGGAGGGATTCGAGTTGCAAAAAAAATGGAGCACCCCTTCTTCCTTTATTTACATGCGTGTGCTTCCCTTTTACTACATACTTCATCCTTTGACTGAGTTTTGACTTGGAAATTTTTAGGTCGACTTATGAGCTTCCTCCAACACTCCCCCTCCCTGCTTTCTATCATTTGCGACAAACATCTTTGTGGCATCCAATATGAGTGTGGATGTTGATGCATAAATACCAAGTGATGAACACTCCCCCTCCCTGCTTTCTATCATTTGCGACAAACATCTTTGTGGCATCCAATATGAGTGTAATAGTGTAGTTGGCACTTGCAAAACCTCTTAACCAGGTAGATTGCAACTTTTTGGAGACTCTTTTTTATTTTTTGAATATTTTTTATGTGTTCCCTTAAAAAGAAAAATAAATGAAGTGCTAAATGAAAATAAAAGATTGTGGAATGAGGGTGTGCATGAGTGATTTTTTATCCTTCAAAAGTAAATTAAAAGATGGATTTAAAAAAGAAAAATAAATCGGATCAGGATTGAAGGGTTGTGCATGTTGTGATAAATAAAAAGAAAATAAATCTACTTCCACGACTTAAAAAAAAGAATATAGAGATGGAGTGTGGAGGTACTCATAAGGGGACTACTTGGTGTAGTGCATGGGTATGTGGTAGTTGTGTCTGATGCATGGGCCTGTAGGGTGGCCCTATAAATGCAACTTAGGTGCACATATTGGAAAATATGTGAAAGATCTAGATCTTGAATTATGTGCCCGTGAGTTATCAAATGATGAGAATGCTTATACTATGGGGATGGGATTTTCTTTCTCTTTTTTGGCCCTAATAAGTCATACAATTCATAAGATAAAAAATATTTTACTTAATGAGAATTTTTTGATGGCTCCCCCTCCCTAAAATTTTTCCTCGATTGGAAGGTGGAGACCATAAGAGTTGGTTGTTCATTTAGCAATCCTTGTCCATCTTGAACACATCAGACATATGAAGTTGAGAAGATAAGGTATATATCAGCCAAGGCACATTAATTACAAATCCCCAAGGTATCATATGGCTATGTGCCAAACCAAGAGTGCTCTTTCCCACCGTATTACCAATAGAAGTCCTTTTATAACCATAGAATTAGGATGGGGAATGATTGTAAAGACAATCAAGATCTTGATTGAATTAGGGGCAGCCACTAGTGCTATCAGATTTTCTTGTTGTCAAGACATGGAATTGTGCATGAATCCTATTGAAGCTTATCTTATAGGATTAGGATTGGAAACCCCTTTCATGGGTGAGGTGGAGCTTCCCATCTCCATCCAAGACATCCATATGACGATCAAAGTGCTAGTGTGTCATGATGAAGATCTTACTGAGTCTCTCATCCTTAGTCAAGACTAGATCTATGATCATGCTATCAACTTAAACATGAGGAGTGGAATTCTTTAGGTTTGAATGAATAACCAACAAGTCATGATAGAACTAGCAAGCTACACAATAAAGGATATACGGATGGCACCAACTCCTAGTCCTTCTAGGATTGATTATGAAGAAAAAGATCTTATTCTTGTCCAAAGATCTATGATGCAGAAGGATGTGGCTAGTGAAGAACAAGCAGGAGAGAGGACGAAACTCCCTTCCTTTCCAAAGATTCCAATTGTTGTTGTAGCTCAAGGAAGGAAACATGTAGAGCATCTTAAGAAGACTATGGAATCCCAAAAACAAAAAACATATCGAGGCAAGGCGGGTCATGGTGTGAAGTAGATCTAGAGTCGCAAGGGTGAGCACCCAACTTCTCCCTTGCAGGAACCCCCAACACTTACAAAGCAAATGGAAAAATCAAAGCGACAAAGGGTAGTACATCAAAGTTGTCATTCTCAGCATTTATTCTCCATTTGGATACCTAAGCAGTTGATGAAGAATGACCACAATTCTAGATAGATTTGGGTGTTTAAGAACTAATGGTAAGCTTAGATAATCACACATAAGCTTTTCGGGTTCAATCATTTCTCACCTACCCCCACCCCAAAAAACAATAAGAAAAGCTGATGTAAACACATATTCAAGTGAAATCAAACTTAACATTACTTGGAAATGGGTACTGAAAAGGTCCTAGGACCAGGTGAAGTCATCTTTGAAACCGATTCAGTAACAACTCAGATATCCAATGGCTCTAAAATTTTGTGACACATAGTAGAATCTCTTAGCTTTCCATCAAGCTAAAGAACACTCCATCACTTGGAGTTCATATGATCATGCAACGAATTGTCTAAAGATAGACTACCTATCAACTCAGATTAAGTAGAAAATTAAAGTTCACCAGAAATGTTCTTAGTAACTATTTGAGAATCATATAGTTGTTGGAGTTTGAGGTCTACGGAAGCATGCAAACAACACAAGGAAGAAGAAGAAGCTTGGAGCACAACACACAATACTAAATGTATTACCATTAGAATGTACGAGGATAAGTAACACGTTAGGGTAGTAGGCATGAGTCATTTGCCCCAATGGCAAGGATGACTACTATCCAAGTAGTACTAGCTATGGCTTCTCATAAATGAGGGCTAGTGTATCAGATGGATGTCAAATCGGCATTTTTGAATGTAGATCTCAAGGAGGAGGTATATGTGTCTCAACCACCAAGGTTTTAGGCTCCCCATTCATAGAACAAGGTATTTGAGTTGAAGAAGGCATTATATGGGTTAAAACAAGTTCCTAAAGCATGGTGCTAATAGATGGATAATTATCTCTTGAATCTAGGTTTGAAAAGATGTGCTTCTAATGCTAACTTGTATGTTCTAAAGCGAGGAGGGAAGACAAATTGTGATTGTAATCTATGTAGATAAGCTTGTGATTACAAGAAATGATGATGCCCTTTTTCAACAAAGAAAACATGCCCTGAGTCCAAAATTTAAAATGACATACTTAGGCTTAATGCATTATTTCTTAGGTTTTGAAGCATGGTAGGAACATATGGACCATATTGAGGTTTAAAAGAGCATGAAGAGGACTCTTGAGCTTCTAATCAAGTGTAAAATTTGGGTAAGAACCTCGATTTATAGATGATGAAAGAGGCTATCACAAATCACTCTAATGTGAGATGAGTATTCATAAAAGCAAAATAAGTACATAAAAGAATCTACATGACAAGTTATCCTAATACGTTTAAAAGAAAGCTACACAATGGAGATGCAGTCATGTGTATATATAAATAGAAACAGGGAATAATATAGGAGATAAGTAATCTTTCAAAACTTTTTCCTCGTTTTCAAGTCAACTTTGTCTATGGTTGTAGAATGCATCAATATTGTGTCTTAAGCAACGAGGCAATCGTTAATACTATGGCATGAAGTGATGAAATCAAGGAAGTGTAACATGTAAATGTTAAAACTTTGAGGATGGGATAAATGGCTTCCCATGATGACCACTCATGTAGAGGTTCTTGATGGATTATCTTAAATTGGAAATAGATATTGTGGGATACTTACAACAGGACCCATGTGTAGGTGGTTCAGTGGAATGCAAACCATTTGACTTGATTTTTTTAAATATAGAATTCAAATACACTCTATCATGAAAGAATGTTTGGACAATTCTCATGCTTGTGCATGTTGGAGTTTGATGTCTATGGAAGCACGCAAATAGCACAAGGAAGAAGAAGAAGCTTGGAGCACAACACACAATGCTGAATGTACTACGAAGAGAATGTACAAAGATAAGTGACATGTTAAGGTGATAGGCGTATATATAAGCCGGGGGAAAAAACCTCCTAAAGAGGGAAAAAAGTGCCTTGATGGTCCTACTATGTTCACACACATCACTACCTAAATATATCAACAAATCCCCCCTAGGAGTGATGCAGTGAACAAGGAGTTGGCATTCATGTATAAGGAAGTGCCAAGCTATGTGGAATCAATCCACAAAAGGAAGTAATCCCAAAGCTTTGAGGAAAGCTTCAAACTTCTCCTTAGGCAGAGCCTTTGTGAAAAGGTATGCAATGTTCTCCTGTGTGGGCACATATGCCAAACTAATCTCTTTAGCAGAGAACCTCTCCCTGACATAATACTACTGCACCTCAATGTGCTTAGTGCGAGTATTGAACACATGGTTCCTCACAACTACCAATGCACTCTGACTATCAGCAAAGATGGTGGTTGTAGAAGACTGACCAACACCCAAATTAGCCATAAGGTGTCTGAGCCACACACATTCAACAATCACTGTGAAAGCTGCCCTATACTGAGACTCACAACTAGAAGTGGTCACAGTAGGCTGCTTCCTGCTCAACCAAGATATGCAGGAGCTACCAAGCATGAAGCAAAAACCACTGGTGGACACACAAGTGTCATAGCAATAACCTAGTCAGAGTTAGAGAAAGAATGTAAATATGGCAATAGTGATCCCCCTTGGGATAAAACAATCCTAGTAGATGAGTACCACTCAGGTAACAAAAGATGCCCTTAACCACCTGACAATGCTTGACATTTGGGCAATGCATAAACTTGCTCATCTATGAGACAACAAACTGAATATCTGGCCAAGTAATGCATAGGTAAATCAAGCATCCAATAGCATGTTGATAGATAATAACATCAAATGCATCTCCAACATCATGAAGACTTAGTTGTAAACCTATCTCCATAGGAGTGGCAATAGGTTGCAATATTCAAGGCCAAAACAATGCAATAATGTGTCAATATATTTTGTTTGACACAAATCTAGTATGCCATCAACTTGCATAAACTGAATGCCCAAGTAATGATGCAAATGCCCCAAACCTGACATCTCAAATGAGGCATGCAAATCAACCATAAAATCAGCAATATGCTTCTCATTAGGACTAGTGAGCAGTATGTCATCAACATAGATAACAATGATCAGAAGCACATCATTTGCATGCTTAACGTATAAGGTGCTCTCAGTTGGACTATTCTCAAAACCATGTGCAATCAAGTAGGCATGTATCTTTTCATACCAAGCACGTGGTGCTTATTATATAGTGCCTTTTTCAATTTGCACACTTTGTTTTCATGCCCTTTGTGCACAAAACCATGGGTTTAAAAAACATAAACTTCTTCATGCAAGTCACCATTTAGAAATGCAGTTTTGATGTCCAACTGATGTACTTTCCAACCATGATGATTTGTAACTACACAGATGCTATGAATAGTAGTCATTCAACATGTAGGTGTGAAGGTCTCATCAAAATCAATGCCTCTTTCTTGAACATAACCTTTGCAACAAGCCTAGCCTTATACCTATCAATTGTTCCATTGGGTTTATGCTTCAACTTGTATACCCACTTAGTGTCAATGGCCTTCTTGCCAGGAGGCAAGTCACATAAAGACTATGTACCATTCTTCATAATAACATAATATTCTAATTGCATAACAACCATCAGAAATAGATTGATCTACATCATCATGTGCAACCTATAAAGGCTGAGAAATTGCCTCATTTGGACTAGAATGAGATTGACCACCTATAAAAAGAGGAAGCAAACTGTTATACACATCTTTGGAGATAACTAATGTCTCCTTAGTACATGAAAGTAATGGTTGAATTGCATCTTCCACAAAAACAACATCACAACTAACCAAAATGCGCGTAACCTGTGGATGATGCAGACGATAGCCTTTTCTTTCAAAATTGTACCCAACAAAAATACATTTCACTACTTTATCATCCAATTTCTTGTGTTGTTGTTCATGCACTAATGCATATGCCAAATGACCGAAGACACCCAGGTGAGTAGCAAATGGCTTGTGACCATGCCAAGCCTCATATGGAGTGATAGACTGCAATGCTTTAGTGGGACACCTGTTAAGTACATATGCTGCACAAATAATAGCTTCATGCCAGAAACTATGTGGTAAAGCCTAAGTCTTGTCCATCTCCATCTCCATGAGTGACTTGTTCTTCCTTTCAGTGACTCCATTTTGTTAAGATGTATACAACATTGTAATTGATGTTTTATCCCACATTCAACCATTAACACATTAAAATCAAAAGACATATATTTCCCCCATCGATCAGAATGGAGGGTGCCCATTTTACATGCTGATAGATTTTCAGCCAGAACAAGAAGTGTTTGAAGCACATAAACACTTCAAACTTTGCTTTTAGTGGATATACCCATGCATGCTTGGAAAAAACATTAATGAAAGTCACGAAGTAAAGGTAGTTCCCAAAAGAAGGTGTTTACATAGGACCACAAACAACATTGTGAACAAGATGCGATTTCTGAGTAGCTCGTATTGAACCATATTTTGAGAAGGTGGAACGCTGCATTTTGTCCAAAATACAGCCTTCACAGACATGTTTATCAGGTGCCTCAAGTTTGGGTAGAGAGGACACCATTTTGGATTTCTGTAGGCATACTAAGCTAGCAAAATTCAGATGACCAAAGCATGCATGCCAAAGCTTTGCATCTGACATGGTCTGAGAATCTTGAACTGCACATGTTAAATCATTCATAGATTTTGCGTAATCTATGAGCTTATACATCCCACGACATAAAATGCCAGAAGCATCATTGATGTTGCCATTTGATAGAGCATGAATTGTACATCTGTCATCAACAAATTTCACAACCAAGTTGATCTTGGCTAATGTTGAAACTGATAACAAATTTTTCTTAATCCTTGACACAAATAAAGCATCCGACAATGTAAAAGAATTACCATCAACAGTAGACAAAATGATCTTACCAACTACCATGATAGGATAAGAGGAGTTGTTGGTGCATGTGACAATATTCCTTGTAGGGGCAGGCTCAAGTGATATGAAGAAACTGTGCTATGAGGTAATATGTTTGGTTGCCCCACTATCAAAGTACCAAACATCTGAGTCTACCGCACACATACATTGTTCATGAGAAGATGAGTCATTATCTAATTGCAAACAATAGTAAATGCCCATTCTTCATTATGCACAAGATTTGCAGAATTTGATTTGGGTGTAAAGGCTTCTGCAACAACCATTCTAGCCTCTTTTTTCTTTATCTCTTTTGCAGCTAGTTTTGGACAACTTTTTATGACATAATCATTTCCTTTATAGTATTTGCAAAACAATTTCTGCTTTTTTGTTTTCTTCTCATCTCTATCATCTTTCTTTGATTGTGCAAAATTAGAAGATAATAGATGAGCTCCATTTACCTTTGTCCTTCTACCTAGCTAGGAAAGCTTGATTTGCAACACACGTAATGGACATGTTCTGCCTAGATTGATCCTCTTGCAATAGAACAGAGACTAACTCCCAAATGTTAAGGCATTTGGACTACCTTTCATCATCAATCAAAGACTAGAAGCAAAGCTATGATATGAATATGGGAGAGCATTCAAAATAGTCCGCACAAGTGAACTGTCAGGCAAGACTTCATTAGCAGAAATCAACTGCTCCTTCAAATCTTTGATCTTTGTCAAAAAATTATCCATGGAATCTCCTTCATTCATGTGCTAACTCTCTAACTGTTTTTGGAGGTAATCAACACAAGCCTCATTCCTTGCCTAATATAAAGTGGTAAGTGTATCCCAAGCATCCTTTGATGTTTTACAAGAGTGAATGTGAGGAATAATGGCACATTTGAGAAACAAGGCTATCAATGCATGTGCCTGAGCATCTCTGCCATCCCAACGAAGTTGCCCTACAATAGGTGCAGTAAGAACCACAACACGAACAAGAACTTGAAGAATATCACCATCTTCAACACCATCTGCATCACCTTCAGTAACTGTATTTATAGGTGTAATATGACATTTTTCAACACCGTGCACAATATTCCATATTCCTTTTGCAACCAATACATGACACATCATATAAGCCCATACTTGGTAATTGTTACCATCCAACTTATCCTTAACAACCAACGTATGGAATACATCACTACTTTTAGCCATGGCCACTAACTAAAATACCATGATGCAAAAAAATGATTATATCTCAAAAAGTTGAATAGAACTACCCCGTCAAGTTGCACTAAACTTGTAGCAGACTTTGAGGCACTTACACTGGCAAACCGAAACCTGTATATGGCACAAAAAGACAAAATTACCTGCATAAGCACTATGATAGTGCGTTTGGAGACTGAAACAAGCTCAAATCGGGATTTTGATACCACAAAACAAAGTGGTTTTGAACTCCTAATTGCCTTGAGTATGCTCGCCAATTTTCGTGCGATTGAGAGACTGTGACTGGAGGGGTGTTGACGATGCCCTAGATAAAACAATGACTTGCTATGATACCAATTGTTGGAGTTTGAGGTCTACGGAAGTACGCAAACAACACAAAGAAGAAGAAGAAGTTTGGAGCACAACACACAATACTGAATGTATTAGCAAGAGAATGCACAAAGATAAGTGACCCGTTAGGGTTATAGGCATATATGCAAGCCAAGGGAAAAAACCTCCTAAAGAAGGAAAAAAGTGCCTTGGCAATCCTAGTGTGTTCACACACATCACTACCTAAATATATCAACAATGCCTATGAAGCTCAAAATTCTTAATCACACTAATTTCAAAAGCTAAACTACATGCACATTCTAACTTGACGATCAACCTATATGCTTGGGGTTAGATTAAATGGCAAACTTTTGGGCCCTTTAGGTAAAATATTCATGATTAAAATTGGACTTTTTACAAGTAAGCGGCTCATAAAGGAAACACCAAGGCAATTTAACACTTATATCAGTTTTGGATTCAGTAATGGATACATACTACATTTTCTATGAAACATCTTTTTAAGAGCCATGTTCTCTTGTCCAATCCATGCTATAGATGTTTAATGCAATGGAAGATTGTGATTACACGAGGAATTTCGTGGAAAAATTTCCTCGTGGAAAAATTTACTGCAAAGAAATGTTAGGAGCTTTAGAAGTATAGTGTAAAAGAAAAGTACAAGAACGAGGTTTTAATGAATTCTAAGAAAATGCGACTCTAGTTTCCAAAATAAGTTTCGCATTCAAAAATCATAATCTAAATATCTCCAACTTCTCTTTTCTCTCTCTATCTTTTTGAAATATCTCCAACTTCTCTTTTCTCTCTCTATCTTTTTGAAATGGAGTATGATCTTTTAACCTACTCAACGTGTGGGTTGACAATTTTGAAAGAATAAGCACACAAACTTATTGGATTTCTTTACCCTCCACAAGATAGATTCAAGTAGGCAAATAAAAGATCTCGAATCTCTGAATTTTAAGTTAATGGTCTTTTTGGAAGTTCGACTTGTTTATGAGTTTGATTTTTATTTATTTTTGGAATTTTGGCTGAAGCTTAATCTCCTCGGGCTTGAATGTATTGAAAGAACAATTGTACAAGTGAAAAGCATAATACCTATGGGAGATTCTTCGTATCTCACAAAGCTGGGGTAAGACTTCCAAAGCATCACAAAAAAAGGATTGCTCGAAGGCATCCAGTTTTAACAACCCAAAAGCATTACAAGAATAGAGTGAACACATTGGCCTAGGCCTGTCCAGAAGCCTAGAGGGATCACACAACCTCCGCTTCACCAGCTAGTAGGGATTGAACATACAATCTCTGCCTCAAGAGGTGAGTGCTCAAATAGCTTGAAATTTGAAGGTACAATTTCCACACCTAAAAAATCCTTTTTTCCATTTTCAACGGTTAATGTCGAACCAATCTTCACATATTATTTTTATCGAGTGGGCATGGTTTAACAGATGTGCCTTGTACTCTTAAGCAGATGGCCAAGGTTCAAGTCCTGCTTAGAGCCGGATGCTTCAAAATTCTTCAAGATGAGTGCCTCTACCTTACGAAATCGAGTGTGTGTCTTTCCAACTCATTGTACTCTAAAAAAAAAAAAAAAACTTCACGTATTAAACCTTAAACCATCAGCATAGTTCATAGTCAATGTGTTTATCACTATAGCATGCACCCCCGTACGGATTAATAGTTCTAATTGTCACCAATACACCACGGCCGCCTTGAAAATAGACTACGGCTTCTCGTTCATAAGCTATTTCTAACATCTTTATGGAAGTTCAAAGTCATGGTGGTCCATTTTTCTTTCTCATGTCATAATTTCTCGAGGTTTCGTTAAACAGACTGTTAATGGCTTTCGCTGTAGGCTAATCGTACTCGATGATGGTTAGAATTGCGCACAACAAGCGTATGTGAGAAGGTTCGGCTGCACGTGGCTGCTTCCCGCCTTCGTGCTGTGGTGGCTATGTTCTTTCTGACAGTTGCGCGCGCCTTCCATCGTGAAAGTCCAAAGCTTGTCCAGAGAAAGGGCTAGCGCACGTAGACTGTGTGAAGCACCGAAGAAGATGCCGTCCGTAGTGACCAGCGGGCGTATTGAGAGGCTGGAGCTGGAGAATTTCAAGTCCTACAAAGGACATCAGGTGATCGGGCCTTTCAAGAATTTCACGGCCATTATTGGTCCTAATGGAGCAGGTAAGTCCAATCTGATGGATGCAATTAGCTTCGTGCTGGGCGTACGTTCCATGCAGCTTCGAGGCGCCCAGCTAAAGGATCTCATATACGCGTATGATGACAAGGAGCGCGAACAAAAGGGCAGAAGGGCCTTTGTTAAACTTGTCTACCGTACTAGTAAAGGAGAGGAGCTCCAATTTGCGCGCATAATTACGAGCTCTGGTTTTAGTGACTACAAAATCAATTCGAAATCTGTGACTTGGGATGAGTACAATGCGAAAATGAAGTCCCTTGGTATTCTCATCAAGGCTCGCAACTTTCTAGTATTTCAGGTATGGGCTATCGTTACTCGATGCAATTCAAAAGTTATAAATGGACTGCGGAGTGAGTCACTCGGTAGGTGCTTATGCGAGAATGCGTGCATGGTTCATTCGCACGATGTCAAGAGTTATGTCAAGTCCTGACATTAGCACTTAACTGAAGGAGGCTGGAAGTACGTATTCTGCTCATAGAATGTGAGACCTGCTGCAAAATGCAGACATTCCCGCGCAAGATATTTAATGGTGAACGAAAATGTCCAGTTTTTTGTTTTCTTCTTTGTCTGGTTCTACTGAACCATTTTTTTCTAGTCTTATGAAAGGCCTATGAAAGTTATACTTCTAAAACCATAGGTTGATGCTCTTGTTTCCTCATCAAGGTGTGAGTCTATTTGAGCATCTTTGCAGATCAAAGATTACTTGTTAAATTGATACCAAATTACACTAAGACCTTGATTGATGGGTTCTTTAATGCTACCTAATTCTCTATAATGGTTGATCTATGGGTCGTTTGATATTGGTCTTCCTCGTAATCATATCAGCAATCAAGGTTCAAATGTTAAGTTGTGTTTGCAGTGTGGGCATGAAGTTTGCTACAAGAGATCTATCTCTTTGTGATTTTGTAAATTGCAAAACTTGTGATATTATGAAGAAGAAAATAAGGTCCTTAATGATATTCTGTCTGTTTATATCGAGTTGAAACCTTGAGGTGCTCTTTATCAAAATCCCTATGACGGACCATGGAATTTTGTGCAGGGAGACGTTGAATCTATAGCATCTAAGAACCCAAAAGAAATCACTGCATTGTTTGAGCAAATATCTGGATCAGAGGAATGCAAGAAAGATTATGAAGATTTGGAAGTGCAGAAAGCTCGTGCTGAAGAAAAATCAGCATTTGCTTACCAGAAGAAGAGGTCCGTAGCTGCAGAAAGGAAGCAAAAAAAAGAGCAGAAAGAAGAAGCTGAAAAACATTTGAGGCTTCAGGGGGAACTGGTATGAAATTTGCTGGTTTGGGACATGTTTATGTTGTCTGCATATCTCTGCTATTTTTCATTTTTCCCTATCTAAAGCTCAAGCTCAGTGGCATCTGGTTTTGTAGACATAAGCATGTTACATCTGTTGAAATTATCGGTTAACCATGAGGATACTATTTGGGTTCTTTCATATGGTGTATTAATTACTGTTGTACTTTTGTAGAAAACCTTGAAAACAGAGTACTTTCTTTGGCAAATGTATAACATCGAAAAAGATATTGAGAGAATCCAAGAAGAGTTAGAGGCTGAGAAGAAGAACCTTGAAGATGCAAATGCCACTCAAGAACATCTAGAAAATAAAGTAAAAGATAAGAAAAAAGAGCAGTCTGTAGTTCTGAAAGAAGGCCTTCTTTTTGACAAGAAAATTGCAAAAAAGAAAGCAGACCTTGACAAGAAGGTAAGTATATTGGAGTTTGTTTGATTCGATTACCTTTAGATGATTATCCCATGAAACAAAAGAGTTCATCAAGGTTTTGCTTCATGACTCCAGCATCCGGAAATATTGAAGCTGAAGGAGGAAAGAGCACGGATTTTACAGAAGATAAAGAACTGTGAAAAAGATCTGGAGAAAAAAATGGAAGATCAGAAGAAACAAGATAAAGAGATCACAAAATTGCAAAGGGAACTGAAGGATGTGACTGCTTCACTGGATGAATTAAATGCACAAAGCAAGGAGGGAGCTGGCACACTTCAATTAGCAGAGAGTCAGCTGCAGGAGTATCACAGAATGTAAGGAATAATAGTTTTGCATTACCCAGTTTATGTTCAATTTTTTTTTTTTTTTTTTTTTTGGAAACTTTTAAATGGATATGAACTTTAAGTAGATGTGTTGGGTTTTTGGGTCTATCTCTTCCATGTTTCATAGGTTATGGATGCATGCATGGAAGACAATAAAAGAGGTCTAGCCTCAATTATGCACCTAGCAGTGTTTCTTGGCACGATCATTTCATGCTCAACAGAATGTCTTATATATTCTGCACTCTGCATCATTCTTTCCCCACCTTTTCGATATTTAATTTTGAGAGTAATCAAGTTATTTAGAGATTATATATTGGTCTGGGAATCGATTATTACAATTATAATTTGTCACGTGCAAAATGTCAAAGCATTCCAAAGTATACACTGAAAGAAGAGGAACTTTGTTCAAACACAGAAATACTAAGAAATGCTTTTTGAAATGAGAGAGGTTCACAAAGCTAGACTGGCTTACTGGAGGTGGATTAACAATGCTGGACGGCAAAGTAATCCATCCATGTGTAGGGGAAGTATATTTTCTTCTTTTTTAAATAGAGGAAGCATGCTTTTCTTTCTTTTTTATGGAAGTTCAGATAGTACTTCCCTTGTTGATTTTCATGAGCCTATAATTGTTATTTTTGTGAATGTGGGTTTTCTCCAGGTTCGTCTCAGTTTATGCACATTGCAAAGGTGCCATTTTGTACATCAACTCCTTGTGGATGGCATCTGGGATTGAAACAAATTTTGGATAGAAATACTTCATTGAGAGCAAGCGTAATTTATTGTTCTTTTTATGGGTGCTTAATTGACTCCCTCTAGGAATTCTTGGGTGTTGTAGTCATCAACCCAATAAGTAATTCAATCAATGAGGCCTTCTACCTTTTTTGAATCAAAATGCTTCTCATTTTCTTGTTTACTATCAATATGTTGAATATAAGAATGATTCTCATTATGATATTTGTGTTGGAGTTAGACGTATGCGGAAGCATGCGAATAGCACAAGGAAGAAGAAGAAGCTTGGAGCACAACACACAATACCGAATGTATTACCACTAGAATGTACAAAGATAAGTGACCCATTAGGGCTATAGGCGTGTATACAAGGGGGGGGAACCTCATAAAGAGGGAAAAAAGTGCCCCGGCAGTCCTAGTGTGTTCACACACATCACTAGCTAAGTATATCAACAAATTCCCCCCGGGGAGTGATGCAGTGAACTAGGAAGTGGCATCATGTATAAGGAAGTGCCAAGCTATGTGGAAATCACTCCACAAAAGGAAGTAAGCCCAAAGCTTTGCAGAAAGCTTCAAACTTCTCCCTAGGGAGATCCTTCGATAAAAGACCTGCAATGTTCTCCTGCGTGGGCACATATGCCAAGCTGATCTCTCCAGTAAAGAACCTCTCGCTGACATAATGATAATGCACCTCAATGTGCTTAGTGCGAGCATGGAACACAGGGTTCCTTACAATTGCTAATGCGCTCTGACTGTCAGTGAAGATAATGGTGGCAGAAGACTGACCAACACCCAACAAGACTGACCAACACCCAAATCAGCCATAAGGTGTCTAAGCCACACACACTCAAGAGTCACTGTGAAAGCTTCCCTATACTCAGCCTCACAATTGGAAGTGGCCACAGTAGGCTGCTTGTTGCTTAGCCAAGATATGCATGAGCTACCTAGCATGAAGAAAAAACCACTAGTGGACACGCGAGTGTCATAGCAACCAGCCCAATCATCAGAGTCAGAAAAAGCATGCAAATCTAGCGGTAGTGATCCCCCCTTGGGATAAAACAACCCAAGTAGTGGGGTACCACTCAAGTAGCAAAAGATGCGCTTAACCACCTACCAATGCTTGACACCTTCGCAATGCATAAACCTGCTCATCTGTGAGATAGCAAACTGAATATCTGGTCGAGTAATGCATAAGTAAATCTGGCATCCAACAACCAATTGATAGATCAAATGCATCTCCAACATCATGAAGACTCAATTGTAAACATGTCTCCATAGGAGTGGCAATAGGTTTATAGTCTTCAAGGCCAAAACGGTGCAATGTGTGATCATTATTTGTGTTTTTCTGATGAAAGACAAGAAGACTGACAATGGTTGGTGAGGGTTCAAATAATTTCTCGGCGAATTAGATGTAAGAGAGCTTCTATGGGCTTTCAATTCACGAGGGTTCATTGGTGTGAAACAAAATATTTTTAAGTTGATCCTTGGAACCTCTTATGAGAATCTTCATCTTTAAATAATTAGAGTCATTCAAAGTTGATTTTATTTCCTTGTTTTTGTGTGTGTATATATACATACACATGTATGTATGTACGCATATATGTACATACGTATGTAGGTATGTACATATGTACATATGTATGTATTTATGCATGCATATATGCATGCATGTATTTATGTATGTATGTATGTATGCACGTAGGTATATGTGTGTGTGTGTCTATATATGCATGTGTTTGTGTGTGTGTATATATATATGTATGTATACATACATACATACATACATACATACATACATACATACATACACACACACACAATGTTATGTGTGTGTGCCCGCATGTGTATATGTATGTATGTATGTATGTATTATGCTTGTTTGTTTGTTGGAAATGAGAGCCTCTTTGGGACATGGGGTATCTAAAAGATAAATGGAGATGCTAGAAGTGGTATACGACATCACCAACAAAGCTTAGGTAGAGGGCATTAAAGTTTG
>CM035437.1:113441340-113541340 GCA_020310875.1 Ceratopteris richardii | reverse complement strand
ATGCTCCGAAGTCTGTGTAATAGGCATACTGTCTGGAATAGTGCCTCAACTAGCATCGGTGGTGCAGCGAGCTCTGCTCTAATGATATCATGTGGTACTGAAGGCTTGCTGCGGATAAGTCTGGCAATCATGAGGATATGTGGCCTCTCTAATGCTGTCCATACTGATGTAGCTAATCCCGGCCCCCATATGGCTGCCCCATACATGAGCGCTGGCGTAACCAAAGTGTCAAAGAGCCACCCCTTTGTGCGGGGCTCCTGAAAATATGCCTGGTGGCACTGTCTCTCCATCAAAGCTAGTGCTGCGTACCCACGTGTGATGCGGTCAAGGGCTGCCTGAGACATAGAGAAGACCCCTGATGCTGCTGTAAATGTCACTCCCAAGTAAACATATGATACGACCACCTCGATCGGTCCACCCGCTGCTGTGAACAAACTATGTCTGCGTACCTGTGCTGATGTATGAAGGATCATGACCTTGGTTTTACCAAGGTTCACAGATAATCCTCTGTTTCTGCAAAAGTCATCTAGGCCATGTAGATGATGCTGTAGACCTTCTGCAGACTCTGAAACCAATACAATATCATCAGCGTATAAAAGAATATGGACAGTGGATCCCTGTACCTCAATGCCATCTCCCCCCTGCAGCTGTATGTAGTCCACTATCTCATCAATGTAGAGACCAAAGAGGGTGGGTGAAAGAGGGCATCCTTGCTTCACCCCGATAGTGCTAGCAAGTGGATCAGATAAGCCCCTGGACATCTGACTCTACCAGATACTCTCTCGTATAATGCGTAGATCCCCCATATCATCTCCTCCGGAGCTCAGAGAGAGAGAGAGAGAGAGAGAGAGAGAGAGAGAGAGAGAGAGAGAGAGAGAGAGAGAGAGAGAGAGAGAGAGAGAGAGAGAGAGAGAGAGAGAGAAAGAAAGAAAGAAAGAAAGAAAGAAAGTCATATTAACGTCTTCTGGAGGCCAAACTTGGCCTATGAGACAAAAACCATGTACAAGTGTAGTAACCCTGTGTAGAAGATAAAATGAAATAAAAAGTATATCGCTACACAAAGCTATATAGGGCTGGAAAAGGCTGGGGAGATGTGGCTCTGACTCTGCAGATAGTGGCCACCTAATACATGGGGGGGGGTCCAAAATGTGAGTAAAACGCCCTAGCTACTGGTGATGGGTGGAGATGGGTGTAGTATGTGGTACATCGGTGGTCGTCTGAGTGCCTCCTGAAGGAAGACAACCCAGGGGGTGGTGGTACGCCTATGCTCCATCATGTGGTCGTAGGCAATCCTGATGCGTGAGATATCCTCCTGATATAGTCGTGGTCGACGATATCCGCCCATGCGTGGTCGGCGCTGTGCTCTCTGTGCTGCTGCCTGGTGGAGCGTGAGCCCTATAGATGGACCTCTCTGATGTAGCTCAACTCGTTGAAAGAACTGGGTAATGGTCTGCTGGGTACTCACCCGTGTCTGATGTATGGGCTGTAGTGACTGCTCTCGCCTCTCGTATGCTGCTGTGAGAAAGCGTCCCAAGCGTCTCTGGTCTCCCATAGTCATGCACAGCTGGAATGACTCCTCGATCTGGAACTGTGCTCGTAGGTCTATGTATGCTGGACATCTGATAACAAAATGCTCTTCACTCTCTACCTCTGTCTGGCATACTGGGCACCACCTCTCCTCACGGGGGACTCCCCTGGACCGACCCCTCTCAATCTCGAGCTGATGTGATGAAACCCGGAGCTGCCCAATGACGACTCGTGGGTGGTGGGGAAGGTAGGTCTGCATGTATCTCGGAATCTCGATGAAGCCCGTGCCCGATATATGTAGAAAATGCTCGCGGTAGTAGAGCATTTTCGGTGGCAATGTACCCCTAGGGCTCACCCATGTCCTCTGTATGTATGTATGCCATATCTCCTGACGAATGATCCTATTCCTCTCTTGATGAGAGAGCGAGTAGGTGGGTGCATGAGAGTCGTACTGTAGTGGTGGTAGCCTGTCTATGTCAAAGCCATGGTGGGCAAGCCAGTCTCGTGTCTGTGCATACCATGAGGAGGTGTCGCCTGCTAATGCCATATCACGTGATGCCTCGAAAGCACGATAAGCAATGCGCTCTGTATCCATGCCTCGAAGTCTGTGTAATAGGCATACCGTCTGGAATAGTGCCTCAACTAGCATCGGTGGTGCAGCGAGCTCTGCTCTAATGATATCATGTGGTACTGAAGGCTTGCTGCGGATAAGTCTGGCAATCATGAGGATCTGTGGCCTCTCTAATGCTGTCCATACTGATGTAGCTAATCCTGGTCCCCATATGGCTGCCCCATACATGAGCGCTGGCGTAACCAAAGTGTCAAAGAGCCACCCCTTTGTGCGGGGCTCCTGAAAATATGCCTGGTGGCACTGTCTCTCCATCAAAGCTAGTGCTGCGTACCCACGTGTGATGCGGTCACGGGCTGCCTGAGCCATAGAGAAGACCCCTGATGCTGCTGTAAATGTCACCCCCAAGTAAACATATGATCCGACCACCTCGATCGGTCCACCTGCTGCTGTGAACAAACTATGTCTGCGTACCTGTGCTGATGTATGAAAGATCAAGACCTTGGTTTTACCAAGGTTCACAAATAACCCTCTGTGTCTGCAAAAGTCATCTAGGCCGTGTAGATGATGCTGTAGACCTTCTGCAGACTCTGAAACCAATACAATATCATCAGCGTATAAAAGAATATGGACAGTGGACCCGTGTACCTCAATGCCATCTCCCCCCTGCTGCTGTATGAAATCCACTATCTCATCAATGTAGAGACCAAAGAGGGTGGGTGAGAGAGGGCATCCTTGCTTCACCCCGATAGTGCTAGTAAGTGGATCAGATAAGCCCCCTGGACATCTGACTCTACCAGATACTCTCTCGTATAAGGCGTAGATCCCCCATATCATCTCCTCCGGAGCTCCGATGTCAAGGAGTCGTTTGAAGAGTCGATCCCTGGGAATAGTGTCAAATGCTTTGCGAAAGTCCACAAAGCAACAATATAATCTCCTCTTCCTCACCCTGGCCTGGTCGATCAGGCATCTCAGAGTGAAGATGTGGTCAATGGTAGAGTAATCTCGTCTGAAACCTGCCTGTCCTGGAGCCCTGATGCCCTTCCTCTCAGCGAGAGTACTCAACTCTGTCTCTAGTACCGCCCCATATAACTTGGCCAATATAGGGCCAATCATGATCGTCCGGTATGTACCTGGATCCATAGTATCACCTGACTTATGAATGGGCACTATGGTGTGCTCAGTCCATGAGTCTGGGAACCCTTCAACCAATGCACGGTTGAAGAGATGGGCAATGAGCGGTGCGAGAGTCGTGCCTCCATAGATGAGGTGCTCTGCCTGTAAACCGAAATGATCATGGGCCCTGCCATGCTGCAGCCGGGCAATAGCGCGTCCCACCATAGTGGGTGTGAAGAAGTCAGAGGTAGTAGGACGTGAGCTCTGCGGTCTGGGAATGGGAGGCTGGCCTGGGATCTCGTATAGGCCCCGTGCATAGCTATGCCAAGTGCTCGGGTCTCGGATAGGTGTCTGCTGTCTCCTCTCTCTCAAATGTCGCCATGCCACTGCACTGTCTCGACTCATGAGCAAATGGTAAATATCCCAATACTGTCTCTCCTCCCAGTCCCGCCGTTTGCGGCGAGTAAGGCTCTGCATGCGACGCTGTGCCTGTGTGTGTGTGTAATATCTCCTCTATGCTCTAAAATCCGTAGGTGCTTCCGTAGCTCACGACAATCTGCATCATACCAGCGGTTCTGGGGCATGGATCCTGTGCGTGGAGGGTGCCTATGTGTGCGGTGTGGGAAGCTGCGGAGAGCTGAATCCTGTAGGATGGAGGTGATATGTGATGTAAGTGTGTCCAAAGGTGAGAATGGATCAAGGGAGAGTAGGCGGGTTTGTAAATGGTGTGCATAAACATGTGAGAGCTCGTGTGTGAAGTGTATCGTGGTATGTATCTCAGTGGGTGAGGGAGGGTCTAATGGAATCGGAGATGAGAGTGTGAATGTGATAAATGTGTGGTCAGCACCGGGTGGGCGTCGTCCAATACTAAGTGAAGGGATGAGTGAAGCTCCAGAGGTAGTACCCAAAATGTAGTCGACTGTGCTCTCACCTCCCCCGTGAGGGAAGCAAGTAAATCCGCCTGAACCTGGCCAACGATTCATCCCGTTATATATAACGAGATGATGTCGGCTGCCTAGCTCGAGTAGATGTCTGCCATAGCCGGTGGTGTCCTGACCCGTATCTGCTGATACCCTGCTCGTGCTTATCTCATCGGGGTCTCTGGCCCTCATGATCTGTGGGTGGTCCATGTCGTATGCCTCGCACTGATGCGACTGAGTGCGGCCATTGAAGTCCCCCATAAGGAAGACTTCACCTAGTGTGCTGTAATGTAGTATCTCGTCTGAAAGCGCTGTGTATGGTGAGTCTCTATCTCGGATCGGTCCCCCCAGATCCTGTCCTGCGTATCGAGATCCGCCTGGTGGGAAGTAGCATATAGCAATGTAAATCGAGCTCCCCTGTGCTATCTCCATGCGAACCCACATGTATCGTGCCTCCTCATCTCTACCTATAATATGGATCCGACTCTGTATCTCCTGTCGAAATACGATGGCCACTCCTCCCGATCCTCGTGCTGTACTCTGTCTCATCGTGGTCCTGAATGCAGATTCCCAATGAAAACCTGCAATGCGTGGTAGACCTCTCTCTGGGCTCTCGTGTGTCTCTGTGATGCACGCAAAGTCATGTGATGCGAGGATCTCCTCGACTCTGTCTGGTCGCGTCCAGAGTGCCCCGTTGCAGTTCCACACTGCTCCTCTGAGTGGTATCTCCTGGTGTAGTGATGTCTCATAGGCCGCATTGCCCTATTTGATAGGGCGTCCATCTATGAAGACCTTACCATCACGGTAAAAGGCCTTCCTCCCCTCTCGACGTGCCTGGAGTATCTCTGGCATGCAAGCGCGTCGGTGTGCCACCTGCATATGCGTGAGGTCCTCGTCCATGTAGAGAGAGAGAGAGAGAGAGAGAGAGAGAGAGAGAGAGAGAGAGAGAGAGAGAGAGAGAGAGAGAGAGAGAGAGAGAGAGAGAGAGAGAGAGAGAGAGAGAGAGAGAGAGAGAGAGAGAGAGAGAGAGAGAGAGAGAGAGAGAGAGAGAGAGAGAGAGAGAGAGAGAGAGAGAGAGAGAGAGAGAGAGAGAGGCATGCATGTATGTATGTGTGTGTGTGTGTGTGTGTCTGTCAATGCACCTTGCCTCGGGTAAGGTTTGGCACTCTAACCTTAAACGACCTCTAATGCACTGAATACACGGAACGGAACACACCTAATTGCATTGATTCAGTCTCAGTTCTACAGTATATAACCACCGTTGGGCATTGATGATGTTAGTGGGGATCTCATAGTATTTAGATGATGCTATGCATAATGGAGCTGATGGCTTTATTGTCTTGTGATTGATTACCATGAGCTTAATTGCACTTTCCTTTGAGGGTGAATTTGGGGTTTGCCTGGATACATCTTCGTATGTATTGAAGAAGAGCACCTTTTCCACTTAGTGTTTATAGTTTATGCTAAATATTGTCCGCAACACGAAGGTAGTCTATATGGCATGACATTCATTAATGAGTTGAGCAGTTTTTTAGCTTGAATCATTACATTCAAGAGAATAATCTACCAAATGATTGTCACATTGATTGCCAGGTAAGATTGTTCATCCAATTGTGGAGGGATATCACTTAAAAGTGATCAGTTTTAGTAGAACTATCATGTTAGTGTTGTATAATTGTGAAACCTAGAGGTTAGAACACTAATGTATCTTTTGCTACAACAAGAACATATCTTTTGCTCATCTTTGAAGTTCGCAGTGTGTGTTTTATCATAGAGTATCTCAATCATGCTTCAATTACATATGTTAAAATGGCCACAAAAATTGTATACTTCTGAACTCTCGTGTATTGTCTATCACGTTCTTAATAAGCCAATATGTTGAAGATATCAAGAATAATAAAAAAACATAATAAATTACGTATTTGCACTGCCTCTTGCTTGAAGGGGAAAATCATCCCTCTTCATTTTTACCCCCTTTTGTACATTTCAATCACCAAAACAATACAGTAAAGGCTGGACTAACATTTTTTACTCTTGACATTTCCAGAAAGGCCATCCCAGTTTGAAAGGCTGTCCTTTTATGAGATGGCATGTAACGCCAGAACATATTTTGGGTTCCAAGGAATTGAGTTCTTGAGTTATGAAGCATTGTATGACGAGCAGAATCATAACTTCTGGTGCAGCTTCAAGAGCTTTAAATGTAACTTAAGTGGGTGTCTGAAAAACTGTAAAGAAATCACTTGGTATTCTGTCTGCCTGCTGTGCATAATTTTAATCTGCAACAGAGCTTGCTTTGGCATAGTGTGGTATTACTATAAGATTGTTTCTTCTCTTGGAGGCTGTGTGAGCAGAGGTCCCTTATAGATTGGGTTTACTTAAGCCTTGTTCTCTCTGCTGCTCTCTAGTCACAACTTAAGAATCTTGAGAATGTATTGCAAAAGTCTTTGAGCACAAAAGACCTTTATCAAAACTCGTGTCCTCTATCCTTATGGGCTCGGTGCTTAAGGTGAGTGGGTTGTCTGCAAAAGCCACAGGATAATTCTGTGTGTCTAGCCAGGTATATTTCATGGGGATATTGTTCGGTCATGCATCTCTGACAGTATGTCATGAATTTTAGTGACTTAAAGTGAAGCTTGTGGAGGTAGAAGGCCCCTGGGTTCCTCCTTTTTGTACATTGTACTCTTGTCTTTTCCCCTTTATTTGTACCCTATAAAAGGTCTTCAACAGAACAATGTCTAGCCGCTGCATTCATTTATATATAAATAAAGCATCTCTTCCTTTGCTCAAGGTTTCTCCATGCTCACTCTTCCTCTGTTTTCATCCTCGTGGTATGCTCCTGTACTGCTGTGTTCTCTTGTGGCTACACAGCTGAACTCTGTTTCATTGCTGCTGTGTGTTATTTCAGCCTCTGCTCAAGCCTTCTAGAGTTGCATTTATTTCAAGAAAGCTTTACATCATGGGAGATGGATTTGGATTTCTGATGCCTCTTCTGAATTTGAGAGAGTGAGTCAATAATTATATGCAAGGAGAAGGGTGCATGATCCAAACTTTATGTCAAGGTAGATCACTACTTCCTGGGCCAGCGGACAAGCCCACTATGTAGTTGATATACATCTATTATCTGCTATGTAGTTAGATCACTACTTCCTGGGCCAGCGGACAAGCCCACTATGTAGTTGATATACAGAATTTAATGACATATGGTGGTAGGGTTGTTTTCTGGGTACGTCTGACTCCTAAATTTCAGGAATGTGAATAGCAGATAAATCTGTATTGATGTCTCCCATTTTTGTTGTTTTCGGCTGCTCTCAATGTGAGTTTTGATGTCACTTACCACTGTTTTCCAGCATCTAGTTTTGGTAGAGTTTCTTTCATCACTCGACAGATAATGCGACTAACCATGACTTTACTATGTGTCATTTTGATGAGGATGTTGTTATTATGTATGTGGAAATTTCAGCTTCTGTTTTTTGCATCTAGCAAGGAGGAAGCAGGAACGAAGAGTGCAAGATTGAAACAGGACAAAGAGGTGCTCGATCAGCAACAACAGGCTGACGAAGAGGTACTCAAAAACTTGGAGGAAAATTCCCAGCAGCTTCAGAGTAGGGATCAGCAGTTAGCATCACAAGAGGAACAGATGCAAGCCCGATTGAAGAGACTATTAGAGACAGTTTCTAAAAACAAGCAGGAACTGTCTGAGGCTAGAGCTGAGTTTACTCAGATGCAAGATAAATATCGCAAGTCACGGTATGTTTTTGGTGCTTTTTTAAATGCTGATTTTGAACTGCTAATTTGTTTTACTATTCTTTTCAGGACAAAATATGATAATCTCAAAGCAAAGGTTGATGAGATAGAAGGACAGCTTCGAGAAGTCAAGGCTACCAAACGGGAGAGTGAGCGTGATGCAAGGTTGTCTGAAGCAGCAGAGAGCATAAAACGTCTTTTTCCTGGTGTTCATGGGAGAATGACAGACTTATGCAGACCGATCCAGAAAAAGTATAATCTTGCAGTGACTGTAGCCATGGGAAAGTTTATGGATGCAATTGTAGTTGAAGATGAGCACACTGGCAAGGAATGTATCAAGGCATGTCCATATAATTAATCATTTTTCACCTTTGGTCAATTATCGATCCCCTGGGGTACTCATCTCATTTTGCTATGCAGTACTTGAAGGAACAACGGCTTCCTCCTCAAACTTTCATTCCTCTTCAATCAGCACGAGTTAAACCAATTCAGGAGAAAATGCGTACACTTGGAGGATCGTCCAAATTGATTTATGATGTTATACAATATCCATCTGAATTTTACTTTATCATATGCATCTTTGAATCAAATCTAGTGTCTGTCGTGAATCTCATTGTTTTGATTTAACCATGTCACATTTGACCCTGCTTTGGAGAAGGCAGTGTTGTATGCTGTAGGCAACACACTTGTCTGTGATGTTCTGGATGAGGCCAAGTCTTTAGCATGGGGTCGTGAGCGATATAAAGGTGTGATCACTTTTTGAGTGAAATTTACTATGTTTCTAAGTTTTGATGCTCTCAATATAGCTTGGTTTGATTGGTACAGTGGTGACACTTGATGGTATCTTGCTATCAAAGTCTGGCACTATGACCGGGGGTTTAAGTGGTGGAATGGAAGCTCGCTCACAGAAGTGGGATGATAGAGCGATTGAAGGTATTGATCCGCATTTTTCATATAATCAGTTCAATATATTTGTGTTATTCAAACATTGTATAATGAGAGCAACAACTTGAATGTTTCAGTTTTTGTAACATTATTTTAATTTTTGAACGTAATACTTCATTTCGGTGACAAAAGTGATAGCCGAATGAGAGAAACAGAGTCTCACATATTCAATGATGTAACTCAGGTCTCTTAGATTCTCGTTTTTGGGGACTTTGTGTTCCTGTAATTATAGATAAAGAATATTCATGTTTTCCCCAAACATTAAAATTATTACTGTTTGTGTTGAGAAAGTGTCAGTGAAATTCTACGGATGACATTGTGGCTTGAAAATTGTTTTTGAAAACTGAAATTACTATATCTAGTGATCAATGAGCCTATATCTCGGGTATTGATACCGTGTGGAATTGATTTTGAAGCTTTTGTCAGAAAGTGTAAGGTGGGTTCGATTTTTTTGGTTACACTTGCAGATTGTATTGATAATGATTGTTAGAATGAGTCATGGCAGCATAATAGAACAGCACACTTTCAAGATAAACTACGAAATTTTTGTTTTTGCAGGCCTCTGTGTGGTCAGCTAAGCTATACTGTTTTGACTTTTTCTGCTTGGTTGCCTCCTAGGCCTGAAGAGGAATAAAGAGCGTTATGAAGCAGAAATGGCAGAACTAGGCTCTGCGAGGGAGATGCAAAGCAAAGAGGCAGAAGCAGCTGGGAAAATTACCGGACTTGAAAGGAAGATACAATATGCAGATGTTGAAAAGGCATGTGTTTTCAAACAGATCTGTTTCTTGAAAAATTAGTTTAAGATGATCTTTCACTCATCTTTTAGTTGAGCAGAAAACTATTGAAGAGAAATTGGTTAAGCTACGCCAGGAAAGGGATGTTATTTCGAAGGAGATAAGTCGAATCACGCCGGAGATAAAAAAGGTACTTTGTGAATGATGCAGTATGCAGTGTTTGTTTAGATTACTGAAATGTAATGCGTGGTCAAAGATTAGGGAGAGTATATCAACAAAGAACAAAGCTATTGTGAAGCTTGAAAACCGGATCAATGAAGTAATAGACAGAATATACAAAGACTTCAGCAAATCTGTGGGTGTTGCCAATATTCGCGAATATGAGGAAAATCAATTGCGTGCGGCTCAAGAGATGGCAGAAAGGAGATTGCGATTGAGTAGCCAAATATCAAAACTAAAGAATCAGTGAGTGCTTTACACAAGTCAAGCTCTAGTCTAAGTTTGTTCACACTTACATGCTGATTATTTGGGGTTTTTAACAGACTTCAATATGAGCAGAGAAAAGATACTGAAGGTCCTGTGAAGAAAGTTGGTTCTGCTCTTGAGGCTTTGAAGGAGGAACTGGTAAAAGTACAAAATAAGGAGACAGATGCAAAGACGGCAATGGATACTGCAACAAAACAATTAGAAGATATGAAAAAAGATGCAGAGGGTTTGATTCTTGATATCAGTCTGATCATTCTTATTTTGTGAGTATCACTTGCTTCAAATTGTGAACTGATACATCGCTTTTCTGTGTGTTTTGCAGCAATCAAATCCAAGGCTGATGGATTTGAGAGTGAGATACAAGAATTGAAGAAGGAAATAACTAATGGCACAGGAACCTTGGGCAAGCTTAAAAAGGTCCTAACTGTGAAGGTAATAAGAAAAATGATATTGCAATGATTCCAAGGTCTCTTGGTTCAACCATCACACTCTTATTTTTCTGATGCTGCAGGAGACACAAATTGAGCAATTGAAGGCCCGTAGGCAGGAAGTAGTAGAGAACTGTGAGCTGGACCAAATAAAGCTTCCATCTACGTCAGATTCTATGGAGATAGATTCAGGAGGATCAAATGGACAGCTAGTAACATATGATTATTCACAACTGGGCAAATCAATTACTCAGGTATTAGTCTGTACATTTTCATTAAGGTTTTGATTCTCCATGCACAGCAATATCATGAAAATTTGTACATTAGTCTTGATGTACAGTCTCTCTTCATGGTATGAATGATGCACAAAACTTATTGAGGGTGTGAAAGTACTGTTCTTTTTGCTTCAGTGCCTTAAGTGGGTATGCACTTTGTATATGAAGTATCTTGATTCATGAAAGGTTGTACCAGGATGCTACACCCTCTGCAAGAGAAAAACTTGATGCAGAGTTCAAGACAAAGTTGGCTTCAATTACTCACGAATTAGAAAAAACAGCACCAAATTTAAAAGCCTTGGATCAGTATGAAGTACTTCGAGAAAGAGAAAGGGAAGCAATAGAGGAGTTTGAGGTTGCTAGAAAAGAGGCGAAAGAGGTAACAGATAACTACAACAGGGTCAAACAAACAAGGTGATGATCAACAGTGAAACAAAAAGTGCACTTTCAAGTTGAATTCATCATCTCATGAGTTTGTAGGAGAGGTCTTTTGATGTTTTGAATGATTGGCAGGTACGAGAGGTTTATGGATGCATTCAACCACATATCCACAAACATTAATAAAATATATAAGCAGTTAACACAGAGTGCCACACATCCACTAGGTGGAACTGCATACCTTAGTCTGGAAAATGAGGATGAGCCATTTTTATATGGGATCAAATACACCGCAATGCCCCCGACAAAACGCTTCAGGGACATGGAACAACTTTCTGGTGGAGAGAAAACTGTCGCTGCTCTTGCTCTTTTATTTTCGATTCACAGGTGCATTAGCAGTTGCTCATGAAAAGAGTGTGACAGTTGTGTGCAATATTTTGCTGCTATCTAACACGTATCCATATATGCAGCTATCGACCATCTCCCTTTTTTGTTCTTGATGAAGTAGATGCTGCACTTGATAACCTGAATGTCGCCAAAGTTGCAGCCTTCATTAGAGCAAAGTCCAGGGATGACACTATAGGTCAAGTTAATGCAGACAAGGGAGTTGGCTTTCAAAGTGTTGTCATATCATTGAAAGATACTTTCTATGACAAAGCGGATGCTTTAGTTGGAGTTTACAGAGATTCAGAAAGGAGGTGAGTACTTTGTAGGTCAATGTAACATCTTTGGTTTACTCAACCCAAAATTTTTTCTGAACTAATTGTGTATTGCAGTTGCTCGAGTACTTTAACCTTTGATCTCAGCAAGTATAGTGAATGAGGTATGAGATTATTTGGATCAAGCTGCGAGACATTAGTTTGATTTGTCATACTCCTCTGGCAGCTGGTCTCTGTTATGTAATCTCTGTACACCAATGATGTAAATATTCCCATATCATAGGTAGCACACAGTTTGTGCCACTCTCTGTATTGTTGTAGTATGCTCTCTGGCTTGATTGCCAGGATGTAGGATTATCTAACATAGCAAGTATTACTCCCCGCCTGGAACATGAATTTTATGGTTCTATGTGACAAAGCTTCTGCAGAGAAAGCAGAAGCTGGCATTCTATCCATAAAGAAAAAGTAGAATAGGAGTTCTTTTACATTTAGAAATTAGCTGAAGGGTAAAATTCATTTTTTTATAACTTTGTGTAATATAGTTCCTTTGTGGGCAAATATGCTTTGGTTTATGGGTTTTCTGAGGTTTTTATTTCAAACAGGCAGTCTCTCTTTCTCTCTCTTTGTTTGTAACAAGGTAATAGTGCTTCACTGTTTTCAGTACCTGTAGCCATGATACAATGTGTCATAGGGGTTTAAGGCCACTCAAGTGTATACAAAGAAGACAATTTAGGAGGGTGACAACGAATGCATAATACAGGAAATCAGAAGAAGATCTAGTAGTGTGGATTTTTGAGGTGCTGTCCTGCTTATGGCCATGGAGGCAGCACTGATGCCATGATTGAATCCACAGTAGGGGAGCTAGCTTTAGGAAGATGATTCTGAAGCCAAATTAGGAAGTAAGATAGACACATATGATCATATCATTCTTTTTAAACAGCTTTATTATAATTGAAGTGGTGGCCCGTAAGTTATAAGACTAGATTGGGATTTGTTGACAGATGGTGTTGTTATTATATTATCATTGTCTATCTCATTAATTGTATACTGTGTTGCATGCGTGTATGGGCTCCATTATGAGAAGTCAATTGTGCATTGCCTCATTGGTGGGAAGCTGGACTTACATGCTGGATTAGGGTCACATTGGACAATTTATGGTTAGTAGATGTCTTAGGTAGACTTTGCTCATTATGGATATTTTGGGCATATTGGAATTTGGAATGTAACACAAGCTGTTGGCATTTTAATTTGCTGACTGCCTGTGGATTGGGAATTTGAGCTTGATTGACCCTGCAACTTGATAGGGCTGGTGTCTAATTTTGCTGATTGTGAAGTTTGTTGGTCTGCTCAGTCGTTTTCATGTCTGTAGACTTTGTATATGGATTCACGAATGAGCAGTAGTCCAGTATGTGGGTGGTGATTGCCCATGTACAGTTTCCCACGCTAAGATTACATCTCTCCACTGTGTATTTATAGAGGATTTTTGCATGAGTAGAGACATAGAGTTTGTTACACTTACGTGTCCCTCGAGTAGCTTTGATGTGAACTGTTACCCTTTTATGGAGACTTTTTTTTACTCTAGAGCTTGCTAGAAGGTTTTTTCCCATGTAACCACATATACATGATATACTTGAACGTGATGCTACTTTTTACTAAGGGATTCACTTATAGCTCTCATTTCACTCGATTCTAATATTACTAATCATTGTTCATCATCATCAGAAGAGAACTCCTCCAGCTTTTTTTTTTTTTTGTTTTTTTGTTTCTCAATCTTCTTCTACGTGCATCTTTACTCTCTTACTCATTCAACAATGGTATTTGAACGAGTTCAGCTCCTTCTCAACCTACTATCTTTCGCATCTGTCGCCATGTTCACTTTTAATCGTGTAAATCAGTTTGGAAGCATAGAAGTTCAAGTTCAGCACTCGGATAACATTTCCACCAAGTGCATCGGGGTTTCATCCCCCTTTCGAAGCCATTTGTGCAGTCAGATTTGCCACTGGGATTATGGATTGTGAGTTGCATTTCAGCTTTGTTTAAGTTCATCTCTGGCTACTTTTAAACTTTTTGGTATAATGGCAAGGAACAATGACTTGTTTGGCGTGCTTCAAGCTGAAGATGAGTTTGGTGGGATTGACTACCCCATGTGGTTTTACATGATGAAGCATGTTATTGTTGCAAATCAACTATAGAACATAGTGGCAAATGTTGCCAAGTGATCCGACAACTTTTTTACTATGCAATATATTGTCAATAGATTCACATTTTCTTCTAGTAGAGAGACTTCGCCTTCTTCATATACATAAGAGAAACTTCGGGGGAATGGAAAAGATATTCAAATTCATGCATTGTTTACTCTTTTGTGAAGCATTATATTGTTCCACACATCCGATCATATATTACTTCAAGGCAAACTTGGGATACTTGCTTCTTTGTATGGCGTGTGCAATTGAGCATGTGTTGCATAGTTAAGAAAACAACTTGAAGATGTGTGTATGATTGAAAATGAGTTAGTGAATGCATATGTTACACACCAAGAATTTGATAGAGATAAACACTGATGGACTCATTTTGATCCTCTTCCACACCTCTTCCTTCCTTGATGATGGTATGCAAAAGAAGAATTGTAAGTATTATAGAAAGGTCGGATTTACCATTGATGAATGTAAAAAGCTTGTCAAGCGTAATGAAAACAAGAAAAAAAATGTCACATCTGTTGATAATACGTTCAATGCAAATAATGATGAAGCTAATGTTTCTCAAGATATTTGAGCATGTGTTGGTACATCTCATTATGATTCATCATCACATTCTACATGTATGATTGTGAACGCGGTTGATTTGGATTGGTCTTAATTGAAAATATATTTTTTGCATCGCTTGGATACATATAAGAGAGTTTCTTCAAATGTCTTGCTTACTCGTACTTTTTCTATGGTTGAAATGGAGGTATGATATGCTCGTTTTGATCATGTAAATTTCAATAGTTTGTTTTACTTGCAAAGAAGGATATGGCTATTGCTTTATTGACAGTTGAGTCCATTGAAAAGCATATATGTGAAGATTGGGTACTTGAAAAAATGCATCGTGATTTTCCAAAGATGGTGTTACACATGCTACACAAAAATTGAAACTTGTTCATAGTGATGAATGTGTTTTGATCAAGACCATCTTTTGACAAACATGTATACTTTGTTACCTTCATTGATGATGCAACACATCACACTTGGGTGTATGCTATGAAAGCAAAGAATGAGATATTCTTTTGCTTTAAGATAATTTTAGCTATGATTAAAGTTCTTTTGGTAATAAGCTTTTGACTTTTTGCATGGATCGTGACCGTGAATATATGTCATATGAAGTTGATGCATTTTGTAGCCTTCAAAAAGGTGCCTCAAGTTTGGGCAAAGAGGACACCATTTCAGATTTTTGCAGGCGTAGCAAACTAACAAAATTCAGATGACCAAAGCATGCATGCCAAAGCTTTGCATCTGACATAGCATGAGAATCATTTATTACACATGCCAAATCATTTACAGATCTTTCATAGTCTATGAGCTTATACAGCCCACGACATAAAATGCCAGAGGCAATAATAACATTGCCATTTGACAGATCATGTATTGTACACCTGTCATCAACAAATTTCACAACCAAGCCAATGTTGGCTAATGCAGAAACTGATAACAGGTTCTTCTTGACCCTGGCACAAGTAAAGCATTTGACAAAGTGAAAGAACTACCATCAGCAGTAGTCAAAATGATCTTACCAACCCCCATCATAGGATAAGAGGAGTTGTTGGCGCATGTAATAGTATTCCCTGTAGGGGCAAGCTCGAGTGAAGAGAAGAAACTGCGCTACGAGGTAATATGTTTGGTCACCCCACTGTCAAAATACCAAACATATGAGTCTATCGCAGATATGCACTGCTCATGAGAAGATGGGTCAAAACTGCAGACAATAGTAAATGCCCATTCTTCTTCCTGCACAAGGTTAGCAGACTCTCCTTTTGGTATAGAGGCCTCTGCAACAACCATTCCAACCTCTTTCTTCTTTGCCTCTTTAGCAGCCAGTTTTGGACAGTTCTTTATGATATGATCATTCCCTTTACAGTACTTACAAAACAATTTTCGCTTTTTTGATTTCTTCTCATCTTTATCTTCCTTCTTCGAATATGCAGAATTAACAGATTTTTGCTTACTAGTCGAAGAGCTCCATTTTCCTTTGCCCTTCTGACTAGACATGAAAGCTTGATCTGCAACTCGCATAATGGACCTATTTTTCCTGGACTGATCTTCCTGCAACAGAACAGAGACTAACTCCTCAAATGATAAGGCATTTGAATTTCCCTTCATCATCAACTGAAGAGTAGAAGCAAAACTCTGATATGAATCAGGAAGACCATTCAGAACGATCTGCACAAGTGAGCTATCTGGTATAACCTCATCAACAGAAATCAATTGTTCCTTCAAGTCTTTGTCCATAGAATCATCTACATTCATGTGCTCACTCTCCAACTGTTTTCGGAGGTAAGCAACACGAGCCTCATTCCTAGCTTGGTACAATGTGGTAAGTGTATCCCAAGCATCCTTAGCTGTTCTGCAAGAGCGAATATGAGGAATAATAGCACATTTGACAGACAAAGCTATCAATGCATGTGCCTGGGCATCTCTACCATCCCAACGAATCTGCTCTGCAGTAGGTGCAATAGAAACCGTAGCACGAATAGGAATATGCAGAATATCATCATCTTCGACATCTTCTGCATCAGCTTCAGTACCTGCAGTTGTAATAGTTGCAGGTGTGATAGGACGTTTTTCGACACCCTGCACAATGTTCCACAGTCCTTCTGCAACCAACACATGTCGCATCATATAAGCCCATAACGGGTAGTTGGTACCATCCAACTTATCCTCAATAGCCAACATATGGAATACATCACTGCTTTCAGCCATGGTCGGTGACTAAAATACCTTGATGCAGAAAATTGACTGTATCTCAAAAAGTTGAACAGAACTGCCCAGATGAATTCCGCTAGACCTGTAGCCGACTTCGAGATGCTTATACTGGCGAATAGAAATTGGTATATACCTTTGGAACAAAAAGATGAAATAGCCTACACAAGCGCTGTGATAGTGCATTCGGAGGCCGAAACGATCTCAAAAACACGCTGAGTATGCTCACCAAAATTCATGTGATTCTGAGATTGCAAATGGAGGAGTGTCGACAGTGCCCTAGATGAAGTGACGACCTGCTCTGATACCAATTGTTGGAGTTAGACGTCTGAGGAAGCATGCAAACATCACAAGGAAGAAGAAGCTTGGAGCACAACGCGCAATATTGAATGTATTACTAGAGAATGTACAAAGATAAGTAGCCCATTAGGGCAATAGGCGTATATACAAGTCGGGGGAAAAAAACCTCCTAAAGAGGGAAAAAGTGCCCCAACGGTCCTAGTGTGTTCACACACATCACTACGTAAATATATCAACAATACTTATCAATTGTTCCATCAAGCTTATGTTTTAGCTTATATATGCATTTAGTGCCAATGGCCTTTTTGCTTGGAGAAAAATCACATAAATACCAAGTACCATTCTTCAATAGCATCGATTGCATAGTAGCCATCCAATTTTTTAGATTTATTGCTTCATCAAAAGAAACAAGCTCATTCTCATCACAAACACTAGAGGAAACCATTGCATAATAATATTATACCAAGAAAGCTCTATGAGAGCCTGAACGAGTGAGACATGACAAAGATGCATATAATTTTCTATCTCTCAAGGTTTACACCAACAATTTAGGCATATTTTTTTGCCTCTTTTATATCAACCCTCTCATCAAAAAGTGCATCATATAAATCTACATAAAAAATGGGGTGATTCACATTATCATTTGAAACTTGTAAAGTTTGAGAAATCACTTCATTTGAACTAGAACTTGATTGTCCACCTATAAAAGTAGGTATCAAAGTGTTATATGCATCCTTCAAGCTAACCTATGTCCCCTTGGTACATGAAAGTAAGGGCTGAATTGCATCTTTCACAAGAACAACATCATGGCATACTAGAATGCATTTAGTACGCGGATGATTTAGATTATAATTTCACCTCCTTTATCATCCAATTTTTTGCATTGTTGTTTAGGCACTAATGCATATGACAGACAATCAAAGACACACAAATGAGAATAGATCTCGTTAGACCATGTCAAGCCTCATATGGAGTGATATATGAAAATGCTTTGGTGGGAAACTTGTTAAGTACATATGTTGTACACATAACAACCTCAAGCTAGAAGCTATTGACTTTTGACCATACATATCATCTCCATGAGAGACATGTTCTTCCTTTCAGCAACCCTATTTTATTGAGGTGTATATGGTATTGTACATTGATGTTTTATTGCATGCTCATCCAAAAATGCATTAAAATCCGAAGACATGTATTCCTTCCCTCAATCACAATGGAGGGTGCCCAATTTACATGTTGGTAGATTTTCAATCATAACAAGGAACTATTTAAAGCACATATGTACTTTGCTTTCAATGGTTAAGCCCATGCATTATTTGAAAAGTCATCAATGAAATTCATGAAGTATAGATAGTTCCCAAATGAAGGTGTTTGCATACGACCACTGACATCATTATGAACAAGTTGAAATTTATGAGTAGCTCTAATTTAACCATCTTTTTTGAAGCAAGAACACTGCAGTTTGCCCAAAATAAAGCTTTCATAGACATGTTTAGAATGTGTCTCAAGTTTGGGCAAAGAGGATAACATTTCAAATATTTATAGACAAAGTAAACTAAAAAAAATTAGATGACCAAAGCGTGCTTTCCAAACCTTTCCATCTAAGATAGCTTGAGAATCAGGAAATGCACATGTTGAATCATTCAAAGGTTTTTCATAATCTATAAACTTATATAGCCCACAACATAGCATGTCATAAGTAATAATAACATCACCATAATACATCACGAATTGTACATTTTTCATCAACAAATTTGACAACCAAGCCAATCTTGGTTAATGCTTAAATGGATAATAAATTCTTCTTGATCCTTGGAGTATATAAGGCATATAAAAAAGAATTTCCATTAGCAATAGTCAGAATGATCTTACAAACTCCCATTACAATATAAGAGGAGTTCTTAGCACATGTGACAATATTCCTTGTGGAGGTAGGCTCAAATGAACTGAGGAAACAATGATATGCAACAAAAGAGAGAATAACTCCTCAAATTTTAAGGCTTTTGGATTGCCTTTCATCATTAATCAAAGAGTAGAAGCAAAAAACTGATATGAATCTAGAAGTCTGTTAAGAGTAATCTACACAAGTGAACTATCTCCCAAGGTTTCATCGACAGAAATCAAATGCTCCCTTAAATCTTTGAGCTTTATAAAAAAAACTATCCATAGAATCTCCTTCATTCATGTGCTGACTCTTCAACTATTTTTGGAGGTAAGAAACAAAAGCCTCATTTTGTGCTTGGTATAATGTTGTAAGAGTATCCCAAGCATCTTTTTCTCTCTTGCAAGAGTGAATATGAGGGATAATAGCATGTTTGATAGCCATGGCTATCAATGCATGTACCTATGCATCTCTGGCATCCCAACAAAGTTGCTTTGTAGTAGGAATCACAAAAGAACAAAGAAATTGAAGATCATCATCTTCAATGCCATCTACATCACCTTCAATAACTATATGTTCAAATTAGATGGAAATTTTTTGACACCTTGTACAATATTCCACAACCCTTTTGCAACCAATACATGATGGAGCACAACACAAAACATAATGTATTACCAGACAAAAGATAAATGAACCACTTAGGGTTACAAGAATATATACAAACTGGGGGGAAGGAATCTTCTAAAGAGAGTGCCCTAAAAGTCCTAAATGTCATACACATCACCATTGACATATATCAATAAGAAAGCATGGAAAATTAGAAGCTGATTTTGCATTATTCGTTATTCGACAATTCATTTATTCGTGAATAATTATAAACCCTTATCATTTGATGGAATTATTGGGTGCCATGTCAACTTATTCGGGCATGACTTAATAATTTTTCCATGGTAATCCATCAGCGCTTTTGATAAAAAAAGTTTTCGGTCCAAAAGATTTCAATCGAATAGTTTTTTGATCGAAAAGAATTTGGTCAAATATTGTTTTATAAAAGAATACACTTTGAGTCATTTTTCATAAGAGTTACTTTGCTTTTTACGAACTTACAATGTCTTACAAAGAACAAGGTATAAACTGTTGTTAGAAATCTTAAGTATTTTAGTATTAAAACCATAAATAAAAATATTTTTTTTGTGAGTTAAAAACTATTGTGATTGTTTGACTTAACATTGATCCTTACTCACAATAGTATATGTATGTGTGTGTATGATTGTGAGTAAAAATATATTGTGATTGTTTGAATCAATATTGATTCTTACTTCATAATAGTATGTGTATGTCTGCATGTATGTCATATGATTGTGAGTGAAAATCTAATGTGATTGTGTACGCACATGTGTATGTGTGTGTATGATTGTGAATTAAAAACTATTGTATGTGCTGGAAAAGGTTTTATCTTCCTTTTGATAATTCAAGGATTGAGAAGGTATTAATAAGTGAACTAGAACTTTCTAGGTCTCTAAGATGGCTTTGTCTTGTAGACTTATTAATACCTTCTCAGATCCTTGAATTGTAAAGGGATCCAACGAAGTTTCATCCAATAGTATGTGTATGTGCATATGAGTGTATAATTGTGAATAAAAACCTATTGTGATTCAACATTGATTCTTACTTCACAATAGTATGTGTAAGTGTATGTGCATATGATTGGGAATTTAAAATCTATTGTGATTGTCTGACTCAACATTGATTCTTACTTCACAATAGTATGTGTAAATGTATGTGTGTGTATGATTGAGAATTAAAATATATTGTGATTGTTTGACTCAACAATGATTTCTACCTCACAATAGTATGTGTAATTGTATGTGGGTGTATGATTGAGAATTAAAATCTATTGTAATTGTCTGACTCAACATTGATTTTTATTTCACAATAGTATGTGTAATTGTATGTGTGTGTATGATTGAGATTTAAAACCTATTGTAATTGTTTGACTCAACATTGATTCTTACTTCACAATAGTATGTGTAACTATATGTGTGTGTATGATTGAGAATCAAAATCTATTGTAATTGTTTGATGCAATATTGATTCTTATTTCACAATAGTATGTGTAAGTGTATGTGTGTGTATGATTCAAAATTAAAATCTATTGTAATTGTCTGACTCAACATGGATTATTACTTCACAATAGTACGTGTAACTATATGTGTATATGATTCATGAGGATTAAAATCTATTGTAATGGTTTTACTCAACACTGATTCTTACTTCACAATGGTATGCGTAATTCTATGTGTGTGTATGATTGAGAATTAGAATCTACTGTGATTTTTTGACTCGACATTGATTTTTACTTCATAATAGTATGCGTGTGTATGATTGAAGAATTTAATAGATAGAAAACATAATACATAAATTAATAGATTTAAAAAATTCAAGAGAGATTTAGAGTAGTTTGTACAAATTTTAAGATATATATATTTAGTGGAATGTATATCTTATTTGATATTGATTTATGAAGTCTTTTTGTAGATATAAAGTCTTCATAAAGCAACCACTATGGGAAGGGGAAAAGAATGTTCATATGTGATTATTCATCAAGAGGGTAAAACAATCTCCACAATACAATGCAAATGTTATGGGCATATTTATGTAGGAAATGAAACTCGGATAAAAGAACATCTTTTTAGTACATGCAATAATGTGATAGGATGGTCTAATCTAGACAATGATATATGGGTACACTTTTCAAGTTATGCAAACAAATGTAAATCTCAAGGTATCACATCAAAAATATTTAAAAGCATGAGTAGTTCAAAATACTTTTGAAGTAGCCTACGTGTAGAGCAAGGACAAGTAGATGCATCAATGACAATAGAGGATCCTCATGATATTTCTACTCAAGTATCTTAGAGTATTTTCGAGAATAATCAAGATACATGTACTCCATTTTCTCCAACTACATCAAAAAGAGTGGACTTAGTGAATGTAGTAAAAATAGTGGATCTAATAATGTGTCAACATACTTTATCCATACTAAACCACAAAATACAATACCTATAGCATTTGAAAAGCAAGACTGTCTCGAGCTTCATCTTAAATGGACTCAAGAATTTTTAGCATGTGGGATTCCTTTCAATGTTATTCGTAATCCTATTTTCAAAAATGCTTTCATGTCAACTGCATGTAAAGGATTCACCACGGTAGATTACAATAAAATGCAAATAGAGTATGTAGATAAAGCGAAAAAAAGTACTAAAGCTATTTTAAAGTGAACAGTGCTTGATTATGTACACATGTATGGATGTACAATAGCATTGGATGGATGGACAAGTTGTTAGAAGAAGCCATTGATTAATGTCATGGTTATATGTCCAAAGGGAAGCAGGTTTTTGGAAGCTCTTGATACTTCTCTTAAAGAAAAAAGTTCAACTTTTCTTGTAAAGATATATGAACATGCTATATCATGTGTAGGTGGTCCGAAGAATGTGACTACGATAGTGACTGATAATGCATCTAATTTTCGAAGTGATGGAATTGCAATTTAAAACAAGTATGAGGGCATTACTTGGGTTCCATGTGCAACTCATACACTAAATCTATCATTGAAAGATATAGGTAGATTATCTTTCAGTATACAAAGTTTATTAGATGCAAATCATGTGGTCAAATTTATCAGAGAGCATCAATTTTCATATTCACTCTTTCATTCAAAATCTCCCAATAAAGCACTTCATATCTTTTGTGCTACACGATTTTCAACTACCTATATTGTGCTCAGTGGATTATTGGAATTCAAGCTAGCTCTTGTAGAAATGATTGCTGATCAAAGATGGGAGGCATGGCTAGAGAAGTATCCTTCTTATCGAGTTGTGGATTCAAAGTTTATGTCTCTAATACAGTCACAAAAGTTTTGGCATAATCTTGAAAAAATCGTCGGTATCACTAAACCTTTTGTGGAGCCTTTATGAGTTATTGATACTGATAAGTTTGTGATAGGAAAAGTTTATTGGATTATGTCAGAAGCTATTTAAAAAATGAAAAACTTTGATCAATTTTCATTACTAGAAAAAACACAGATTGTATCGTTAGTAGAGAAAAGATGGATGCAAATGCATACTCATTTACATGGAACAATGTTCATCTTGGATCCAGCATCTCAACTTACTGGTCAAGCATCAAACAAAGAAGTCATGGAAAATTTCAAAACCACATGTCAATTATTACTTCCAGGTACAGATGGTTGAGATGCATTCCACAAGAGAGTAGCTTATGTAAATCAAGAAGTATGTTTTGGAGATTCATGACACATTGAAGTGATTCAAAAGCATCCACCTCCTATATGGTGGAAAGAGTATGGAAGTGAAATAGTGGATTTGCAACATATAGCTATGAGAGTGCTTTCAATAATAACTTCAAGCAGTAGTTGTGAATGTAACTAGAATGCATATGATTTTGTTCATTCAAAACAAAGAAATCTAGTGCTATTTGATTATTATTTGGTAATGATGTCTCAACTTGCACGAAGTGTCGAAGTAGACTTTCTACTCATCCTTTATGTTGTAAGTCAAAAAGCTTTAATGGTGTTGTTTCATTTTCCCTTCTTGTAACCCGAAAGAGAACATCACGAAGAAAATGATTTGGACATAGCTTTTATACTTTTTTCGTTGATAATGGTTCTCCTTCCAATCCCTCTAGCTCTAAATCTTGATGGAAAAAAAAAGCTAATCTTGATTGCACAAATTGGGCATTTTGCTCTGACAAAATCCTTTGAGATTCAGCATGATCAAGGTCATTATTCACATCTACCATTCTTGCCATGTTTTACTTTCAAATCTGCAAAACAAAAACACTAATTTTACCTAAGAAGAATCCACATAACTCAACTCAATTCGCATCATTTAATCCACATAATTCAAATGATACCAATTCATTTAATCCACATAGTTTATATTATACTACATCATTTAATCCACATAATTCAAATGAATCCACTTCATTTAATCCACATAATTTAAATGAGATCACTTCATTTAATCCACATAGTTTAAATGATACCACATCATTTAATCCACATAATTCAAATGAATCCACATATTACAAATGAATCCAATGCATTTAATCCTCATAATTCAAATGATACCACTTCAGTTAATCCACTTAGCTCAAATGATACCACTTCATTTAATCCACATAATTCAAATGATACCATCTCATTTAATCCACTTAACTCAAATGATACCACTTCATTTAATCCACATAGTTCAAATGAATCCACAAAATTTACTCCACCTAATTCAAATGAATCTATATCATTTAATCCACATAGTTCAAATGATACCACAACATTTAATCCACATAATTCAAATGAATTTGCATCATTTAATCCACATAATACAAATGAATCCACTTCATTTAATCAACATAATTCAAATGATACCACTTCTTTAACCCACACAATTCAAATGATACCATTTCATTTAATCCACTTAACTCAAATGATACCACTTCATTTAATCCACATAGTTGAAATGAATCCACATAGTTGAAATGAATCCACAACATTTACTCTACTTAATTCAAATGTATCTATATCATTTAATCCACATAGTCCAAATGAGTACAAAGCATTTTCAATATGGTCTTAATCCATCCGTAATGGATATCTTTAAACCATACCAAGCTACATTCAAGAATACTCTAAGTAGTTCATGTGCATCTACTCTTTTTGATACATCACTATCAGAAGCTAGTTTTAAAGCATATTTGAACTTGTAAATCCCAATGCTATCAATGGATAACTATTTAAATCTATATATTTCAAAAGTTGCAATAGGAGTATCAAAATCATAAATGTCTCTTGACTTTATCAAAAGGTGGAGGGCTAGTGGATATAGATTTGGGTGCAATCCACCAGTACTTTCGACTCCACTCATTTCTAGTCAATATTTCCAAATCAAGTGGCTTCAAAAAACTTTTTTTTTGTTGGAAAATATGTTGCTCTACCAAAATCACATAATCTGATGTAAGCATGCTCAACTTCAAAATGCAACAGAATGTTGCCTAAATGGAGATCGGTATGGAAAATATTACAAGTCTGTAAAAATGATATTGTTTGCAACAATTCGTTGATCAGCTTCCAAATGTTTGCCTTCACAGTTGCTATGTCTCCTTCTTTTTCTTTAACACCTTTGCTTTGGTGGTACATTTAAGTACTCTTTTTTCATTTTCTCCAGCCACTTGTCTAATGTACCACCATTCCACAATTTGAAAATGAGACATGGGCTTTTCCTATGATGCCTAGCTAATCCAAGTGGACTGATAATGCCACTCTGCATAACAAATAAGATTGTGGCTTCATTCATGGCTTCGTTCTCTTGTATTTGTATGTCGGCACCATGTAATTTGAATAGCTTTGTGGCAAATATTTTGTTGATGAATCTCGGGTGGGTTATTCTCACTTTATGGATCATCCCATATTCTCTTTCCCCCATGGGAGCTTTATCTTCAAAATGAATATATGAATATGGGAGAAAACAAAGATTATTCAATGTTTGATCTCCCATATTCACATGTATATCTCTTATATTTGGATCTACTATTGGTCTTTCTCCCTGTTCAGTCATGTCTGATCTCACTTGCTTTCCTCTCTTCCTTGTCTGATAATCTAAATCGACACCAATGCCGATGACTCTGCTACTTTGCTGATCTATCCAAAGATATGAGTGAGATCTTTGGACATTTTCTCATCTAATACTTGTGATTCTTCTGACACATTGCTAAATTTGTCTTCGATATTGATATATGTTGTTCTAGATATTTTTTCAATGAAATCTTTGTGATTGGATATGTCCATTGCTAGAGTGATTTGATCTTCTCTCATTCCATACATATATGAGCACACAAAATCTTCCAAAAATTCTTGCTCGTGCTTATTTATTATACCTGCCATCTATGCAAAAATAGAAAAAATAGATACATCAGTAAGTGTATGGATAGATAAATCAATAGTATGTTTGGAGAAATAATAGAAATATGGATAGGTAGTTAGATAAGTAGATTTATAATTAAATAAAAAATTGTAGATAACTGTAATCCGACAGTTTGTACGGTGGTGCCTGTGACCGAAGAAGTAAAGACAGAGGATACTGCTGCTAAGGATGAAGCTACTATACAACAACTTTTGCAGTCAGTCGATGATTCTGGAAACCCGCGTCAACTCTATGTTCCCAAAGATCAGTTGATCACTTATAATTTAGGAGATGAAGTAAATCCACGACCTGTCAAGATAAAGGAAGGATTGTCTGAAGTGTTTCAAGCAGATTTGATCTAGCTTCTTCATGAGTTCTCTGATGTTTTTGCATGGGATTACCGTGACATGAAGGGTCTGGACCTTCGCATATATCAGCATCGGGTCGTACTTAAACCAAAAGCAAAACCAATTAAACAACCCAACTACAGGATGAATCCTAACTACGCAGCACAGGTAAAGGCAGAGCTTGATAGGTTATTAAAAGTCGGATTCATCGTTCCAGTAGAACATGCTGAGTGGATATCTCCAATTGTTATTGTTCCCAAGAAAAATAAGCAACTCCGAATATGTGTGGATTACCGAAAACTGAATGCAGCCACGGTGCCTGATCCGTTTCCTCTTCCATTCCTTGATACAATGCTAGACAGAGTAGCAGGACATGAAATGTACTCCTTTTTTGGATGGTTACAGTGGGTACACTCAAGTTAGAATGGCTGAACAAGACATACCGAAAACAACTTTCATTACCAACTAGGGTGTTTTTGCTTGTACAGTTATGTGGTTTGGATTAAGAAATGCTCCTAGTACTTTTCAACGATGTATGCAAGAAATCTTCTCCCCCTATCTTACTTCTTTCATGCAAGTATATCTAGATGATTTCTTTTTATTTGGTAAGATGGTAGCACACCTGTATCATTTACGGTGTTGCTTTGAGAAGTGTCGTGAATACAGACTCTGCCTGAACCCAAACAAGTCTGTGTTTGCGGTTTCATGTGGTAAGCTGCTTGGCCATATTATGTCTGCACAAGGCATACAGGTTGATCCAGATAAAATTGTAGCTGTGTTAGAAGCACCTGTACCTACTACACTGAAAGAAGTCATGAGATTCATGGGTCAAGTCAGGTGGCATGGTTGACATTTACGGTGGCTTGCTCATTTGGCAATACCCCTCAATAGATTAATAACCAGTACTCCTTGACAGTTTGTTTGGACTCAGGAATGTCAAACAACATTTGATTGTCTAAAAAGGCTTATTAACGCAGGTTCCAATTCTACAGATTGGGAACGTCCATTTCATGTTTTTGTTGACGCATCAGATATCGCCATTGGGAGTGTCTAAATGCAACAAACTGATAAGTGGTTTTGGCCTGTTTATTATGCAAGCACAAGACTTGCTCCTGCAGAAAAGAATTATGCAGTAACTGAAAGAGAATGCCTTGGTTTAGTATATTCTATAAAGAAATTTCGGCATTATTTGTTAGGCCAAAAATTCGTCTTTCATGTAGATCATGCTGCGCTAGTATATCTGGTTCGACACGTTGGGTTCTATTATTACAAGAGTTTGATTACAAAGTAATTCATCGACCTGGAATTGCACATGCATTAGCATATTTCCTTTCTCGGTTGGATTCCGGTGAAGCTCCGATCGGTGTTGATGACACCACACCTGCAATTTATGTTACTGACCCAACTACTGATGAATCTGCAGAACCTCCTGTGACATCTACTTACTATGATCAGTTATTAACTTTTCTTACTGATGGATATCTTCCTGCTCAGACTTCTCTTGCAATGCGTAGGAAAATTGCAGTTTACAGTCGCCGATTTCGGTTGATTGCTGGAGAATTGTATTATATGGATCACACTAGAGTCTTACTTCGTTGTATCCCTCCACATGAAGTAAACTCAGTTATCACTCTGGCACATTCCATACCTTCTAGTGGACATTTTGCAGCAGATTTAACGCACCGAAAAATTATGCAAAGTGGGCTTTAGTGGCCTACCATGTACAGAGATGTATCTCAGTTTATCAAACAGTGTGACAATTGTCAACGGTCTGGACAGCCTTTACAATGACATTTTTTCCCTCTCCAACCTGTATTACCCTTGGAGCCTTTTCAGAAATGGGGTCTTGATTTTATTGGACCAATTACACCTCCAGCAATACTCAGTAATAATCGTTATATTCTGACATGTACATATTATGCTACCAGGTGGGCAGAAGCTTGGGCTTTACGGTCCGCTACAGCTATTTCGGTAGCAAAATGTTTAATGAAAGACATATTTCCACGATTTGGGTTACCTCTAGAACTAGTGACTGATCAAGGCACACATTTTGTTAACAATTTAATGAAAGTGCTCACACACTCTTTTCAGATTCTGCATAAATTCAGTTCTCCTTATTACCCTCGTGCTAATGGCTTGGCTAAAAGTACAAACAAGACCTTGCTGAGTATGCTCCATAAATTGATTCTCGAATCACCAGAAAGATGGGATCAATTACTGCCTGCAGTATTATGGGCATACCGGACTACCTACAAAGTTGCCACCGGATTGACTCCTTTCAAACTTGCATATGGAATGGAGGCAATTGCACCAATGGAGCTTGTAGTACCAAGCTTACGTGTGGCCATCTCTCAGAAATTGTTATCTGAAGATTCTTTGCCGTTTCGGTTGGACACACTCAGAGAACTAGATGAGCATCGCTGGGAAAGTTTTCTGACTCTTCAAGAAGTGCAGTTGCGGCAAGCTCGTACACATGATCGGTATTTAAAAACTCTAGTTTTTATGGTAGGACAACTTGTGTTGTTTTATAATGCAAAATCAAACCGCTTTGCTGGAAAATTCAAGTTACGCTGGTTTGGTCCTTACCGAATTACTGAACAAGTGGGCCCAGCAACTTTTCGGTTGGCTACTTTGATCGGAATTCCTCTTCCAAAAGTGATAGATGGTTCAAAGTTGCGGCCGTATCACCAAGCGCCTGATTCGCACTAAAGTATTCTGTGGTTGCCCGCGTATTTTTTCTTTTTTTTTCTTTTCTTTTCCTTTTTAGTTTTGCGTGATTAATAAAATAAGTCTGTAAATATCCTCGTTTCATACCTAATTATGATCAACAGCCGCCCTACATTATCGTTCTGCTCATGCATGCACACCAAAGTTATGAGGTCATCATCTCAACATCGCGCGATGATTAACAATTTCAATTGCTGTCCGCTGCCAAGTACCTACTTAACCTTTTTCATTCCGCTGTCAATCATTACTGTGTCTGTGTGTTTTGCATGCTTGTGCTCTCTGTATACCCGGTGCAATTGTGTTCCTGTGTTTGTGTGTGCGCAACATGGAAGCGTTAGCAAACTTTGCTGCGTTTTGTGATGGACTCCCCGCAGATGTAGATGAGTTCTTGCGAATTCGTGGGTTGGCCAATTTCGTTGAACTGCCTTGGCATTCAGTGGATTGTCACCCATTCTATGCCCAAATCATCGCCGCCATCGCTGCCACACCTGCTACAGAGCAGAGTTGGCCAATCACCTCCTTACCATCTCGTACCGTAATAACTCTTTAGACTTTTGCTGATGCATTCCGACTCTCTCTGCAAGGTCGAGAGAATGGACCTAGTCTTCCCATCGGCACAATGAATCAGTTGTTTCCTAGGCATTCTTCTAATGAATATGCTATTCTTTGTCGCCCTGAGCCTGAAAGATCCGCATTAAAGTTTTTAGTAGCTATCCTCAACCTGCAAAAGCGTACATACAGCATATCTCGCCCTTTCTATTCGACAATAGATATGGCTGCGAGAGAGCCTGTGAACTTTGCATCATATTCCGCATTCATCGAGAATTAAACAGGTCAACAAAGGAGAAATGCCCCGATCACAATTACCGCATATACTAAGTTTTCTGTTTCCGGCCATCCAAGCAGCACAACCACCACCCAGAGGTCCAGTATTACACCATGAAGAATCCGCGTAGATACTGGAAGATGATGAAGATGATGACGAAGAAATTTTCCACCTCCTCCGTCGCAAAAGAATCAGAATAAGTTCATCTGACAGTGAAGTACAGAGTTCAGCCGCAGGTGATAAAGCAGATAACAATGAAGAGAAAGGGAATGAAGATGAGACTTTCCATGACATCGCAACATCAATGAATAATGATTCATCAGCGCAGTCATCTCCAAATCAGCAACAAGAGCATAATGATACTGCTGATTCTGAAACTACCTCGTCTAAAGAAGAATCTGAGCAACAATCTGAACAGGAAAAGCAGGAAGATGTGCAACCAATCATTAAAGAAAATGTTGAAGAATTAATTACGGTCGTGGATTTTGTAGTTGCCAATCCTGAGTACACTACGCAACAAACCACCGAACAGGTAGTCGAAACTAACTATGTTCTTCTAACTTCTCCACCTGTTCCACCCATTGTCCCTGTTCCACCCATTGTCACTGAGGAACCTACCGCTTCTTCATCCTCGTCACCGAATTATTCTCCACCCAATTCCCATCAGCTCCTCACAGCCTCTTCATCTCAACCTCGTCCTCATCTTTCGCTTCCTTCACTTTCTGTATTTTCTGAGCTTCCAACTGTGGGACAGATGCTGATCCATCTATCGCAGCAATTACCAGTACAGATGAAAGAAGTCACTGATACTATCAGAGATGATTTCCAGCATAAGGTCGATGTGCTGGAGGCAGACATTAGTCCTCTCCAGGAAGAATTAGAAGTGGCTAAAGTAGAAAATCAAGACTTACATGAATAGATTAAGGAGCTACAAGCCTGACTAGCCGAACAAGAGACAATCATAAATCAAAGAGATGCTGCCTTGGCCGAAATCAGAGCAAAAGATGAATTATTGTGTGCCGCTGATGCTAAAATTATGCATTTGAAACAATTAGCCCAAGACAAAGAAGATGCACGTGTAGCTTTAGGGAATCTATTATAAGAAACCAAACAACAACTTGATGAAGTGGTACAACACGAACGAGAGATGGCGGACCTAGTGAAGCGCACTTCTGAAGAACTCCAGAGAAGCAAGTTTGATTTATCTGAAGTAAACAATATTCTTGCAAATTGATCATGGAAGCTCAATTACAGAAAGAGATAACAGGGATCAGAAGAGAGCGTGATGCTTTTTATCGAACAATCCAATTTCAGAATCAGGAGATAGATAGAAGAGAGAATCAGCTGGATGCTAAAAAAGAAAGACTGTCTCGAATTGATAAGCAATATGAAAATCAGTCGTGATGCAGCTTTGGAAAATGAATTTTACTTACATGAAGCTTTTCTGCAGACACAAGCAGAAGTTTTGATGACCCAGGTCATTTCGTTAAGCTCAGTACGGACAGATGCTCAGCTTGTAGAACCAGATATTTTGAAACAGATGTTAGAGACATTGAAAAAGAAAATTGCCCGGATATTTAGATTAGCCCGAACTATGTATTTAGAAGGAATAGTAGATGAACCATAATTTTTGTATACCTACGGGTTCAAGTCCACCGTGCGTGCCAGTGTAAGCCTCCGGATTGGCAATTGTAAAATCTGACTCTTAATGAACCGAAAGGTCGTTGCGTAAATGTGGTAACCTTGATTGATGTTGTAACCTTTTATATAAATCAATGGAAAAGACGCTTCGGAGACGACCAGAGGAGTCGCCAGACTGTTCGTCTGGTTGATGATGTCTGTGTAGTTTTCGTGGTGTGTTTGAGAACCCTGAGTTATTTTGTATCTTTCTATTTTGTTTGATTATCTGTATCTGTGTGTTACAGATTGTGTTGCGGTAATATTACATTAAGCGAAGTATTGAATCACTGTTTCTATAAGTGGTTTTCTGTAAGTCTGCGTTACAGTAGCATTCACTTTGTACATTGATTACTGAGAAGTTTTAATCTATGTATGAGTCAATACTCTGTGAGTGAGCGAATCAGAATAGTAAGTCTGTAAGGAACAATTTTGAGTGTTGTCTGTTAGTAAGTCTGTTAGTAGATTTGATCAAGTATAGGGCCTCTGTTTAACAGACCCCTTCCACTCCCAAGAACTCGAATAGATATTTAAACGCGTCTCTGATGGCAGGACCCGCGTTTAACAATACCCACTTGGTGCCAATGGCCTTCTTGCAAGGAGGCAAGTCACATAAAGGATAGGTACCATTTTTCATGATATCATCATATTGTGATTCCATAACAGCCATCCATTTTTCAGAATTTTGTGCTTCATCAAACAAAATAGGTTCATTCTCATCACACAGACTAGAGACAACCAAATCATAGCAATCTGATGCAAAAGAAGCACTATGAGAGCTTGAATGAGTATGATATGACAAAGGTGCATCTAATTTGCTATCTCACAAAGTCTACACCAGCTATTTAGGCATAGTTTTGGCCCCCTCAATATCAACTCTCTCATCAACAAGTGCATCATGTAAATCTACATCAGAAATGGAATGATGTGCATCAACACATGAAACCTATAAAGGCTGAGAAATTGCCTCATTTGGATCAGCACTAGACTTTCCTCCTGTATAAGGAGGCAACAAAGTGTCATACATGGCTTTAAAGCTAACTGATGTCTCCTTAGTATGTGAAAGTAATGGATAAATAGAATCTTTCACAAAACAACATCACGGCTAACCAAAATGCATTTAGTTTGTGGATGATATAGACAATATCCTTTGCTTTTAGAATTGTAGCCAACAAAAATACATTTCACTACTTTATCATCCGATTTCTTGCATTGTTGTTTAAGCACTAATGCATATGGCAGACAGCTAAAGACACACAAATGAGCAACAAATGGCTTGCAAGCATGCCAAGCCTCATATGGAGTGATAAACCACAATGCTTTAGTGGGACACCTGTTAAATACATATGTTGCACACATAACAACCTCAAGCCATAAATTATGTGGTAAAGCCTGACTCTTGACCATACACCTCACCATCTCCATGAGTGACTTGTTCTTCCTTTCAACAACTCCATTCTGTTGAGGTGTATATGACATTGTACACTAATTTTTTATCCCACGTTCAACCAGAAATGCATTAAAATCAGAAGAAATATATTCCCTCCCTCTATCAGAACAGAGGGAGCCCATTTTACATGCTCATAGATTTTTAGCCAAAACCTAAAATTTTTTGAAGCACATAAACACTTTGGACTTTGCTTTCAATGGATATACCCATGCATGCTTGGAAAAATCATTGATGAAAGGCACGAAGTAAAGATAGTTCCCCAAAAGAAGGTGTTTGCATAGGACCACAGACATCACTGTGAACAAGCTACAATTCGTGAGTAGCTCGAACTGAATCGCCTTTTGGAAAGGAGGAATGCTCCATTTTTCCCAAAATACAGCTTTCACATACATGTTTACTAAGTGTCTCAAGTTTTGGACAAAGAGGACACCATTTCAAATTTCTACAGGTGTAGCAAACTAGCAAGATTCAGATGACTAGAGTATGCATGCCAAAGCTTTGCATCTAACATAGCCTGAGAATCTTGATCTATACATGCTGAATCATTCACAGATTTTGCATAATCTATGAGCTTATATAACCCATGACATAAAATGCCAAAAGCAATAATGATGTCACCATTTGACAAATCATGAACTGTACATTTGTCATCAATAAATTTCCCAACCAAACCGATCTTGGCTAATGCTGTGATAACAGATTTTTCTTGATCCCTCGCATAAATAAAGCATCTGACAATCTAAAAGAACTACCATGAGCAGTAGTTAGAATGATCTTACCAACTCCTACAATAGGATAAGAGGATTTGTTGGTGCTTGTGACAGTATTCCCTATAAGGGCAGGCTCAAGTGAAGTGAAGAAACTACACTATGAGGTAATATGTTTGGTTGCCCCACTGTCAAAGTACCAATTATTTGAGTCTACTCCAAACATACATGTTCATGAGAAGATGGGTCATGACTGCAAATGGTGGTAAATGACCATTTGTTATTCTGCACAGGATTTGCAGACTCTGTTTTGGGTGTAGAGGCCTCTGCAACAACCATTCCAACCTCTTTCTTCTTTGCCTCTTTTGCGACTAGTTTCGGACAACTCTTTATGACATGATCATTTCCTTTACAATATTTGCAAAACAATTTCTCTTTTTCTATTTTCTTCTTGTCTCTGTCATCTTTCTTTGATTGTATAGAATTAGGAGATTTCTGCTTACTAGTAGATGAGCTCCATTTACCTTTGCCCTTCTAGCTAGCTAGAATAGCTTGATCTACAACATGCATAATGAATGTGTTCTGCCTAGATTGATCTTCTTGCAACAGACCATACTTTAACTCCTCAAATGTTAAGGCATTTGGATTGCCTTTCATCATCAATCGAAGAGTAGAAGCAAAACTTTGATATGAATCTGGAAGATCATTCAGAACATTCCGCACAAGTGAACTGTCAGACAAGATTTCATCATAAAAAATCAAGTGCTCCTTCAAATCTTTGATCTTTATTAAAAAATTGTCTATGGAATCTCCTTCATTCATGTGCTCACTCTCCAACTATTTTTAGAGGTAATCAACATGAGCCTCATTCCTTGCCTAGTAACATGCCCTACTTGAAAAAGCAATTGCTCGTAGTTGATAAGAAAGAAAATAGGCATGGAGACCAATCACATGTCTCATCACTGGACAATAATAAGCATGTTCCATGTAAAAACACATGCCTTGAAATGTATGTTTGGAAATTCAAATTATTGTGATTGTGAATGATATGAAAAAATTAAGTGATCATAATGGGGAGCCAATGATGACTTATGGATCCATTGAGATTCTTCAATAGAATGATTTTTATCGATGATATTGCATACCTATACATGTAGTGCTTACGTGATATTCGATTATTTTCTTAGCAATTAAGATTTCACATTATTCTTCAAGCAAAGGAGGATTTTCAAGAATAAGAGTGTGGTAAAGCACCTTTAGAGGTTTTTAATAAACTAATATAAAAAGAGTTATGTATATTCCAATTACATGGTATGTCTAATTTAAGTGAATTTTCATTGATATGTTGAATAATGTAAAATGTTCCATAATAGTGTGGTGCAAGTTTAACTTTAGGATGTTGTAAAATATTTTCCAAACATCATATAATGATACGTAACCGGTGACCAAATCATTTTCATTAAATTTTTTGGCTAGTCATTTCTATTGGTACAAAGTTCAAGCCTACACATTTGGCTATAAGTTCATGATTGAAGGTCCATGGAAACCATTGCTATGAAGATTTTACCTCTTACCATGTGTAAAAGCTTATTTAACTTGAAAGAATATTTGTAGCTACCTACAAACTCGTGGAGTTTGTTAGATGAAAATTCACAACTTCATTTGGAGAGAATAAATCCTAAATCGGTGGATCATTTTTAGAGAGAGCCAAAAGTTGAATTCAAATTCAAATTTGAATGTAGCACTTATAAAAGTGACTTGTAAAAAGTCGCGGTGTGTGACTCCATTTTTCTGAGTTCTCCATTGCCTTATTATAAGAGACTGAGGTCTACATTGTAGCCTACACTACTCACCATCATTAGGCTATGATTGTCAAGCCTATAATCTTGTACAACATTGTTCATTAATACAATAGATCTACATTGCTCATCTATGATCTCTCTGTTATAGTCATTCATAACTGTCAATTTGTACTACTCATATCTCAATCATTTCTCCACCATTTTCAATGTTCTATAGCTTCTTGGAATCAGCTCTAAGTTTATCTACATGCTCACAAATTTTGAAGACAATCCATTTATCCAATTTGGAGAAAATTGTGTCGAAGCACTCACTGGTCAAACTCTGCAGAGGTCCTAAAAAATCGAGGGTAATGATTCAATTGCTAAATTGATTGCTCTGTGTATAGTGCATCATTTTAAGTGATTCCACTTGGAATAGTTAGCTTACTAAGCTAATGTGATACCTCTAAAAGGAAGTTTTCTAATTCCTACTATACTGGTAGCACTGAGCATAACAAGCAGCAAGTGTGTGAACAAAAATAGAAGTTTTTGTTGAACTTTCAACTTGGAAGTAGTCTGTTTTGATTGAATCATTTCTCACATCATTTCCAAAGTACATAGGCACTTGTATAGTCTCATTAGAAAGCCAAGAGGGCCCACAAGTCAACTCTGAAGCTACAAAGGGTTGGTACAAAGTAGGACTTGGCAGTACCTACTCATTTCTTGGAGTGTCCATCCATCTTTCCCAACAGTGGTATCAGAGCAAAGTTAAGGTAAAATGGGAGAGGGTTTTCCTTCTTTCATTGATAAATTGGACAGGAACAACTAGCAAGCATGGTCCTTGAGGATGAAGACATACTTGCAAGGAAGGAGCCTTTATGGATACATCTGAGGAGATGAGGTGATGCCCATATTCAGAAGTAAAGGACAACCTACAAGAGAGGAGCATGAAAGACTCAAGACATGGTATGCCAAGGATGCATTAGCAAGGTCTTCCTTACTTAACTCAATCTCTGATTTTCTTCTTCCACATATTAGGAAATGTAAGACATCCAAGAGACTTGGGAAACATTGTCTTCATATTTCTCTTCCAACACAAGGGCTAGGAAGAACCAATTGTGGATTGAGTTTACCACTCAAAGAAAGCAACCCAAGCAAGGCATCTCAGAGTATGTGACCAAAGTCAAAGATGAAGCTGATCAATTGGCAAGCATAGGAGAAGAAATTGAAGAGGAGCAGATTGGAAGACAAGTAAAAAATGGTATTAAAGCTGATGACAAATGGGAGAGCTTCACAACTGCCATGGACTTGTACATGGACATGCAGATTCCAGACCTTACCACACTCATGGGGAAAATATTTACTCATGAAGCCAAGCTCAACAAGAATGGGGACTCATCAAGAGGTAATAGCTCTTCTACCCTATACACTGATAAAAGTAAGTCCAAAGAGAAAGGGAAGAACAAGAAGGTTGAAGATGAAGGAACTACCTCCCAAGCCAACTATGCAGGGAGATGTAGAACCTCAAGAGGAAGGGGCAGAGGAGGTAAGCCAGGTAGGGGGAGACCGTATAACTCCTCACCATGTAATATTTGTGGACTGTCAAATCATACTACAGATGAGTATTACAGGAACTTCAAGAATCAGAGAGGTAGAGGATATCAAAGAGGTGGATATACACAATCAAGAGGAAGATTCAATCACCACCAAGGATACAACAACAACTAAAACAACAACTACAATAGCAATTACCAAGGAGGCTACAAATCAAGGAAAGATTACAACAACTACATAGAGGAGCAAGAAGATTCTCTTTTGATCATGAACATGACTTCAAAACCAGGTATAAATGATGACCATCTCTTCTACATTGATTCAGGATGCTCAAACCATGTGGCAGGCAATGTAGCTCTTCTCTTTGAACTTGAAGAACCAAAGGGTAAGCATCATGTACAAACAAGTGATGACACCAAGCACTCAGTGATTAAAGTAGAAAATGTTAAGACCTCTGATGGAAAAAATAATCTATTGATTAGGGTTCTATATGTACCTACAATTTCCAAGAATTTAATGATTGTTGGACAGATTGCGGAAAAGGGCTTGCAGGTTAGATTCAACCAATATGGAGCATTTGTGGAGGAACCCCAACATGGATTCAAGAGAATTGCCAAAGGAGAAAAGATAGGTAGATTATTCACTTTTGAACTTGAGGATACAAGGAACATTGCACTTCATAGCTACAAAGATCAAACACTATCAGAGCTTGAAATTTGGCATAAGAGATTAGGGCATGTTGGTGAAAGAACCTTAAAACAAATATGTAGAGACCAATGTGTGCTTGGGATACCTAATGTATCCAAGCAACACATGATTTATAAATGTGGTTCTTGTCAGTTTGGAAAATCTCACAGGTTACCCTTCTCAAGGAAAGGCATGCATGAGGACTACCTAGAGCTTGTCCATACAGATGTTATGTGTGGGGACTACCTAGAGCTTCTCAAGGTATGGGGACCAATTAAGGATCCCTCAATTTCTGGATCAAGGTATTATGTATATTTCATTGATGATTATAGTAGGTGGACTATATTGTACTTTATGAAGCACAAAGATGAAGTATTCAGTTGCTTTAAAAAGTATCTTGCACTTGTTAAGAAACAAACAGGGGAAACCTAAAGAGACTAAGGTCAGATGGAGGAGGTGAGTACTTCTCAAATGAGTTTGATGCATTCTTACACGACAGAGGAATCAAGAATTACAACAAGGTATACCCTTGAGCAAAATGGGATGGCAGAGAGGAGAAATATATTAATTGTTGAAACAGCTAGTTCAATGTTAAATGAGAAAAAATTACCTAATTATTTGTGGGCAGAAAGTGTATCTACTACCACTTATCTTGTAAACAGGTTGCCATCCAAATCACTTGATGGGATGACCCCATATGAAGCATGGCATGGTAGAAGACCTTCACTTGATCATTGCACGATCTTTGGATCTATTGCTTATGTGCATATCCCTTCTCAAATAAGAGGTAAGCTAGACCCTAAGGCAGAAAAGTGCATCTTCATAGGGTATGACTTGAATCAGAAAGGGTACAGGTTCTACAATCCTTAAAACAAAGGATTCATGGTTAGTAGAGATGTTGTCTTTGATGAGAATGACTCTTGGTTTGATAGTGAATGCAGGAAAGTAAAACTACCTTATGACTTGGAAGAGGAGTTTCCAAGCCTCACTAAGGAGGAGCCTACTCAGAATGGAGACACCAACTCAGATGATGAGGACATCATCAACCTAGAAGAATTCAAGGCATGGAAGTCTAACGGCAAAGTCAAGATGAAGAAGTTGGAAGATATACCTAAATCATCCAACCAAGCAATCAGAAGATCACAAAGGGAGAGCAACAAACCAATCAGATATATGTATGACACTTCCCTAGTTACTAAGCACTTTGTTTGTCTTGCAAAAGACTTATCATTTTAGATCCATGATATGAAGAAGTAAAGACCAAGGCAGAATGGAAGGAAGCTATGGATGAGGAAATTGAAGCACTCAAGGAGAATGATACTTGGAAGCTAGTGCCAAAGAAGGAGTCTATGAAGATAATGATTCTAGATGGGTCTATAAGATCAAAAGGAATTTTGATGGATCAATAAGCAGGTACAAAGCTAGACTTGTGGCTAAGGGTTTTGCACAAACCCAAGGAGTTGATTATGAAGAAAGCTTCTCACCTGTGGCCAAAATGCCAACCATCAGGGTATTAGTAAGTCTGGTTGCATCAAAGAATTGGAACATGTATCAATTGGATGTAAAAAATGCATTTTTGAATGGCTAGATTTTAGAGGATGTGTACATGTCTCAACCTCCTGGTTATGAGGATTTAAACAAGGTAACATATGTATGTAAATTGAACAAAGCTCTTTATGGATTGAAGCAGGCACCTAGGGCATGGAACCATAAGTTGACTACATACCTTCAGGATCAAGGATTTATCATGAGCAAAGCAGATACATCTCTGTTTGTCAAAAGAAATAATTCAGAGGTAATATACCTATGTGTATATGTTGATGATACCATACTTACAGGTAATGATGCTAATGGCATCAAACAGATTAAGAATCAGATGATGCAGGAGTTCAAAATTAGTGACCTTGGATCACTAAAATATTTTCTTGGACTTGAGTTAGTCTATACTAACTCTGGAATTTATATCACTCAGAGAAAGTATATACATGACATGTTGAAGAAATTTCATTTGCAGGATGCCAAAGTTGCTAGTACTCCATTGAAGGTAAACCTAAAATTAAGTGCTCATGAAGGTGATGTACTTGAGAACATTGCAGGTTATCAAAGCATAGTGGGAAGCTTGAACTATGCTACATTAACAAGGATTGATATTGCTTATGGAGTAAGTGTTCTAATTCAGTTTATGCACAAGCCTAGGGCACCTCATTTGGAAGCTGCAAAAAAGATTTTGAAGTACCTTAAGGGCACTCAAAATCATGGATTGTATTTTCCTTATACTTCAGACTTGGACATTAGGATATATTCAGATGCAGATTGGGCAGGATGCAAAGATGATAGAAGGAGTTCCTACGGATACCTATCCTTTGCAGGTGATAAACCTATATCATGGTCTTCAAAGAAGAAACCTACTATTGCTTTATCTTCTACAGATGCAGAGTATAGAGGATTGGCCAATGCTACTCAAGAGGCCATATGGATCAGATTATTATACACAGATTTGGATTTTCATACTACATCTCCAATGATTTTTGGAGATAATACAAGCTCATTACATCTTGCAGCGAATCCTATTTATCATGCTAGGACCAAGCATATAGAGATCCACTATCATTATGTGAGAGAGAAGCTATTGAGCAAGGAGATTCAGTTGGCATATGTATCAACTAATATGCAATGTGTAGACTTATTAACTAAAGCATTAGATGGTACAAAACTTTGCAGGTTTAAGTCAATGATTGGATTGCAGGACATTCATGAAGATTGAAGAAGAAGACCAAGCAAAAATGTTTGGCTTGAGGGCGAGCTGTTGGTACAAAGTTCAAGCCTACATATTTGGCTAGAAGTTCATGAACAATTGAAGCTCCGTGCAAACCATTGCTATGAAGATTTTACCTCTTATCATGTTTAAAAGCTTATTTAACTTGAAATAATATTTGTAGCTACCTACGAACTTGTGGAGTTTGTTAGATAAAAAGTCATGACTTCATTTGGAGAGAATAAATCCTAAATTGGTGGATCATTTTTAGAGAGAGCCAAAGTTGAATTCAAATTCAAATTTGAATGTAGCACTTATAAAAGTGACTTGTAAAAAGTCACAGTGTGTGACTCCATTTTTCCGAGTTCTCCATTTCCATATTGTAAGAGAGTGAGGTCTACATTGTAGCCTACACTACTCACCATCATTACGCTATGATTGTCAAGCCTATGATCTTGTACAACATTGTTCATTAATACAATAGATCTACATTGGTCATCTATGATCTCTGTGTTATAGTCATTCATAACTGTCAATTTGTACTAATCATATCTCAGCCATTTCTCCACCATTTTCAATGTTCTATAGCTTTTTGGAATAAGCTCCACGTTATCTATATGCTCACAAATTTTGAAGACAATACATTCAGCCAAGTTGGAGAAAATCCCATCAAAGCACTCACTGGTCAAACTCTATAGAGGTCCTAAAAAATCGGGGGTAAGGATTCAATTGCTAAATTGATTGCTCTGTGTATAGTGCATCATTTTAAGTGATTCTACTTGAAATAATTAGCTTACTAAGCTGATTTGATACCTCTAAAAGGAATTTTTCTAATTCCTACTGTACTGGTAGCACTGACCATAACAATAGCAGGTGTGTGAACAAAAATAGAAGTTTTTGTTGAACCTTCAACTTGGAAGTAGTCTATTTTGATTCAATCATTTCTCACATCATTTCCAAAGTACATAGGCACTTGTATAGTGTCGTTGGAAAGCTAAGAGGGCCCACAACTCAACTCTGGATCTACAAAGGGCTGGTACAAAGTAGGACTTGGCAATACCTACTCATTTCTTGGAGTGTCCATCAATCTTTCCCAACAATTTCTTATTAATATTACGAGTATAACATTCTTAACTTTTCTTAATGTGATTTTGAACTTCATGAAATATAGAAATGTGACCTTGATCAATAAGATCAGCCATAGGAATATTAGTTTGAGTGAGCGACATAGGAATGGAAGCTTTTTACCATAAACAATTCCAAAAGGTGCAGGACCAATAGTAGTATGTGTTGTGTTATTGTAAGAAAATTGAGGTAATGGTAATTTCTCATCCTAATTGGTTGGATTGCCTAGTGTTTGACAATGTAATAAATCAATAATAGTGCTATTTTTAGCTTCACTTTGCCCATTACTTTTAGGTTGAAATGTAGAACTAAAATATTTTTTTGAACCTCCTACATAATTATGGAGTACACTCCAGTTATCTTGGTGATAAAGACTCCCAACAATGATTTTTAGTGGTCATGCGAATAATGCAACCAAAAAATGATTGCAAAAATGAACATCATGACCAATCAACATGACTTTTGAGAAACCATGATTGGGAAAATATTTTAATAAGCAACTTAATAGCTTGAGGGAAAGAAAAATTCTTTTTACATGGAATGAAATATGCATGTTTACTAAACCTATCAACAATTGTACAAATCGTGTCATTATGAGATAGTCATAGGAACACCAATAATAAAATCCATTGAAAATTTCTCACATGGTTCATTGGGAATGGGTGGTGGCATTAACAATTCAAATGCTTTACCATGATGACGTTTAACATGTTGACACATAATGCATTGGGAAACCTAATGGGAAATATATTTTTCCATATTTGGCCAAAATAAGAAGTCTTTACAAGCATAAACTATGTTTTCTAGGGCCCTATGTCCAGTATAAGGAGGTTGATGCATTTTCTTCATAAAACAAATCTATAAAAGCCTAACTCATGCATTATTTGTGATGAATGGTGATATGTAGTTTGAAGGGTAAGGTGATATGTAGTTTGAAGGGTAGGGGGTTTGGTAGGTTGGAGAGATGAGGCTATGGGTGTTATGGAAAAGTTAGAATGAGGATCTCATGGAAAACAAGGATTAAAAGGAGACAAGACCACATAGACCTTGGCATACCTTGTCATCCAAGTCACCAAACGCATCATTGGCACCATTGACTATGCACAAGGAAGGACTTCAATGATCAAGGAAGAAAAAGTACAAGTACTTCCTCAGAGTTCACCCATTCAATTAGTGTTTCCAAGGCTCACTTAACTAGCAGGTTTCCCTAGCAATAAGCCCTAGTTTCTTGGTGATTGTAGGAGTGAAGATAGTTAAGGTTAACATTATTTTGTACCCTTCAAAGCATCTTCTTGGGCTCTATACATTGATTTTCTGAGCATTTCTTTGGGTGAAAAATGTTGGAGTTTGAGGTTTGTGGAAGCACATGAACACCACAGGGAAGAAGAAGAAGGTTAGAGCACAACACAATACAAAATGTATTACCAAGTGTGAATGTAGAGAAGATAAGTGACCCATTATGGTTATAGACCTATATACAAGCCAAGGAAAAAGAATCTTCTAAAGATGGAAAAGAGTGCCCTGATGGTCATAAGTATGTTCAAACACATCACTAGCAAAATATATCAACAAAGCCCCCTTGGGAGTGATGTGGTGAATAAGGAGCTTGCACTCATGTATAAGGAATTTGCAAGCAATGTGGAAAGAATTAAATCGACAAAAGGAAGTAAGCCAAAATCTCTATGAAAGTCTTCAAACTTCTCCCTAGACAGAGCCTTGGTGAAAAGGTCTACAACATTATCTTGTGTGGGCACATATGCCAAACTGATCTCTCTAGTAGAGAATCTCTCCCTGACATAATGATAGTGCATCTCAAGTGCTTTGTGCGAGCATGGAACACATATGTCCTCACAACTTCCAATATGCTCTAACTCTCAGTAAATATGATGGTTGAAAAAGTCTCACCAACACTCAAATCAATCGAAAAGCACATAAGCCATACACACTCAAACAATCATTGTGAACTCTACCCTATATAGAACCTCATAACTAGAAATGGAAACTTTAGACTCCTTGCTCAATCAAGATAAGCATGAGCTACCAAGCATGAAGCAAAAAACACTAGTGGAGACACAAGTGTCACAACAACTTGTTGGAGTTCAAGGTTCACAAAAGCACATGAACAACATAAGGAAGAAGAGGAAGCTTGGAGCACAACACACAATAAAATGTATTACCACTGGAATGTATAAAGATAACTAACCCGTTAGGGCTCAGGCATATATACAAGCCGGGGGAAATAACCTCCTAAAGAGGGAAAAAAGTGCCCCGAAGGTCCTAGTGTGTTCACACACATCACTACCTAAATACATCAACAAATCCTTGCTGGGAGTGATGCACTAAACAAGGAGCTGGCACTCATGTTGTTTGTACCATCCATTAATGAACACAATTATTGTGAGTCGAGATGTGGTATTTGCTGAAAATTCAGTTTTCCCTCTACTCGAATGCAAAAAACAGCCAACAGTTAGCTCAGAAAATGTGTTCGATACACTCATGCCTTTGTTCCAAAATGGTGCGCTTGACTATGGCCATGTAAACCAGCCAACTGAGGTTCAAAGGGCTGAAAAATTCCAGCCAAATAGGGCTGAAAATGTAGAGAATTTCCAGCCAAACATGGCTAAAAAATTTCAGCCAAAAATTGTCAAAACTACTAGAAATTTCCAATCACATATGGTTGAACATTTGCGTCAAAATATGGATGAAAATGAGCATGAAATTCAGCCCACGCATGATATAAATGTCGATGATGTATTACATAATGAATGCATGTCTATCAAGAGTGCACAATCTATGCCAAAGTGGTTGACACAAACTTTGCAGGATAGCAAATTGAGTGCACCTTTACTTGGTAGAACAAGATCAAGCTCTCACCATGCATCAAGTAATTTTGTGGATTATTCTCGTATTGCTACAACATGTAATGAAGAGCCACTTTCTTTTGAAGATGCATGTAACGATCCACAATGGATGAGTGCTATGCAATCAGAAATGGATTCCATACATAGGAATAGTACTTGGGAGTTATGTGAATTGCCAAAAGGAAAGAATGCCATTGGTACAAAGTGGGTTTACAAGATTAAGAGAAAATCTGATGGTAGCATTGATCGCTACACAACTAGATTGGTTGCCAAAGGATATGCACAACAATATGGCATTGACTATGAGGAAACTTTTGCACCTACTTCATGCATGACTACCATTCGTACCGTGGTTGCATTGGCTACCCATCGAGGTTGTAAAGTGCATCAGTTGGACATAAAAACAGCCTTCTTGAATGGTGATTTGGAAGAAGAGGTTTATGTGAACCAACCTCCTGGATTTGCTCTGAAAGGGAAAGAGCATATGGTTTGTCGCTTGCATAAAGCCTTGTATGGTCTCAAGCAAGCTCCACGTGCATGGTATGACAAAATCCATAAGCACTTGATTGCTCTTGGCTTCACATGTAGTCCAATTGAAAGCACATTATGTACACAAAAATGGGGCTGATCTTATAGTGCTTGTTCTTTATGTCGATGACATACTCTTGACTGGGTCATGTGATGCAACACTTGACATTCTTATGGCTGATTTGCAACATACTTTTGATGTCACTTATCTTTGTGAGCTACTAACTTGGCATCCAGTTTGTATCCGTTGAGGGGGGAATTGTCATGCATCAAGCAAAGTATGTTGAAAAACTACTTCAACGTTTTGACTTTGAGGATTGCAAGCCCGTTTCCACACCAGTTGAGACAGGGTTTAGGTTCTCAATTGAGGATTCCAGTGATGCATTTGACACTTCTCTTTATCAGCAAGCTATGGGATGTCTTATATATGCATGCAACACAAGGCCGGATATACAATATGCAGTTTCCCAATTGAGTCAATTCATGCATAGCCCTGGCACTAAGCATTGACAAGCAGTGAAATGTGTGTTTAGATATCTTCGAGGCACTTTGAGCTTAGGTGTCTTTTATGGCAGAGATATTCAACCATGCTTGCATGCTTTTACAGATAGTGATTGGGTTGGTTGTTATGATACTCGTGTGTCCACTAGTGGTAATTGCTTTTTCCTTGGAGACTCATGCATAACTTGGTTGAGTAAGAAGCAACCTACAGTGGCAACATCAAGTTGTGAAGCTGAGTGCAGGGCAGTTTTCACAGCTACAGTGGAGTGTATATGGCTGAGACGCCTATTGATGGATCTTTGCATGGAGATTGATGCTGCTACGCATATTCTCACTGATAGTCAGAGTGCTTTGGTTGTTGCACGAAACCCAGTGTTTCATGCATGGACCAAACATGTGAGAGAGCACCTTCATGCAAGAGATATTGATTTGGTATATGTGCCTACACAAGATAATGTGGTAGACACATTCACCAAAGCTCTTCCACGGGAAAAGTTTGGAGCTTTTCGCAAAGCTTTAGGCTTATTACCTTGTGGGGGCTGATTTGTCACTCCCTGTATGTGTTCACATCACTCGCTCCAGGGGGGTTTGTTACACTTATGTGTTCCTCGAGTAGCTTTGATGTAAACCTTTTCCCTATACATGGGCACTTTTTACTCTAGTGCTGGCTAGAGGTTTTTTTGTTAGACTCAAGATATAACCGATAGGAGATGGTTGAACCACACCCTAAGAGGGAGGATTAGGAAGTAATCCTCGACCATGGCTTTTGGGGCAAGTGGTTAGCCCATCATTCTCCTAGCTGGTAGGTCTTGAGTTCAAATCCCACGATTGGTATCAGAGCTAAGGAAGTAGACTTGGGCAAGGCGGAAGGAAGGCGCGCGCGTCGATTTCAAAGGTAAGTTTAACAAAGATTTGAGTGTATCTCCCAATCCGTAGGTCAGATTTCAACGTGTAATATACCATTGGAAAGCTCTCAGAATGAGCATTCCAATAGAGACACTAGATTAGAGATCCAAGATACCTAGAATGGGTGAGAATTGGGTTCAAGAGACCGAGGTTGAGAGCAAGGCAAGTCCGTAGGCTAGTTGCCAAGAAGCGGAAAGGCAAGGTTCAAGATACCAAGGTTAAGAGCAAGGCAATTCTGTAGGCAAGTGGCCAAGAAGCTGAAAGGCAAGGCTCAAGACACCAAGGTTGAGAGCAAGGCAAGTCTGTAGGCAAAGTGGCCAAGAAGCGGAAAGGCAAGGCTCAAGAGACCAAGGTTGAGGACAAGATGGTTCAAGAGACTGTGCGAGGATGAGGACATCAATCCAAGGGGAGAGCAAGGATTGATCATTGAGGACAATGATCTCTAGAAGGGAAGAGAGTGTTAGACTCAAGATATAACCAGTAGGAGATGGTTGAACCACACCCTAAGAGGGAGGATTAGGAAGTAATCCTCAACCATGGCTTTTGGGGCAAGTGGTTAGCCCATCATACTCTTAGTCGGTAGGTCTTGAGTTCAAATCTCACAATTGCTATAAGAGCTAAGGAAGTAGACTTGGGCAAGGCGGAAGGAAGGTGCGCGCGTCGATTTCAAAGGTAAGTTTAACAAAGATTTGAGTGTATCTCCCAATCCGTAGGTCGGATTTCAACGTGTAATATACCATTGGAAAGCTCTCAGAATGAGCATTCCAATAGAGACATGTGATTAGGGATCCAAGATACCTAGAATGGGTGAGACCTGGGTTCAAGAGACTGAGGTTGAGAGCAAGGCAACTCCGTAGGCTAGTTGCCAAGAAGCGGAAAGGCAAGGTTCAAGATACCAAGGTTGAGAGCAAGGCAAGTCTGTAGGCAAGTGGCCAAGAAGCGGAAAGGCAAGGCTCAAGACACCAAGGTTGAGAGCAAGGCAAGTCTGTAGGTAAAGTGGCCAAGAAGCAAAAAGGCAAGGCTCAAGAGACCAAGGTTGAGGACAAGATGGTTCAAGAGACTGTCCGAGGATGAGGACATCAATCCAAGGGGAGAGCAAGGATTGATCACTGAGGACAATGATCTCGAGAAGGGGAAGAGAGTGTTAGACTCAAGATATAACCGGTAGGAGATGGTTGAACCACACCCTAAGAGGGAGGATTAGGAAGTAATCCTCAACCATGGCTTTTGGGGCAAGTGGTTAGCCCATCATACTCCTAGCTGGTAGGTCTTGAGTTCAAATCCCACTTTTTTCTCATGTTACCACATACTTGATACTCTCATATGTGGTGGTACTTTGTACTTAGGGATATTATTCAGCTCTTACTTTAGTTCAATTCATCGTCAATAGAGAAAGCTATTCCAACCATCATCTTCTCTGTGTGTCTTTGCTGCATTTGTGCTCCTTGTGTGTGCTTCTTGTGTGTCTCTCGCACTTCTACACACACCCAACACTTAACCAGCTGTCAATGCTTGACACTTGGGTAATGCATAAACCTACTCATCTATGAGATAGCAAACTAAATATATGGCCGAGTACTGCATAAGTAAATCAAGCATCCAATAGCCTGTTGATAGAGAACAACATCAAATGCATCTCCAACATCATGAAGACTCAATCATAAACCTGTCTCCATAGGAGTGGCAATAGGTTTATAGTCTTCAAGGCCATAACATTGCAATAATGTGTCAATATATTTTGTTTAACACAAAGCAATTCCACCATCAACTTGCATAAACTGAATGCCCAAATAATGATGCAAATGCCCCAAATCAGACATCTCAAATGAGGCATGCAAATCAGCCTCGAAATCAGCAATGTGCTTCTCATGAGGACCAATGAGAAACATGTCATCAACATACACAACAATGATCAGAAGCACATCATTAGCACGCTTAACATATAAGGTGCTTTCAATTGTACTGTTCTCAAAACCGTGTGCAATCAGATAGGCATGTATCTTTTCATACCAAGCACATGGTGCTTGCTTTAAACCATATAATGCCTTCTTTAACCTGCACACCTGGTTTTCATGCCTTTTTTGCACAAAGCCATGGGGTTGAAAAAGATACACTTCTTCATGCATTCAACATTTAGAAATGTTGTTTTAATGTCCAGCTGATGTACATTCCAACCATGATGAGCTGCAAGTGCACAGATGCTATGAACAGTAGTCATTTGGCAAGTAGGTGCAAATGTTTCATCAAAATCAATGCCTCTTTCCTATGCATAACCCTTTTGCATAGCAATCTGATGCAAAAGAGGCACTATAAGAGCTTGAACGAGTATGATATGATAGAGGTGCATCTAATTTGCTATCATGCAAAGTCTACACTAGCCATTTTGGCATAGTTTTTACCTCCTCAATATCAGATCTCTCATCAACAAGTGCATCATGCAAATCTGCATCAGAAATGGAATGATCTTCATCATCACATGAAACTTGTAAAGGTTGAGAAGTTGCCTCAATAGGACTAGCACTAGACTATCCACCTATAAAAAGAGGTAGCAAAGTATCAGACATGTCTTTGGAGCTAACAAATGTCTCCTTCGTACATGAAAGTAAAGGCTGAATAACATCTTCCACAAAAAAAAACATCACGACTAACCAAAATGTGTTTACTCTAGGGATGATACAGATGATAGCCTTTGCTTTCAGAATTGTACCCAACAAAAATACATTTTACTACTTTATCATCTAATTTCTTGTGATGTTGTTTAGGAAGTAATGCATATGCTAGACAACCAAAAACATGCAGATGCACAACAGATGGCTTGTGACCATGCCATGCCTCATATGGAGTGATAGACTGTAGTGCTTTAGTGGGACACCTGTTAAGTACATATGTTGCACACATGACAGCCTCAAGCCAGAAATTATGTGATAAAACTTGACTCTTGACCATACACCTCACCATCTCCATGAGTGACATGTTCTTCCATTCAGCAACTCCATTCTGTTGAGGTGTATACGACACCGTAGACTGATGTTTTCTCCCATGTTCAACTAGAAATGCATTAAATTTAAAACACATATATTTCCCCCGTGATCAGAACGGGGGGTGCCTTTTTACATATTGATAAATTTTCAGCCAAAACCAAAAATTGTTTGAAGCACATGAATACCTCAGACTTTGCTTTCAATGGATATACCCATGCATGCCTGGAAAAATCATCAATGAATGTCACAAAGTAAAGATAGTTTCCAAAAGAGGGTGTTTGCATAGGACCACAGACATCACGAAACAAGCTACAATTTCTGAGTCACTCGAACTGAACCATCTGGAAAGGAGGAACACTGTATTTTGCCCAAAATACAGCCTTCATAGACATGTTTTCTAGGTGCCTCAAGTTTGGGCAAAGAGGACATCATTTCAGATTTCTGTAGGTGTAGCAAACTAGCAAAATCCAAATGACCAAAGCTTTGCATCTGACATATCCTGAGAATCATGTATTGCACATGCTAAATCATTCATAGATTTTTCATAGTCTATGATCTTATACGACCCACAACATAAAATTCCAGAAGCAATAATCATGTTTCCCTTTGACAGATCGTGAATTGTACATCTGTCATCAACAAATTTCATAACCAAGCCAATCTTGGCTAATGTAGAAACTAATAACATATTTTTCTTGATCCTTGGCACAAATAAAGCATCCAACAAAGTGAAAGAACTACCATCAGTAGTAGTAATAATGATCTTACCAACTCCCATGAAAGGATAAGAGGAGTTTTTGGCACATGTGATAGTATTCCCTATAGGGGCAAGCTCCAGAGAAGTGAAGAAACTGCAATGCGAGGTAATATGTTTGGTTGCCCCACTATCAAAGTACCAAACATCTGAGTCTACTACAGACATACATTGTTCGGGAGAAGATGGGTCAAAACTGCAAACAGTAGTAAACACCCATTCTTCATTCTGCAAAAGATTAGCGAATTCTGTTTTTGGTGTAGAGGCCTCTACAACAACCACTCCAACCTCTTTTTTCTTTGCCTCTTTTGCTGCGAGTTTTGGAGAGTTCTTTATGACATGATTGTTTCCTTTACAATACTTACAAAAGAATTTCTGCTTTTTTGATTTCTTCTCATCTTTGTCTTCCTTCTTTGAATGTGTAGCATTTGCAGATTTTTGCTTACTAGTAGATGAGCTCCATTTATCTTTGCCCTTCTGACTAGCCAGGAAAGCTTGATCTACAACATGCATAATGGATATGTTCTTCCTAGACTGATATTTGTGCAACAGAACATCGACTAACTCCTCAAATGACAAAGCATTTGGATTGGCTTTCATCATCAAACAAGGAGTAGAAGCAAAACTTTGATATGAATCAGGAAGACCATTCAGAACGGTATGCACAAGTGAGCTATCTGGTATAACTTCATCAGCAGAAATCAATTGTTCCTTCAAATCTTTGATCTTTGTTATTCATATGCTCACTCTCCAACTGTTTTCGGAGGTAAGCAAAGTGAACCTCATTCCTAGCCTGGTACAATGTGATAAATGTATCCCAAGCATCCTTAGTTGTTCTACAAGAGCGAATGTGAGAACTAATGGCACGTTTGATAGATAAGGCTATCAATGCATGTGCTTGAGCATCTTCAATGCTTGAGCATCTTGAGTGGCACATTTGATAGACAAGGCTATCAATGCATGAGAATATTAGCATCTTCAATTCCATCTACATCTGCTTCAATACATGTATTTTTTCAACACCTTGCACAATGTTCCAAAGTCCTTTTGCAACCAATACATGTCGCATCATATAAGCCCACAATGGGTAATTGGTACCATCCAACTTATCCTCAAAAACCAACATACAGAATACATCACTACTTTCAGCCATGACCACTGACTAAAATACCCTGATGTAGAAAAATGATTACATCTGAAAAAGTTGAATAGAACTACCCTGACGAGTTCTACTAAACCTGTAGCAGACTTTGAGATGCTTATACTGGCGAACTGAAACCTGTATATATCTTTGGCACAAAATAATGAAATAGTCTACATAAGCACTATGATAGTGCATTTGGAGGCCAAAACGAGCTCAAATTGTGATTTCGGCACCACATAGCAAAGCTATTTTGATCTCCTAATCATTTTGAGTATGCTCACCAAATTTCGTGGGATTTTGAGACTGTGACTGGAGAGGTGTCAACGACCCCCTAGATGAAGCAGTGACCTGCTATGATACCAATTGTTGGAGTTAGACATCTGCGGAAGCACGCAAATAACACAAGGAAGAAGAAGAAGCTTGGAGCAAAACACATAATACTGAATGTATTACCACTAGAAAGTACAAATATAAGTAACCCGTTAGGGCTATAGACATATGCACATGCCAGGGGGAAAAAACCTCCTAAAGAGGAAAAAAATGCCTTGGTGGTCCTAGTGTATTCACACACATCACTACCTAAGTATATCAACAATGAACAAGTTGCGATTTATGAGTAGCTCTAATTCAACCATCTTTTTGGAAGTAGGAACATTGCATTCTGCCCAAAATATAGCCTTCATAGACATTTTTAGAATGTGCCTGAAGTTTGGGCAAAGAGGACAACATTTCAAATTTCTGTAGACAAATAAACTCAAAAAATTTAAATGACCAAGCTTTCCATCTGAGACAGCTTGAGAATCAGGAAATGCACATGTTGAATCATTCAAAGGTTTTGCATAGTCTATAAACTTAAATAGCCCACAACACAAAATGTCATAAGTAATAATAACATCACCATTTAATAGATCATGAATTGTACATTTGTGATCAAGAAATTTGACAACCAAGCAAATCTTGGTTAATGCTGAAATGGATAACATATTCTTCTTGATCCTTGGAGTATGTAAGGCATCTGACAATGTGAAAGAATTTGCATTAGCAATAGTCAGAATGATCTTACAAATTCTCATTACAATATAAGAGGGGTCCTTAGCACATGTGATAGTATTCCCTGTAGAGGTAGGCTCAAATGAACTGAAGAAATAGTGATATGCAACAAAACAAAGACTAACTCCTCAAATGTTAAGGCTTTTGGATTGTCTTTCATCATTGATCAAAGAATAGAAGCAAAAAATTGATATGAATCTAGAAGTCCATTAAGAATAGTCTACACAAGTTAACTACCTCGCAAGGTTTCATCGGCAAAAGTCAACTACTCCCTTAAATCATTGATCTTTGTCAGAAAACTATCCATAGAATCTCCTTCATTCATATGTTGGCTCTTCAACTATTTTCAAAGGTTAGAAACAAGATCCTCATTTTGTGCTTGGTATAATGTTGTAAGAGCATCCCAAGCAACTTTTTCTCTCTTGCAAGCTTGAATATGAGGGATAATGGAAACTTCTTTGTAGTTTGAAGGCTCTTGAATTTGCTAGATCTGATGCATCAATACATAATTTACATAACGACTTTGTTCTCGCTGTTGCTGTTCAATGAGCCTTTGTGATCTTCTTGGTTGGTTTGAAGTACTTGCTTTTTGTTGATATATTTAGGTAGTGATGTGTGTGAACACTCTAGGACCGCCGGGGCACTTTTTTCCCTCTTTAGGAGGTTTATTTCCCCCGGCTTGTACATACGCCTATTGCCCTAATGGGCTACTTATCTTTGTACATTCTCTAGTAATACATTCAGTATTGTGTGTTTGTGCTCCAAGCTTCTTCTTCTTCCTTGTGTTGTTCGCGTGCTTCCGCAGACGTCTATCTCCAACAATTGGTATCAGAGCAGGTTGTCCCTTCTTCTAGGGCGCCGTCGACACTCCTCCGTTTGCAATCTCAGATTCGCACGAAATTTGGTGAGCATACTCAGGGTGTTTCCGAGATCAAAACAGCTTTGTTTTGTGGTGCCGAAATCGCGATCTGAGCTCGTTTTGGCCTCCGAACGCACTATCGCAGCGCTTGTGCAGGCTATTTCGTCCTTTTGTGCCAAAGGTATATACCAGTTTGTGTTCGCCAGTTTAAGCATCTCGAAGTCTGCTACAGGTCTAGCAGAAGTCGTCTGGGCGATTCCGTTCAACTTTTTGAGATACAGTCAATTTTCTGCATCAAGGTATTTTAGTCACCGGCCATGGCTGAAAGCAGTGATGTATTTCGTATGTTGGCTGTTGAGGATAAGTTGGATGGTACCAACTATCCATTATGGGCTTATATGATGCGACATGTATTGGTTGCAAAAGGATTGCGGAACATTGTGCAGGGTGTTGAAAGACGTCCTGTTACACCTGTAACGACAGGTACTACAAATACAGGTGTTGGAGCTGATGAAGATGGTGTCGAAGATGATATTCTGCAGATTCCTGTTCGTGCTGCTGTTTCTGTTGCACCTACTACAGAGCAGATTCGTTGGGATGGCAGAGATGCCCAGGCATATGCATTGATAGCTTTGTCTGTCAAACATGCCATTATTCCTCACATTCGCTCTTGCAGAACAGCAAAGGATGCTTGGGATACACTTACCACTTTGTACCAGGCTAGGAATGAGGCTCGTGTTGCTTACCTCCGAAAATAGTTGGAGAGTGAGCACATGAATGAAGGTGATTCTATGGACAGTTTTCTTACAAAGATCAAAGACGTGAAGGAACAATTGATTTCTGCTGATGAGGTTATACCAGATAGCTCACTTGTGCAGACCGTTCTGAATGGCCTTCCTGATTCATATCAGAGTTTTGCCTCTACTCTTCGGTTGATGATGAAAGGCAATCCGAATGCCTTGTCATTTGAGGAATTAGTCTCTGTTCTGTTGCAGGAAGATCAGTCCAGGCAGAACAGGTCCATTATGCGTGTTGCAAATCAAGCTTTCCTGGCTAGTCAAAAGGGCAAAGGAAAATGGAGCTCTTCTACTAGTAAGCAGAAATCTGCAAATGCTGCACAATCGAAGAACCAGGATAAAGATGAGAAGAAATCAGAAAAGCAGAAATTGTTCTGCAAGTACTATAAAGGAATTGATCATATTATAAAGAAATGTCCAAAACTGGCTGCTAAAGAGGCAAAGAAGAAAGAGGCTGGAATGGTTGTTGCAGAGGCCTCTACACCAAAAACAGAGTCTGCAAATCTTGTGTAGGAAGAAGAATGGGCGTTTACTACTGTCTGCAGTTTTGACCCATCTTCTCATGATTAGTGCATGTCTGCAGTAGACTCAGATGTTTGGTACTTTGACAGTGGGGCGACCAAACATATTACCTCGCAGCGCAGTTTCTTCTCTTCACTCGAACCTGCCCCTACAGGGAATACTGTCACATGTGCCAATAACTCCTCTTATCCTTTTATGGGAGTTGGTAAGATCATTCTGACTACTGCTGATGGTAGTTCTTTCACTTTGTCAGATGCTTTATTTGTGCCAGGGATCAAAAAGAACCTGTTATCAGTTTCTGCATTAGCCAAGATTGGCTTGGTTGTGAAATTCGTTGATGACAGGTGTACAGTCGATGATCTCTCAAATGGCGATGTGATTATTGCTTCTGGCATTTTATATCGTGGGCTGTATAAGCTCATAGACTATGAAAGATCTGTGAATGATTCGGCATGTGCAGTTCATGATTCTCAGGCTATGTCAGATGCAAAGCTTTGGCATGCACGCTTTGGTCATTTGAATTTTGCTAGTTTGTTACGCCTGCAGAAATCTGAAATGGTGTCCTCTTTGCCCAAACTTGAGGCACCTGGAAAACATGTTTGTGAAGGCTGTATTTTGGGCAAAATGCAGCGTTCTTCCTTTCCAAAAGATGGTTCAATTCGGGCTACGCAGAAATTGCAGCTTGTACATAGTGATGTTTGTGGTCCTATGCAGACACCCTCTTTTGGAAATTACCTTTACTTCGTGACTTTCATTGATGATTTTTCCAGGCATGCATGGGTATATCCACTCAAAGCAAAGTCCGAAGTGTTCATGTGCTTCAAACAGTTTTTGGTTTTGGCTGAAAATCTATCAGCATGTAAAATGGGCACCCTCCGTTCTGATCGAGGGGGGGAATATATGTCTTCAGATTTTAATGCATTTTTGGCTGAACGTGGGATAAAACACCAGTGTACAGTGCCGTATACACCTCAACAGAATGGAGTTGCTGAACGAAAGAACAGGTCACTCATGGAGATGGCGAGGTGCATGGTCAAAAGTCAGGCTTTACCACATAGTTTCTGGCTTGAGGCTGTCATGTGTGCAGCATATGTACTGAACAAGTGTCCCACTAAAGCGTTGCAGTCTATCACTCCATATGAGGCTTAGCATGACCGCAAGCCATCTGTTGCTCATCTGCGTGTTTTTGGTTGTTTGGCATATGCATTAGTGCCTAAACAACATCGCAAAAAATTGGATGATAAGGTAGTAAAATGTATTTTTGTTGGGTACAATTCTAAAAGTAAAGGCTATCGTCTGTATCATCCACAGACTAAACGCATTCTGGTTAGCCGTGATGTTGTCTTTGTGGAAGATGCTATTCAGCCATTGCTTTCATGTACTAAGGAGACATCTGTTAGCTCCAAAGACATGTATGATACTTTGATGCCTCTTTTTACAGGTGGACAGGCTAGTGCTGGTCCTAATGAGGCAACTTCTCAGCCTTTGCAGGTTTCATATGATGATGCAGATCATTCCATTTCTGATGCAGATTTACATGATGCACTTGTTGATGAGAGAGCTGATATTGAACAAGCAAAAACTATGCCAAAATGCCTGGTGCAGACTTTGCGTGACAGCAAATTAGATGCACCTTTGTCATATCGTACTCGTTCAGGCTCTCATAGTACCTCCTTTGCATCAGATTGCTATGCTATGGCTGCATCTAGTCTCTGTGATGAGAATGAGCCTGTTTCTTTTGATGAAGCACAAAATTCAAAAAATTGGATGGCTGCTATGCAATCTGAATATGATGCTATAATGAAGAATGGTACATGGTATTTATGTGACTTGCCTCTTGGAAAGAAGGCCATTGGCACTAAGTGGGTATACAAGCTGAAGCGTAAACCTGATGGTACAGTTGACAGGTATAAGGCTAAGCTTGTTGCAAAGGGTTATGCACAGGAAAGAGGCATTGATTTTGATGAGACCTTTGCACCTACATGTCGTATGACTACTGTTCGGAGCATTTGTGCACTTGCAGCCCATCATGGTTGGAATGTACATCAGTTGGACATTAAAATAGCATTTCTGAATAGTGACTTGCATGAAGAAGTGTATGTTTTTCAGCCCCGTGGCTTTGTGCAGAAAGGGCATGAAAACCAGGTTTGCAGGTTAAAGAAGGCATTATATGGTTTAAAGCAAGCACCACGTACTTGGTATGAGAAGGTACATGCCTATCTGATTGCACATGGTTTTGAGAACAGTCCAACTGAAAGCACCTTATATGTTAAACGTGCTAATGATGTGCTTCTGATCATTGTTGTCTATGTTGATGACATGCTGCTCACTGGTCCTATTGAGATACATATTGCTGATTTTAAGGCTGATTTGCATGCCTCATTTGAGATGTCTGATTTGGGGCATTTGCATCACTATTTGGGCATTCAGTTTATGCAGGTTGATGGTGGAATGGCTTTGTGTCAAACGAAATATATTGACACATTATTGCAGCGTTTTGGCCTTGAAGACTGTAAGCCTATTGCCACTCCTATGGAGACAGGTTTACGATTGAGTCTTCATGATGCTGGAGATGCATTTGATGTTGTTCTCTATCAGCAGGCTGTTGGATGCTTGATTTACTTATGCATTACTCGGCCAGATATTCAATTTGCTGTCTCACAGATGAGCAGGTTTATGCATTGCCCAAAAGTCACGCATTGGAAAGCGGTTAAGCGCATCTTTCGCTACTAGAGTGGTACTCGGCTACTTGAGTTGTTTTATCCCAAGGGGGGATCACTACCGCCAGATTTGCATGCTTTTTCTGACTCAAATTGGGCTGGTTGCTATGACACTCGTGTGTCCACCAGTGGTTTTTGCTTCATGCTTGGTAGCTCATGTATATCTTGGTTGAGCAAGAAGCAGCCTACTGTGGCCACTTCCAGTTGTGAGGCTGAGTATAGGGCAGCTTTCACAGCGACTGTTGAGTGTGTGTGGCTCAGACGCCTTATGGCTGATTTGGGTGTTGGTCACTCTTCTGCCACCACCATCTTCACTGACAGTCAGAGCGCATTGGCAGTTGCGAGGAACCCTGTGTTCCATGATCGCACTAAGCACATTGAGGTGCATTATCACTATGTCAGGGAGAGGTTCTCTGCTGGGGAGATCAGCTTGGCATATGTGCCCACACAGGAGAACATTGTAGACCTTTTCACGAAGGCTCTGCCTAGGGAGAAGTTTGAAGCTTTCCGCAAAGCTTTGGGCTTACTTCCTTTTGTGGAGTGATTTCCACATAGCTTGGCACTTCCTTATACATGAGTGCCAGCTCCTTGTTCACCGCATCACTGCCAGGGGGGATTTGTTGATATATTTAGGTAGTGATGTGTGTGAACACTCTAGGACCGCCGGGGCACTTTTTTCCCTCTTTAGGAGGTTTTTTTCCCCCGGCTTGTACATACACCTATTGCCCTAATGGGCTACTTATCTTTGTACATTCTCTAGTAATACATTCAGTATTGTGTGTTTGTGCTCCAAGCTTCTTCTTCTTCCTTGTGCTGTTCGCGTGCTTCCGCAGACGTCTATCTCCAACACTTTTGAGTTTTGTTTTGAAAAGATTGTATCCCCCTGTGAAGTGTAGATGGGTGGATTAAGACTTGTACTTGGATCTTGAGTTGAGTATGTTGAAGTTTCATTAAAGATGACATCTTTTGCAATTGTGATGAAGTAGTTTTCAAGATCATACAATCTATATGCTTTTGATTATTCACTATAGCCAATGAACATATGCTTCTTAGAATTGGAATGTAGCATACTCAATTTTGGCACATGGACAAATGCTTCACTTCCAAATACTCAAAAGTAATTGATGTTAGGCTTTCTTCCATAGTAGGCTTCAAAGGATACCTTGTTGTTCAATGCACAAGTGAAGCCTCGATTGAATATGTGGACTGTAGTGTGCATTGATTCTACCCAAAACTTGAAGGGTAATTCTTTGTTGTGAAGCATGGTTCATGCCATTTCCATCACACTTTGGATCTTTCTCTCAGCTACTCCATTTTGGGATGGAGTGTGAGGTTGGGTGACTTGTCTTTTTATCCCTTTTTGCTTTAAGAATTGTCAAAGTCATGATTGATAAATTCAGCACCATCATCTAATTGAATAGTTTTGACTATCTTGGATGCTTCATTCGCCACTTAGGTGATCCATTCTCAAAACTTAGAGAAGGTCTCTACCTTTAACTTCAAAAAATATACCCAAATGTATCTTGAGTGTTCATCTACTAGAAGAAAGAAGTACATTGATCCACTAAAGGAAGGGATATTCATGGGTCCATAGAGATCCATGTGATTTAGAGCTAAAGAGTTCCTGGCTCATGTCAAAGCCTCCTTGGGAACGGGAGTCCTATGTTGCTTGCGTTGGGTGCAGGCTTGGTAGGCATCGTTGACTTGCCTGATCTTGGGCAATCCTTTCACTATCTGAGATGAGGAAATCCTTGTTAAATATGAAGTGTGGTCATACCTTTGATGGGCTAGATAGCGACTCCTTAGATAGAAAGCAGGAGAGTTTGTATGGCCATTTTTCTTCTATGCCTTGTGCAATGATGTCTTTGGTTTCAGGGTCATTCACCTTTACAAAAATGTTATCAAATGACACTTGTTTATCATCATCAATGATGGCCTTGACTAATAGTAAATTCATGCACAAGTTAGGAAAAAATAATACATTGGATAATGATTTGCATTCCCCTCGGTCATTGGTGATTTGTACTTTGCTTTCCCTTCAATGGGTAGGCTCTTGTTGTTGCCTAGGTAAGCTTTGTCAGTATGGTTTTAAATTTCTTGAAAAGAATCTTGATCTTTACACATGTGCGATGTCACTCTACTGTCAAAGATCCGTTCTCGAGATGAACTTAAAGTTACTAGGGCACTGGCTTTTGTTGAAATAAAGAGGTCTTCATTGGAATAGTGAGACCTATGTTGAGAGGGTTTTGATGGGTTCTTGGAGCTAGAGGGCTTTGAGGTGTGCTTCTTCTTGGAGCAAAATTTCTCCAAGTGCCCTATTTTTCCACATAAATTACAACTAAACTTCTTTGGTGAAGTGTTGGATCCTTGCTTGGGTATATTGTTAGTATTATGACTAGCATGCTTTCCCTTGTGGAAGGGTCCCTTAGCTTTCATTGTTGTCTCTTGTGAGGAAACCGAATTTGCTCGCGAGTCATGGCTGAGCAAAAGTTGATGAACCTCTTCCCAAGTTACAACTTGGCCCCGATTATAAAGGGTGGCTACAAATGTCTTGTATGATCTAGGGAGCTTATTGAGGAGGCGCATGACCATATCTTCACTAGAAACTTGGCAGCCACATAATGCTAGTTTACGTTGATAGTCCTCAAATGTAGTGATGACTTTGGAAATAGGATCCTAGGGCCTAATGGATAGGTTATGAAACTCCACCTCTAGGGTGTAAATCTTGGAGGGAGTTTTGTCTTCATACAAGTCTTGGTGGATCTTCCAAGCCTCATAGGAAGTTTTAGAGGAGGTTATATGGCCTTTGGTTAACTCGCCACATGCTAGAAGTAATTGCCCTAAGGCTTGCTTCTCCTTTACATTCCATACATTCTAGGCTCCTACATCGCTTTCGTTATCCGGATCTTGTTCAGTTCCTTCAACTACCTTGTATAAGAGGTTTGTATAAAGGTAAGCCCTAATGGTGCCCTTCTAAAGATTGTAGTTTGTGCACTGAGTCTCTCATCTTTCGGCATGAAGATTGGCGTAAAGGAGGGTAAAATACAATTGACTTGAGGACATTGTGTTTGAAATCATTGACATGGTCGCCATTGAAAAGAAGATACCACACTTATGAAGATGAAAAATGTGCACAAAAAAATTGAGTTGGGATAGGAGGGCTTAGAGTAGCCCTATACTTGCACCAAAAATGAGATAGACACCTTGGAGAGGGGGGCTTAGAATAGCCCTACACTTGATGCAAGAAAGAGTCCTTGAAGGGGGGGGGGCTTAGAATATCATGTTGCACACCAAATAGCCTTAGAGTAGGCTAGGGACTCAAAAAAACTTGTGGGTGGGCTCAGACTAGCCTCCAACCCACAAATGCATACTCAAGATGATGCTTCTTATATGCTTGATGGCACAACAAGACCCTTGGATAGCTTCAAAGTTACAATGCACATAGTTGTTACATTGAGTGGTTGTTAGGAACTATTTGAGAGGCAAAAAAAGAGTTCTCGCCATGCTTGTGAGATAAGTAATTATGTCATATCCAAAGTGAGACATAATATGAGCTGTCAAAGGTGATGTGAATGGGACCAAGTCAGAAAAAGCAGAATGATGCCAGAATCTCATTCACTTTGATATGCATCCAACCAAGAATTGGTTGTCTGGCCTCTTCAAGGCTAGAATTTGAGTGATTTGATCTTCCAAAATAGAAAATAACCGAATCACCTAATTAACAAGTCCTGAATGTGAAAAAGTATTTTTGACTGCTTCATGTGGCATGGCAGAGAAATCTTCATGAATTGTTCTCCCAAGAATGGTGCCAACCTGCTCTGAATGTATTTTTCTTCAGCATGATGTCCTAACAAGGGCTCTAGAGTACTTCCTTTAGTAGCTCTCTCGCACTCTGTATTGTGCCAGACCGATCCACTTTCTCTCTTACGGAGGGCACATGTATACTATGGTGTATGGTGTCCCAAAATCCAGTGGGCTGTGCACTTTTTGGGGCACCCAATAGGCTAAAAGAATTTACTCATGAATGCATTGAATGCGTTGAATCCTTCTTTTCGCGTAGATCAAAGAAGGGAAAATACAGGTGCGTTAATATTTGTTAATATTAAATGCGTTAATATTTGTGATGAAGACAAATAATCATATTTACACGAAAACAAAGGTGCATAGAGCATAGTTTTTTGTGCTACTGATTTCCATTCCATTGTGGGAAGAACTATATCAATCTGCATATTTTTCATGAAACTATCCATCTGCATATTGATTTCCATTGCATTGTGGGAAAAACTATCGATCTGTATACTATGTGGTCACTTTTTTTAATGAAACTAAATATAATAATGAGACTAAAATGTAAGTGATGGAGGAAAAATCATTAGAGTATTTACATTATTCTTAATTGTAAATAACATGGTTTATAATTATGTAAAAATTTTGAAGACCAGACTTATAATTTGCACAAAATTAAAGGTCAAATATGAGCGATTCACTATAAATTTTTTACTAAGAAATGTGAAGTGAAGATAGTTCATGTGCCCCTAATTTTGATCGTCGGAAGTTAGGTGACCGTCCTACATGTGCCCATAATTTTGATGATCGAAGGTCACCATATTTAACTTACATGTGCCTTGAATGCTCTATTGGGTCACCAAAAAAGTGTAATCCGGTCACCCAACAAAATATGCATGTGCCCTCCCTATATATCCCATGTGAGGTGTAGATAAAGAAGGCCATAGTTCACACACGTAGAAAGAAAATGTACCCAAGCAAGGCACTGAGGTATTGCTCTGAGGTAGAAGTTGGGCTACTCTATCAATCATAGGTGGAGCAAGAGTTTTAAGCAAGAGGTTCAAATAGGCTGACCCTTGAGATGGATTGGATGCACAGAGTCTCGGAGAGATCTTTGATGATCTTGTTTGTCTGCTATGCACAGAGTAGAGGATTGCTCTTTCCCTTCCATGGAGATGGTGTGGCTCTTTCCACTTGCACAGTCATTGAGTGGGCATAGAGATGAGCTTCGAAGCTGTGTGAGCGTAGAGAGGGTGATCACAATGGGTTCAACGAGCAAGCTTGATTATGTGCCTGCTCAGATCCAAGGCCGTTTTGATTTTTGGTCATTGTTCGCTCTATACATATGAATGTTGCAAGGTGCCAAAAGAATCGTGATGCTTCAAAGGATTATACAATGCTCTAGAGATGCAACCACAAATATATGCACAAAGAAAATGTTCGTGCATGCTATGATAAAATGTATGCACTCTATGTTGGAAACAATATCACATGTGTCCAAAATTCCCAAAACCACTGATAAGGATTCTTCTTTAAACCTCTATCTTCAAGACAATGTCACATGGCGACATCGTTATTCAGATGAAGAGATGGTAAACACACTTCTAAACTCACTTCCATCTACATATCATGCTTTTGTTACTTCTTTATCTCTCTCTACAAGAGATAGAGAAATTTCATTTGAAGAGCTACAGTTCCTATTACTTCAATATGAAGATCAACAAAAGGGTATGGAAGAGAATGATGAAGCCATGTTATCATCATCAAAGGGAAAGAAGAAGAAGGAGACAAAGAAGGAGAAGAAGAGTCAACAATCCAAGAAGGAAAGTAAGTCTTCTAATCGTAAGTTTTCCAGTCCTACCCCTAATGCTTCCTCTACACCCAAAGAAAAATCTTCAACTACATCTGATTCAAAGAAAGGAGTATGCCATTACTGTAAGAAGCCATGTCATTTCATATCAGAATGCAGAGCAAGAATTTTCAATGAGAAGAAGAAAGCATCAGGTAATAGTGTTGAAGATGATTCAAAACCTAAACCTTCAAAGGTAGATTCATATGCATGTTCTACTATTGAAGAGATAGCTTTTCATAAGGCAACGTTAAATGCAATCTCAGATAATCCTTGGATTTTTTATTCTGGAGCTACTAAGCATATGATAGGCTGCAGAAAGGTATTTTCTTCCCTTTCAAACTCTTCAGGTAGAAGAGTGACCATTACAGATGGTCATGATTTGGATGTTGTTGGTGTTGGAGGTGGAAATTTCACAATTTCCAATGTTCTTTATGTTCCAAAAATAAAGAAGAATTTGCTCTCTATCTCGACTTTCTTGTCTGATGGTTATAAAGTAGTTTTTAAGAAAGGTTCATGTCAGATCCTCTCACCTGATAAGGTGCATTGTCTACTTCAAGGTGAAAATAGAAGTGGCATATTTGTGTTATCTAAAATTAGTCATGCTAATGTTGCTAGGTCTACTACACCTAAGATAGAACATGAAGTTATGGCATGCTAGATTTGGTCATATCAGTTACACAGCTCTCAAGCATATCAAAGATCAAGGTATGGTGGAGAGTTTGCCTACTTTTGCTTTACTAGATGATGCAGAGTCATGTGAAGGATGTCTTGAAGGAAAGCTTCACAAACTACCTTTCAAGAAACATGCATTTATCACGGCCACAAGGAAGTTGCAGATCATACATTCAGATGTGAATGGTCTGATGAGAACAGATTCTATTCAAGGTTATAGGCACTTTGTTATGTTCATTGATGATTTCTCAAGATATTCATGGATTTACGGTCTTAAAATGAAGTAAGAGGTTTTTCCTACTTTCAAGAAGTTCTTAGCTATGGTTGAAAATGAAATTCAGTCAAAGATCCAGATTTTCGGTCTTAAAATGAAGTAAGAGGTTTTTCCTACTTTCAAGAAGTTCTTAGCTATGGTTGAAAATGAAATTCAGTCAAAGATCCAGATTTTGAGAAGTGATAGAGGAGGAGAGTACATGTCTAAAGCCTTTAAGTCTTTTCTTGAAGACAAAGTATCTTTCATCAACTCACTATTGCTTACACGCCAGAATAGAATGGTGTTGCAGAAAGAAAGAATAGGATACTTGTTGAGATGATGCATAGTATGATGTCATCCAAAAGGCTGTCTCCCAAGTTATGGTTTGATGCAGTACATACAGCTAATCACATTCTGAATAGGTCATCCACAAAATCTTTGAAGGTCATTACACCTTATGAAGCTTATCATAGTAAGAAGCCCAATGTGAGTTACTTCAAAGTTTTTGGTTCCCTAGCTTATGTTCACATTGAGAAGAAGGATCGTGGTAAGCTTGATGTAAAAGCCATTAAAGCAGTCTTTATTGGTTATGCAATTGAAAGCAAAGGATACAGATTCTATGTTCCAGATACAGGTGATATCCTACTCTCATGCAATGCATATATTGCAAAAAGTCAGATTTATGATAAGAAGGAAGATATTCCAAAATTCATAAAGGCAAATGACTATGCATTTTTCAGAAGGAATTTGGATGCTTACATTCAGGCATACAAGGGGGGTGATGAACCTACTCAAAACCTAAGAGATACAGGTGAAGAGAGAGTTTCATTACGTACATCAATACCTAGTCCATCATCAGTACCTCTTGAAGTTCCGACTTATGAAGTTGGAGAAGATTCTAGAGTTCCAGAAGAAAGATACTGAAGAACTAGAAGAGATTCCACCACTTTTTAGGAATACACCAAAGTGGTTGTATCAAACTTGGAAGGATAGTGGTATAAAGGAATACACAAGAAGAACTAGAAGTCAAACCAGAAGACAACAAGAAGACCGGGTAAATTATGCAAAACGTTTTGAGATTCATAATGTTTTAGCTCTTAGTTCAGTTGAGAATGGACCAGCTAGTGTTCAAGATGCACTATAAAGTGATATGATTATCACAAGTCCCAGGATTGAGTTCAAGTACAGAGATGAGTGTATCTACATAACACAACAGAAATACTTTGAGAAATTATTGGAAAGGTTTGAGATGACATATTCTAAACCTATGCACACATCTATGGATGTCAATATGTTATTACAGTCGGAAGCAAATTCAGAACCATTTGATGCTACACTATATAGTGAAGCAGTCAGTTGTTTGATATATCTATGTAATACACGACCAGACATTCAGTTTGTGATTTCTCAAGTATACAAGTTCATACACAGTCAGCTCAAGATTCAGTGGAAAGAAGTCAAGAGATATTTCCAGACATAAGAAGTTTTGCAGGTTATTGAACCTTGTACCATTGTGAAATTGAAAGGGGGATTGTTGGAAACAATATCACATGTGTCCAAAATTCCCAAGATCGGCCATAAAAATTGTTCTTTATAATCTAACCTCAAGACAACCTCACGTGGCAATGTGGTTAGAAGAAGTTTCTATCTTCATATCCACCTGGGTTCGAGTCTTGGGTGCTGCCATCGCGTAACAAACTTTTTCAAAAAGCTTTATGTTTTGCAATCACAAAATTAATCGGATGATTTTTAAAAGCGGCGTCGATAGTTTTTTCGAGATAGCTTTTGGGAAAATGGTCTCCAATTTATGATCGCAAGATTGTGATGATCGATTTTGATTTATTGCTTTTATGATGTGCTTTTCACAAAGACAAATTACTATATAATGAGGGCATTGCTTATTGTTCAAATTACTCAAGGATCACTCAAGGAGCTTAAGTGCTCAACACAAGGAGAAGGTCTTCTTGGAGAGAGAGTGTTTATAGACTCTTGAGGAGATGATCACTAGGAGGTGCTCTATCTTGGAGCAGTTCTCACACTCTTGGAGGAGTTGTGCTCTACATCTTGGTGATTATTTGGAGGCAATTCTGCCATCTTACCATCAACATCCATTGTTGATTTAGTGTGAGTAGCAAGTCTGTTTCTGTTCTTACTTGCTAGGTCACTCGTTTCTGATTTAGGCTGATCAAAATTTGGGTTTGTTGTACAACAATTCTAAACTGTTCTTATCTTCCATATTCTCACACACACACTCTTCATACCTCTTAGGCACATAATCTCTTGCATCTAGTTCCCATATACACACATTGTAATTCACATTGGAATATAGATAGTGTAGGTGAGCCTCATAGCTTATTGTTACACTTGAAATCTCATCTATTATCTCTCTATCTCTCACTCATCTAATTTTGAGTCTTAAGTTGTGTATGTTAAGGTTCATCTGTTGGAAGATCCTGTAAACCTATGATATATTGTTATTGTGGCCCACTACCACTTCCAACATATGGTATTTAGACCTTAGAATACCAACACTCTGCTCTTGGGATTTTTATTGCCTGTGGTCCGAGTTGTCAACATGTGTTGAATACAAGAATCAACATACACAAATACATATGGATCCTTATATCACATGGACAAAACAAAGTCTGGAATGAAATGGAGGCATATAATAGAGGCATAAAACAATACCAACCGATGAGCATGAGGCCATTAAAATGAAGGAAAGTGTTTTTAAACGCCACATAACCATGAAGTGCACCATAATAATGGACAATGATCTTTAAAAGAAGGTTGGGAAAAATGGAAATGGGTTGGGTGGGAGGGTGGGAAAGATAGGTGAAAGAGAAGGGTGGGAGGGTGTGCAAATCGGCAAAAAATAACCCAATGTGAGCACAAAGTGATGGCAAAAGGACCTCTCCCAATGACTAGAGAACCATACCCCCAAGCTCTACCAGCACCACCACCAAAATAATCACCAAACACACCACCAAGTCCTCCACCTAGCACTCTGATACCATGTACAGAGTACATGTGTGGAAGCAAAATGAAAGGAAGAGTGTACTCACAAAATGAAAGAGTGTGAGAGACTCAAAGTGAGTAGACCAATAAATGGGTAAACTCACAAGAAATGAGCTTGCCAAGAGCATGGAGTAGGCTCCTCAAGCTTCTAACCAAGTACAAATGGGGGGAGAGGCCCTCCTTATATAGATTTGGGAGGGGCTCTCCAAAGTACATCTCATGTGAGATAATTACCCTTCAAGGAGAATGAATACAATGGTAGAAGCAAATGGCAAGGTACCCAAATACAAAAGAGATACAATATAAAATGGAAATAAAATGGAAATGGAGTGCCTCCTAGATACAAAATGGAGATGCACTCATGCAGATACAAATGTAGATGATGTAGAAGCAATCATGTCGTCAACATCTTGTAGGTGTTGTTGGCTAGCATTTTGCAAAGGAGACTCTCACAAAATTTTTGAAATTTTAGATTTTTTATGATACAATGGTTGAATTTACTCATTGAGACACGTATTGGTGTTAGCATATATATACTCGCATAATCTCTTTTGGTTGTTCATTATTGGTCATTGATCCATTTTTTTGGTTAGACTATCAAAATTCTCCCATAATTTGGCACTTGTTCATCTCTTTTGATCCTTAGTGGTGTTCGGAATCTTCTAGCTCCATTATCATTCTAGTAAATTCTCCATCATCATCATTGCATAAAAGGTCTCAAGCACATTAGGTGGTTTGGGGTCTAGTGACAATGTTCCCAAGAGGAACTATAACTTGCAAAACAAATACCATTTGAGATCCAAAAATTTGATGGCACAATTTTTTTTTTATGCAAGAATCAAATTAAAGATGTGTTGATTTAGAGAAGGCTATGGAAGCTAGTCAATGGAATCTCAAAGAAGCCTATTGATATGGATGATGATGATGATGATTGGGATGAGTTGGATGAAATGACTAGGTCTAGGATTTGATTGCACCTAGCAGATAATGTTTGCTTTACAATATTAGACTATGAATGTGTAGAGGAGCTTTGGAAGAAGTTATGCAACACTTATTAAAAAGAAATGGCATCAAATAAAGTGTTTTCGATGAGAAAGTTATATGAACCACATGAAGGACACAAATAGTGTTTTTGCTCATCTAAATGAGTTTGATGTTATATTTTCTCAATTACAGGTCCAAAAAATGGGAATTGATAATGAAATGAAAGCAGTCTTGTTGCTATGCACCTTGCCATCATCAAGGGATACTGAAGTATTTCCATGGCGATGCACCATAGTGTGATCCCCTTCTCGAGAGCTCCACAATGATATCCTCGGAGTAGAAAACCAAGCTCCTAGGACTGTGCAGGGTACTCTACACAAAGGCTGCAGAATACGCAGAAAAACACAATACTCATGGAGCACGAACATAGACTTCTTAGGAGTTACGAATGCTGTCGAACTTATAGTTTGTGACTAACTAGACCACTATATGTTTTATTAAAGACATATACAAAGAAGTGGTTGGTGGCCATTTGGCCTTTCACATGGACACTAACGTTAACAATCTCCCACTAAAGGCCAATATGACCAAAGTAATTATGGGAGAAAAATAAAAAAAGATAAAGAATACCTACGTGTAAGTATACAAACTATACCTCCCACCTGATGGGCATGTTACACAGTATACAAGTGACTGTGTAAGATCATGAATCAAGTAACCCCCATCAAGTGACAATAGTGTCAAAAGCTATCCTATGGTAGAGCTTTATTGAAAGCATCTGCAACATTATCTCGAGTGTGAACCTTCTCAAGCATAATGTGCTTAATGGCAAAGCAATCTCTAATGAAGTGATACCTCACCTCAATATGCTTGGTCTTTGCATGATAGATCGGATTCTTAGCCAAAGCAATGGCACTCTGACTATCATTGAGCAAACGAGGGACATGCTGAGGTAAACCCATATCACAAGCAAGATGAGAAAGCCACAATGCTTCCTTATATGCCTCACTTGCTGCAACATAGTCTACTTCTGTGGTGGAAACAATTGTACATTCTTGAAGACAAGATCTCCAAGAGATAGCACCTCCAGTGAAATGAAAAATGTACCCTGATGTAGACTTACAATTGTCTACACAACTAGCATAGTCAGAATCTGTGTAACCAATAATGGATGCTTTCCCTCTACCTAATCATAGACACTTGTCCTTAGTGCCACTCAGATATCTCAAAATCATCTTGACCACTTCCCAATGTTTCTTGCCAAGATTAGACATATATCTACTCACAACTCCCACTGCAAATGCAATCTCTGGTCTCGTAGCTACCATAGCATACATGAGACTACCAATAGGAGACTGATAGGGAGTTTTGGTCATGAATTCCTTTTCCTCATCTGATTTGGGGCAATCATCCTTGCTCAATTTCACATATGTGGGTAAAGGTGTACTCAATGCCTTCCCACCTTGCATATTGAACCTATGAATTACTTTGGACATGTACTCACTTTGAGACAAGTATATGCATCTTTGATTCCTATAAAGAGTAATGTGCATGCCAAGAATATGTTTGACATCCCCCAAATCCTTCATATCAAATGTCTGACTCAACTTCTTTTTTAGAATTGAAAACTCATAAGAGGATTTCCCAGCAATCAACATATCATTGACATAAAGTATCAAGCATATCAAGCTTCCGTCTGAGCATCTCTTTGTGTAGAGACAATGATCCTCATTGCTTTGATAATAGCCTTGAGACCATAAAATCATCAAACTTTTGGTACCATTGTCTAGGGGACTGTTTAAGTCCATAAAAGCTCTTCTTGAGCTTACAAACTAGACTTTCCTTGCCAAGAACTACATAACCCTACGGTTGTTCCATATAGATCTCATCTATAAGATCTCCATGCAAGAAAGTAGTTTTCACATCCATTTGGACTAGCTCTAAGTCCTCCTTTGCAACGAATCCAAGCAACATGCACAGGGTAGTCATCTTGACCACTGGAGAGAAGATTTCCTCGAAATCAACACCATGTTGTTGCTTAAAACCCTTTGCAACAAGTCGTGCTTTATACTTTGGAGAAGCACTATCAGATGTGAATTTCAACTTATATACCCATTTACATGGTAAAGCTTTCTTGCCCTTTGGCAGAGGTACTAAATCCCAAGTACCATTCTTGTGAATAGAATCCAATTCACTCTTCATTGCACGCTCCCACTTGGCATGGTCCTCTGTCTCCATAGCCTCTTTGTAGCGAGAAGGCTGTTAGCCGGCCGCCGCAGTGAGACTCGCATAACGGAAATCTTTGTAAAACACGCGCGAAAGGTTGTTACGCGCATTCTTGTAAAAGCTTATATAAAGCAATGAAAAAGAGACGCTCGGAGACGGGATTTGTTTGGAAATTCACCAGACTGTTCGTCTGTGTGTGGTCTGACGTTAGTTAATCTTGTTATTTCTGAGTTGTCTAAGTGACCTGTGTATCTGTTGGTCTGATCTTTGTCTGCATTCCTTCTTGTTGATAGTCGTGCGGTTGCAAATTTGTCCCGTTTCAGCAACTCATCTGTCGTAGGTCCGACGTTTTGTCTGTGAATCTTTACTGGAAGTGTGGTTTTATGTATTGGGCTAACTGATCGTCTTGGGATGATCCACCAGATGGTTAACAAATTCTGTGCGTAGAAGATAGTAGTTCTGGTACTACGGGGAGTACGTTGTTTTAATGTTTACTCTGTCGTGGTATGGTAAGTTAATGTCGCAGTAAAAAGGTTAAGTGGTACAAATGGTCTTCAGAATTTCGGTCCTTCATGATTGTATTTGTTGTGACGCCGATTGTAGAATGGTTGTGATATCTATCTGAGCGAGTGACTTTGATTCTTGTGCTAAGGTCTCCAGCAAATTAAGTATTGAAGTAGTTGAGCATAAGTGAATCTTGTTAAGTTCCAGTAGACCCCTGTATCCGATGTAGTTGTATTGGGAAAACTAGTATAGGGCCTCTGTTCTTACAGACCCCTTCCACTCCCAAGAACCCAAGGACCAGGTAAAACGCACTTCCGATAGTTGGAAAAGGCCCACGACATAAAATGCCAGAAGCAATAATCACATTGCCATTTGACAGATCATGAATTGTACACCTGTCATCAACAAATTTCACAACCAAGCCAATCTTGGCTAATGCAGAAACTGAAAACAGGTTCTTCTTGATCCCTGGCACAAATAAAGCATCTGACAAAGTGAAAGAACTACCATCAGCAGTAGTCAAAATGATCTTACCAACTTCCATAATAGGATAAGAGTTCACCTGGACTGATCTTCTTGGAACAGAACAGAGACTTACTCCTCAAATGACAAGGCATTTGGATTGCCTTTCATCATCAACCGAAGAGTAGAAGCAAAACTCTGATATGAATCAGGAAGACCATTCAGAACGGTCTGCACAAGTGAGCTATCTGGTATAACCTCATCAGCAGAAATCAATTGTTCCTTCAAGTCTTTGATCTTTGTTAGGAAACCGTCCATAGAATCACCTTCATTCATGTGCTCACTCTCCAACTGTTTTTGGAGGTAAGCAACACGAGCCTCATTCCTAGCTTGGTACAATGTGGTAAGTGTATCCCAAGCATCCTTAGCTGTTCTGCAAGAGCGAATGTGAGGAGTAATGGCACGTTTGACAGAAAAAGCTATCAATGCATTTGCCTGGGCATCTCTGCCATCCTAGCGAATCTCCTCTGTAGTAGGTGCAGCAGTAACAACAGCACGAATAGGAATCTGTGGAATATCATCTTCGACACCATCTTCATCAGCTCTAGCACCTGTATTTGCAGTACTTGTAGCCACAGTCCTTTTGCAACCACTACATGTCACATCATATAAGCCCATAATGGGTAGTTGGTACCATCCAACTTATCCTCAACAGCCAACATACGGAATACATCACTGCTTTCAACCATGGTTGATGAAATACCTTGATGCAGAAAATTGATTGTATCTCAAAAAGTTGAACGGAACTGCCCAGATGAGTTCTGCTAAACCTGTAGCAGACTTCGAGACGCTTATACTGGCAAACAGAAACAGGTATATACCTTTGGCACAAAAAGACAAAATAGCTTGCACAAGCATTGCGATAATGCATTCGGAGGCCGAAACGAGCTCAGATTGCGATTTCGGCACCACACAGCAAAGCTGTTTTGATCTCTGAAACACCTTGAGTATGCTCACCAAATTTCGTGCGAATGTGAGACTGCAAACGGAGGAGTGTCGACGGTGCCCTAGATGAAGCGACGACCTGCTCTGATACCAATTGTTGGAGTTAGACGTCTGAGGAAGCACGCAAACAACACAAGGAAGAAGAAGAAGCTTGGAGCACAACACACAATACTTAATGTATTACTAGAGAATGTACAAAGATAAGTATCCCATTAGGGCAATAGGCGTATATACAAGCCCGAGGAAAAAAACCTCCTAAAGAGGGAAAAAAGTGCCCCGGCGGAACTAGTGTGTTCACACACATCACTACCTAAATATATCAACAACATGAGTGTCATAGGAACCAACCCAATCAAAGTCAGAAAAAGCATGTAAATTTGGTGGTAGTGATCCCCAATTAGGATAAAACAATCCAAGTAGTCGGGTACCACTCAAGTAGCCAAAGATGCGCTTAACAGCCTACCAATGCTTGACACGTAGGAAATGCATAAACCTGCTCATCTGTGAGACAACAAACTAAATATATGGTTGAGCAATGCATAAGTAAATCAAGCATCCAATAGCTTGTTGATAGAGAACAGCATCAAATGCATCTCTAGCATCATGAAGACTCAATCATAAACCTATCTCCATATGAATGGCAATAGGTTTATAGTCTTCAAGGCCAAAATGTTGCAATAATGTGTCAATATGTTTTGCTTGACACAAAAACACTCCACCATCAACTTGCATAAACTAAATGCCCAAATAATGATGCAAATGCCCCAAACCAGACATCTCAAATTAGCCATGCAAATCAGCCTTAAAATCAGCAATATGCTTATCATGAGGATTAGTGAGCAGCATGTCATCAAGATACACAACAATGATCAAAAGCACATCATTAGCACGCTTAACATATAAGGTGCTTTTAGTTGGAATATTCTCAAAACCATGTGCAATCAAATAGACATGTATCTTTTCATACCAAGCACGTGTTGTTTGCTTTAAACCATATAATGCCTTCTTCAACCTACACATGGTTTTCATGCCCTTTCTACACAAAGCCACGGGGCTGAAAAACATACACTTCTTCATGCAAGCCACCATTCATAAATATTGTTTTAATGTCCAACTGATGTACATTCCAACCATGATGAGTTGCAAGTGCACAGATGCTATGAGCAATAGTCATTCGGCATGTAGGTGCAAAGGTTTCATCAAAATGAATGCCTCTTTCCTGCACATAACTCTTTGCAACAAGCCTAGCCTTATACATGTCAATTGTTCCATCATGCTTACGCTTCAGCTTGTATACCCACTTTGTGCCAATTGCCTTCTTGCCAAGAGGCAAGTCACATAAAGACTAGGTACCATTTTTCATGATAGCATCATACTCTTATTGCATAGCAGCCATCCAATTTTCAAAATTTTGTGCTTCATCAAATGAAATAGGCTCATTCTCATCACAGAGACTAGAGGCAGCCATAGCATAGCAATCTCATGCAAAAGAGGCACTATGAGAGCCTAACTGAGTATGATATGATAGAGGTGCATCTAATTTGTTGTCACACAAAGTCTGCATCAATGATTTGGGCATAATTTTTGCCTCCTCAATATCAGCTCTCTCATCAAGTGCATCATGTAAATCTGCATTCGAAATGGAATGATCTACATCATCACCAGAAACATGTAAAGGTTGAGCAGTCACCTCATTAGGACCAGCACTAAACATGTAGCAAAGTATCATACATGTCTTTCGAGCGAACAGATGTCTCCTTCGTACATGAAAGTAAAGGTTGAATAGCATCTTCCACAAAAACAACATCAAGGCTAACCAAAATGTGTTTAGTCTAAGGATGATACAAACGATAGCCTTTTCTTTCAAAAATGTACCCAACAAAAATACATTTTACTGCTTTATCATCCAATTTCCTACGATGTTGTTCAGGCACTAATGCATATGCCACACAATCAAAAACATGCAAGTGAGAAACGGGTGGCTTAGGACCATGCCAAGCCTCATTTGGAGTGATAGACTACAATGCTTTAGTGGGACATCTGTTAAGTACATATGTTGTACACATAAAGACATCAATCCAGAAACTATGTGGTAAAGCCTGACCCTTGATGATACACCTCGCCATATCCATGAGTGACATGTTCTTCCATTCATCAAATCCATTTTTTTGAGGTATATACAGCACTGTACACTGATGTTTTATCCCAAGTTTAGCCAGAAATGCATTAAAGTCTGAAGACATATATTCCCCCTGATCAAAATGGAGGGTGCCCATTTTACATACTGATAGATTTTCAACCAAAACCAAAAACTATTTGAAGCACATAAACACTTCGGACTTTGCTTTCAATGGATATATCCATGCATGCCTGGAAAAATCATAAATGAAAGTCATGAAGTAAAGATAGTTTCCAAAAGAAGGTGTCTACATAAGACCACAGACATCACTATGTAAAAGTTGCGATTTTTGAGTAGCTCAAACTAAACCATCTTTTGGGAAGGATGAATGCTGCATTTTTCCCAAAATACAACCTTCACAAACATGTTTACCAAGTGCCTCAAGTTTGGGCAAAGAGAACACCATTTCAAATTTCTACAGGTGTAGCGAACTAGCAAAATTCAAATGACCAAAACGTGCATGCCAAAGCTTTGCATCTGATATAGCCTGAGAATAATGTATTGCACATGCTGAATCATTCATAGATTTTTCATAGTCTATGAGCTTATACAGCTTGGACCCACAAATAAGAAGGGGAAGACGAACAAAGATGAAATTATAAAAGCAAAAAAATATGAAATATTGGTAGGAAGTATGTGCAAACAAGATAGAGAGGGTGTACTAGCTTATTGTGTTGAGGAAGATGAATATAGAAGTTGGTTGCAACAAGTGCATGAAGGATTTCTAGGAAATTACTATTCTAAACAACGAGCATTGCAGAATTCGAAACGTTTAGGAGTGTATTGGCCTAGTATGGATAAAGAAATACATGTTCAAGAAAAGGGTGTAGGAACTTGTCAAAGAAATGGACACACAAGAAGAGGGAGCATGTATAGAGCTCCAAGGAGTATATGTCAAATTTTTAGAAGAAACCCCTATTAAAAAACAGTGATTTTGATCACTAAAAACCATTATAAATATCATTTCATATTTTTGCAACTCCATTTTCTTCAAGCCAAGGATTCCTCAAGCTTGAGGAATTTGAAGTACCTATGTATCAATTTTCATAATTTTTTGATTCTGTTTGAGCCCTCAAATAAACCTTGGAACCTAATTTTTAACTAGGTTGGACACTAGGTGTGGACAGGGCTGAAACTAGTCAAAAAACTATAAAAACAGCTAGAGAGCTCATTTTTTAGGTTGGCTTATTAGTAGCAAGTTGAGATTAGCTTGTTAGATATTAGAGTTTTTGTAAGAGAGTTCTTCTGTAATCGAAAGCTTTCCATTGTTCGTCTCTTTGACCTTGCCTTGTGTGCATGTGTGTGTGTGTGTGCATGTGTGTGCTTGTCACTCACATTTGCACACCACAATTCCTCATGATCTTCATATCCTCCTCATGTTTTTGCGGATTGAAAAATAAAGGACATGGTGCTCACGCTTGGGCTACATCCTTGTTCAACGCATCACTCCCAAAGAGCATTTTTTATGTATTTTGATAGTGATGTGTGCAAACACACTTAGGATTGTCAGGCACCTTTTCCCTCTTGAGGAGATTTTTTCTCCCCAACTTGTTGTTGGAGCTAGACGTCTGCGGAAGCACGCGAAACATACATATCTCTCTTAATCCCTCCCTTCCTCCCACATTTATAATAAAAGTGTTTTAAGCACTATTTGCATGTTTTTTTCTTTAAGCATGATTATCATCATTATGTTATTCTTGTATCTTCAAGGATTTTTGTTTATCCAATAAAGTGCTTTGAGCACTAGAATGTGTAATAAATAGTGCTTATAAGCACATGATAGGCTCCATTAAAGCTTTGGAAGTTGTCGTTAGATACAATTTCAACTATGCATTCATTCTACCTGATATCATCAAAGCTTCCCAAAGCACTCTTATTGCCCACTATCAGATCTGAAGTAGCAATAGAATTGAGTCGTCTAAGAGAGAGTGATGGGCCACTATTGAAATAAGGAGGAGGATGTCAATGTGCAGCCACATGTTTAGTTCTATTGGAATTCCATATCATTAGGTTCAGCTACAGTCCTCATCTCAGCCTGATGGCCAACATATCCACAGCCATTTCTTCATGCTCATCAAGACTCCAATCCTCAGAATGGACTGTAAGGGCTCCCCTTCAAAGCAGATGCTGCCCAGCATTCAAGCCAAGGCCAGATCCAAAGGCTTTCGTCTACCAGACTTTCAAGTCCCGAAGAAGAACTCTGTTTTTGTGTCCGTCAATTAAAGCATTTCAAAGATGATGCGGATGATGCGGCCTACTTGTGGAGATTGCAATCCAGCCACTCTTTGATCGTAGGCAGTAAGAGGAGATCGTGTTCCTGAAGAAGAAGGTTTAGCAGCTCGCACGCAAGCGATGGAAGTGAGAAAGCTATAAATCTGCATTGCCGCCATATATAGGTCTTCAAAATGCAAGAAGGAAGAATATGACATCATAAATGATGCCATTTCTTTTGGCTCGCTTGGACCTTCTTAATGAGAAAAAGGCAAGCACTATTGTGTGTAAGAGAGAGAGAGCCACGTCGATGTTGCTTCTTCTTTTTTGCATTATGATTTAATATCACCTATGTTGTTAGCACAGTATTAAAATATGGACTCTCTATTCATTTGAATTCCATAAGGAACAGATGCAGAGGATCCACCATTTTATTTGAAGGCTTACTTAATCATGGTAACTTAATTTACGAGCTCTCTTAAGTAGGCATTTAACCAGAGCTTCCTCATGTATGGGATCAGTATTATTGAGCTTCAACTTATTTCAAGCCCCATGTAAAGGGACTAGACACTGCCATATAACGAAGTGGTAAGACCTTCCCTATGGCTTGCACAAATATGTACATCAAAACCACAAAGGGAGGCAAATGGTTCCATAAGCACTCCCTACCCCATGATGTAAACCCTTGTACATGTCTAGGGATCCCATATGTCCCTAGATCCCATTAAAAACCACTTGGATCCCAAATGTCCAAGTATATGTCTTGGGATCCCATATGTCCCAAGATCCCAGGGATGCCATATGTCCCAAACTTGGATCCCATATGTCCAAGTTATGTCCAAGGATCCCATATGTCTTTGGATCCTAAAAACCAAATGGACTAAGTGATCCCATATGTCACTAGTCCCCATATTAAAAAAAAAAACAAAAGGGTCATCACATGGAGGGGGGGTATTGAGAGTTCCATGCTCCACCCTTTTGTCCAAAGCTAGTTTCATTCTCATGCAAGCACATATATCCCACATGCAAGGGAATTCTCCCAAACTCCATATAAGCAAGGCCTCCCTTCACTCCACATAAGTCATTCCACTCTAGCTCATTGCCAAGAGTGCACTTCCATTCCTCATGGAGTCTCCATGTTCATAGAGCAATATTTGTAAGTTCATTTCCATTTTAATTCATTCATAATGTTTTGTTATCTTTTGTTCCTTCCTCCTTAGCTTGTTTGATGTGTGCATGTGAGTAGAGTAGGAGTAGTCCTTTTCATTTCAACATGTAAGCCTATTGCCACTCCTATGGAGACAGGTTTATGATTGAGTCTTCATGATGTTGGAGATGCATTTGATGCTATCCTCTACTAGCAGGTTATTGGATGCTGATTTACTTATGCATTACTCAGCCAGATATTCAGTTTGTTGTCTCACAGATGAGCAAGTTTATGCATTGCCTAGGAGTCAAGCATTGGCAGGCAGTTAAGCACATTTTTTCCTAGTTGAGTGGTACCCAACTACTTGGTTTGTTTTATCCCAAGGGGGGATCACTACTGCCAAATTTGCATGCTTTTTTTTACTCTAATTGGGCTGGTTGCTATGACACTCATGTGTCCACTAGTGGCTTTTGCTTCATGCTTGGTAGCTCATGTATATCTTGGTTGAGCAAGAAGCAGCCTACTGTTGCCACTTCCAGTTGTGAGGCTGAGTATAGGGAAGCTTTCGCGGCGAATTTTGAGTGTGTGTGGCTCAGAAGCCTTATGGTTGATTTGGGTGTCGGTTAGTCTTCTGCCACCACCATCTTCACTGACAGTCAAAGCGCGTTGGTAGTTGCGATGAACCCTGTGTTCCATGCTCGCACTAAGCACATTGAGGTGCATTATCATTATGTCATGGAGAGGTTCTCTGCTGGGGAGATCATCTTGGCATATGTGCCCACGCAGGAGAACATTGCAGACCTTTTCACGAAGGCTCTGTCTAGGGAGAAGTTTGAATCTTTCGGCAAAGATTTGGGCTTACTTCCTTTTGTGGAGTGATTTCCACATAGCTTGGTACTTCCTTATACATGAGTGCCAGCTACTTCTTCACCGCATCACTCCGAGGGGGGATTTGTTGATATATTTAGGTAGTGATGTGTGTGAACACTCTAGGACTGTCGGGGCACTTTTTTCCCTCTTTAGGAGGTTTTTTTCCCACGGCTTGTATATACGCCTATTGGCCTAATGGGCTACGTATCTTTTGTACATTCTCTAGTAATACATTTAGTATTGTGTGTTGTGCTCCTAGCTTCTTCTTCTTCCTTGTGTTGTTCACGTGCTTCCGCAGATGTCTAACTCCAACACCTAACTTCCTCGTGGGTGTAGGACACTTTTACAAAGGTAAATGTATCTGACTTTTACAAGAGATTGATCACATGGGATTCCATAAGAGATGTGCTAATTAACCAAGTATGTGGGCTTGGTTTGATTGTACCAACAGCTCCCCCTCAAGCCTAACATGTTTGGTCTTCATTCCTCGTTGATTTCATGCAAACCAATCATCAATTTGAATCTTTTCATTTTGGTTCCATCCAAAGACTTTGTGAGTATATATGCACATTGTAAATGATTTGATACATAGGATAGTTGAATATCCTTTCTAAGCAATTTCTCCCTTACATAATGATAGTGCACTTCAATGTGCTTAGTCCTTGCATGATATATAGGATTAGCAACCAAATGAAGTGAATTCGTGTTATCTCCAAAGATTATTGGAGTACAAGAATGTATCCCCAAATCTGCATATAGTTGCTTAAGCCACAATGATAGGGCCACAATTGGTTGCTTTTTAGATGACCATGATATAAGCTTTGAACCTGCAAAAGATAGGTACCCTGAAGTGCTCCTCCTATCATCCTTGGAGCCAGCCCAATCTGCATCAGAATACATCTTTATATCTAAGTCAGAAGTGAAGGGATAGAACAACCCTTTATTCATAGTGCCCTTTAGATACTTTAGCACCCTTTTTGTAGCTTCCATGTGAGGTCTCCTTGGTGCATGCATAAACTAACTCAATGTACTTATTCCATAAGCAATGTCTACTCTTGTTAGGTTAGCATAGTTGAGGCTCCCTACAAGCTTTTGGTAACATGTAACATCCTCAAGTAGTTCTCCTTCATGAGAACTAAGCTTATGGTTGAGTTCCATGGGTGTACCTGCAATTTTGGTATTCTCCATATTGAACTTTGCCAACATATCATGTATATACTTTCTCTAAGTAATAAATATATCAGAATCCATGTACACAAGCTTTAAGCCAAGAAAGTAAGTTAATAAACCAAGATTACTGATTTTAAATTCTTCCATTAGTTGAGCCTTAACCTGCTTGATCCCATTAGCATCATTCCCCATAATGATAATGTCATCCACATAGACACATAAGTAGATAACTTCTGATTTATTCTTCTTTACAAACAAAGAAGAATCTGTCTTGCTAGTCACAAAGCCTTGGTCCTGCAAATAAGTCACAAGCCTATGGTTCCAAGCTCTAGGAGCTTGCTTTAGGCCATAAAGTGCCTTCCTTAGTTTGCATACATAACCTATTTTATCTTCATCTTCAAAACCTGGTGGTTGTGCCATATACACTTCTTCTGATATCCATCCATTTAAGAATGCATTCTTGACATCTAACTAATATAGATTCCAATTCTTAGAGGCAGCAATACTTACCAAAGCCCTAATTGTTGGCATCTTTGCCACAGTTGAAAAGGTTCCTTCATAGTCCACTCCATGATTTTGAGCAAATCCCTTTGCCACTAGCCTTGCGTTGTACTTGTTTATAGAACCATCTGAGTTCTTTTTTATTTTATATATCAACCTGGATCATATTACCTTCATGATTGGCTTCTTGGGAACTAGGTCCTAAGTGTGGTTTTCCTGAAGTGCTTCTACTTCTTCCTGCATGGCTTCTATCCATTCTTTCCTCTTACTAGCCGCTTCAAATGAAGAAGGTTCTTCTGTCATAGAGTCTTTAGTGATATTCCAAATCATATGATAACTTGACCTTCCTACAATCATCTTCAAACCATGAATTATTTTCATCAAACACTACATCCCTACTAACTATAAATGCTTTGTTAGTGGGATTTTATAGCCTATAGCCCTTTTGGTTTTGATCATACCCAATGAATATATTCAGCTTTAGGGTCAAGTTTTCCTCTAATCTATGAGGGAATGTGTGCATAAGCAATGCACACAAATATTTTGCAATGGTCCAATGAGGGTCGCCTACCATTCCATGCTTCATAGGGTGTCATACCATCCAAGGATTTGGGTGGGAGCCTATTAATCAAGTAGGTGGCTGTGGAAACAGCCTCTGCCCATAGGTAATTAAGTAACTATTTCTCATTCAACATTGACCTAGCAACTTCAACTATTAACAGGTTCCTTGTCTCTGCTAGCCCATTCAATTCAGGAGTATATCTTGTTGTCACTTCCCTCTTTATGCCTCTATCCTATAAAAAAGAATCAAATTCATATGAAAAGTACTCACCACCTCCATCAGACCTTATCCTTTTCAAGATTCTTCCTGTTTGGTTCTCAACTAGTGCTAAGTACTTTTTGAAACATGTAAATACTTCATCCTTATGCTTCATGTAATAAAGGATTGTCCATCTACTGTAATCATCAATAAATGAAACATAGTACCTTGAACCTGAGATTGATGGATCTTTGTTAGGACCCCACACATTAGTGTGTACAAGTTCCAAATAGTCTTCATGCATGTATCCCTTCTTGTTGAAGGGTTACCTGTGAGCTTTGCCAAATTGACATGCTACACATTTGTATATCATATGCTGCTTTGTCACATTGGGAACTCCAAGCACACTCTAATCCCTACAAATTTGCTCTAGATTTTTCTCCTATATGTCCTGGCCTTTTGTGCCATATCTCTAGCTCAGATAAGGTTTTATCCTTGTAATTGAAAAGTGCTATGTTCCTGGTGTCTTCAATCTCAAATGTGAATAATCTACCAGATTGCTCACCTTTAGCAATCCTTTTGAGTCCTTGTTGAGGGTCTTCCACATATGCTCCATGCTTAGTGAATCTGACTTGTAAGCCTTTCTCAACAATCTGTCCACCACTAATTAGGTTTTTGGTTATAGTTGGCACATACAGAACTTTGCTCAAGAGGTTCATGTTACCATCAGATGTCTTCATATTTAATATTTGCTTGACTAAGTGTTTAGTATCATCACATGTCTGTACTTAATGCTTCCCTTTGGGTTCTTCAAGATCAGATAATAAAGCTACATTTCCAGACACATGATTTGAACAACCTGAATCAATATAGAAAAGATGTTCATCATCTTTACCTTGCTTGAATGTCATATTCATGATGAGTAGAGAATCTTCTTGGTCTTTTGTATAGTTATTGTAATCTCTTCTTCCTCTAAAACCTCCTTGATAGTTGTTGTTGTTGTTGTTGTTTTTGTTGTAGCCTTGATTGTAGTTATGGTTGTAGTTGCTTCCTCCATTGTTGTATCTACCTCTAGATTGTCCATAGCTACCTCTATGGAAGCCTCTTCCCCTTTGATTCCTTGTGTTCTTGAAGCACTCTTCTGTGGTGTGGTTGATAAGACTATAAATCTTGCAAGGTGGATTGTTGTAGGATCTCCCAGTGCCTTGTTTTCCCCCTCTACCCCTTCCTCTAGCACCTCTTCCTCTACCTACATAATTAGCTTGAGAGGTACTAGCCTCTTCTTCATTCTTCTTTCTTTTAGCTTTATCCTTACTTTTATTCTTATCTGTATAGAGGGCAGAAGATTGCTTACCTCTAGAGTTGTCACCATTCTTGTTAAGCTTTATCTCATGGGTGAAGAGTTGCCCCATCAAGGTGTTGAGGTCAGGTATTTGCATATCCTAAAGGACTCCCACTTATCATCAGCTTTGATGCCATTAATGATCTTCCTTACTACATGTTCTTCTTCTATCTTCTCTCCAATGCTTGCAAGCTCGTCAGCCACATCTTTCATCTTGGTTACATAATCAGCTACTCCTTGCTTTGGTTGCTTCTTTAGGGTTGTAAACTCCATCCATAACTGATTCTTCTTAGCTCTTGTATTTGATGAGAAATATGATGAGAGTACTTCCCAAGTTTCTTGGGAGGTCTTGCAATTCCTAATGTGAGACTACAAGAAATCAGAGATTGAGTTTAGTAGATAAGACCTTGCAAGAGCATCCTTTTCACACCATGTGGTCAACCTTTCTTGCTCTTCCCTTGTAGGTTGATGCTTGCTCCTGAAGGTTGGCATCTCTTCATCTCCTGAGATGTATCCATATAGACTTCTCCCTTGAAGGTAGGCTTGCATCCTTAGTGACCATGATGAGTAGTTGTTTTTATCCAATTTGTGAATGAAGGATGGAAATCCATCTCCCATCTTGCTTGTTGTTGCTCTAATAGCAGTATTGGAGAAGATAAGATGGTGGATAGTCTTCAGAGATGAAGTGGTGTTGCTTGATCTTGCTTCACACCTGCCAAGAATGATTGTTGGAGAGTGTAGTGGGCCTCTTTAGCTAGTTAGTGATCATAAATAATCACATATGTTGCTTGGAACATGATCCACTAATCAATGGATACAGATAAGTAGGAATTGATCCAAGAGCTAAAATTTGCTCTTCTTGTCTCTACACCTGTTCAATGTTGAACAGAACTCTGAGCACAGTAGCAATTAGCTTAATTCCTTCTAAGAAAATCTAACTAGCTTAGAAAGCTACTAATCATGAGTGATTTCATCAAAAATGATAGACTACACGTAGAGAATGGTGTTTAGCAAATCGTAGACTCATCTCGACAATTACAGGGTGCAGTAGTCAACAGACCAGAGAGTAAAGATGTGTTAATATCTCATGATTCAGATGAGTGATAACAGTGAAATTTTGTATCATTATACTAGACAGTATAGAAACATATCAAGCTTTAAATCATTGGAAATGATCAATCATGCACTGAGAACAAGGTATGAGAACTGTTCTGGTATGGTCATGACAGAGAAGTGAAATGAGAATGTAATGACAATATGTATATTAAATCCTATACAAATACAATGTCATTGGCAATCATATATTGCTCAATATGTGAGGGGTGAATGAGCTATGATATGAGCTCTCACTTCACAATAAATTCCCTTCACAATGATCTCAAGAAGTCGAGATACATGCAGGTCATGTCATCCTCTTTTTATGATTGTAATTGGAGCCAATATTTGAGTTCAAATTCAAAGATGCCTACCTAAAAGTGTATCCTAAGATATAGGATATATTCTCTCATTACTCAACAACCAAAAACTTCGAGATTTGATGTTTCCTAACTTCCTCGTGGTTGAAGGACACTTTTACAAAGGTGAATGTAACATACTTTTACAAGAGATTGCTCACATGGGGTTCCATAAGAGATGTGCTAATTAACCAAGTATGTGGGCTTGGTTTAATTGTACCAACATATGTATGTATGTATGTATGTATGTATGTATGTATGTATGTATGTATGTATGTATGTATGTATGTATATGTATGTACATATGTATGTATGTATGTATGTACATAAATGAATGTATGTATGTACATAAGTGTATGTATGTATGTACATAAGTGTATGTATGTGTGTATGTATGCGCGTACATACATACATATATATGCATGTATCTATGTAGGTATGTGTATGTATGTAGACAAATATGTATGTCTGTACATATGTATGTATGTATGTATGTATGTATGTATGTATGTATGTATGTATGTATGTGCCCTTGTATATGTATGCATGTATGCATGCATGTATGTATGTATGTATGTATGTATGTATGTATGTATGTATGTATGTATGTATGTATGTATGTGTGTGTATGTGTGTATGTATACGTGTGTATGTATGTATGTGTATGTATGTGTATGTATGTGTATGTATGTACATGTATGCATGTATGTACGTGTATGCATGCATGTATGTGTATGCATGCATGTATGTGTATGCATGCATGTAGATGTGTATGTATGTATGTATGTATGTATGTATGTATGCATGCATGCATGTGTATGTATGTGTGTATGCGTGTGTATGTATGTATGTATGTATGTACATATATATGTACGTATGTATGTATGTATGTACGTATGTATGATGTATGTATGTATGTATGTATGTATGTATGTATGTAAGTCTGTGTGTGTGTGTGTGTGTGTGTGTGTGTGTTATCTTTCACTATTTTGCTATCATAACTTTATGGAAAAGATGTTTTTTTCATCGAGCAAAAATCATTATAGCGAAATTGTGATGGAAGTTGGATAATCTCATGCTATCAATAATTGCACCATCTAGCATAATTTCATCTTCCAATCATTTGAAACCACGTAAATTCCTCACGCATATGGCTGTATGATGACCCTGTAATATGTTTCAATAACTTGAAAATCAACCTATTCCCAGTCACCAATGCTATTATTACTAAATGGCATATATTCTATGCAGAGTCTGGGCATTTCATTGCATCAAATTTATCGACAAAACTATACAAAACATTCATCATATTACCGATGTTTCCAAAGACTGTTTGTTAAAAACTGCTTCTTGTTTGTTCATGCACATAGCAAACACTCACAAGAAATGAAACAATGCAATGATCATTAAAATCTAGTTATTTCAAGATAATAGCACATGTCAAAATTTGGACAAGTGACATCAGATACACCCTGCTCGCCAAGCTCTACATAAACACATTCGAATAACATCTAAGTATTAGGTCAAATCGCTCGCTGTAAGAATTGAAGAGCATAGTATCAAAAAGCAAGCTCACAAACTTACGTACATGACAGCAAGTGTAGTGTTACGGAATTGCACACATGAAATGTTATAGGGCAACGAGATTAAGATTACAATGTTGTTTCGAGCATGAATATGGTCATACTAATCGCTGTCATGAACTTGTTGTGAGGGTGTGTGTGTGTGTGTGTGTGTGTGTGTGTGTGTGTGTGTGTGTGTGTGTGTGTGTGTGTGTGTGTGTGTGTGTGTGTGTGTGTGTGTGTGTGTGTTGGGGGCGCGCCAGGGGTCGTGGGTGGGTGAGTTTTTTTTTGGTGGGGGGGAGGCACCTTCAAACAATGAACTTTATATTGGGTTGATTGTCACTCTCAAGACAGGTTTCATTTACTAGTTCCTACCAAAACATATCATAATTGCTTTATTTTCAAAAACAATCTCTCGAAAAATTATCCCATAAGAATCCAGTGCACTTCACAGCATAGAATGCCCAGTTATGCATAACATAGTAGGATATCAGTGGATGACATGAAAGAGAGCAAGGGCACTAGTGGGTAAATGTGTTGAAGATTATTTATTCATTGAAAGTACCTTCAAATCCAATAATGAGATGACCATCTCAATACCATACAAACATCAGACTGCTTCCATTATGATTGTTTTAAGATGAGGCTAACCAATCCAACATCTGAATCCAATTTTGATTAATATGTATGCTCATTGTGTATTGAGTGCACAAGCAGCCACCTGGGATATGGCAGCTTCAAATGACATTTAGTGTGGCCTTAATAAGCCAAAAGCAGCACCCTTTCATCACCTGTAGAGTTTTATTGGAGTGTACCATTCATGTGCCACACTATTTCATATGATTGTCTATTCAAGCCTGTGTCTTGAAGCTGAGATGGTTCAACTTGGAAATAATGCTCCAAACTGCCAAAAGTGCACATAAAGCCCACTCAACATTGCTTTCAGACATGTCCTTACAATGTGTAGATTCATAGACTGATTGGTCGTCTGTTTAAGAGTCGCATTGAGCTGTTGCAGTTTTGTTGTCTTTGGCTCCATTTTATGGCTGCTGCAGTGCAGACGGCTTCACCATACTCTGAATTGTGTTTTGGGACCCACTGTTTCTCTTCACTCAAGCAAACTATCACAAAGCCTTGTTCCACATACTATTCTGTACTAAAAACAACTTTTATGCATGCTGAGCCTTTCACCCTAAAATACATCAGTGTAAAGCGTTCAAATACTTACTGTCAACATGGCTTTCACCACAATCTTTTCAAAACACTTTCAAGGATATGTTTTCAGCTGATTCTGGCCAGGGGGCCTCTGTCACAGACATAATATTCACAATCGGACTCTCCTGCACTCACTTTTGATTCAATGTAATATTTGCTGTCCATTACAATTTTGCATAATCACCGAATTTCTTATTATGATTACTCTAGCCCTATTTCTTCCTCAAAGTTAGTATGTCTGAAGACAAAATGGAGGGAACCCACAAGAAAACACTGGACATGCAGTGAAGAAAGGGACAAAAAGAAAAGGCGGCAAAATACATTCCTGTTCAATGAAAATTTGATGCATTAGGAGTCTGAACCTAGCTACAAGAATGATGTTGAACTGCACGGGAAACTCTTGTTCTCCGCTGTCAAGAAATGTTACATCCCAATGATTTTTGATTGGCTTTTTCTGTAACCCCATTACATGTAGGCCAACAATGAGCTGGCCTTTATATCTTTTACCATAAGACACAGCTGATGGTGAGCAGGTTAGAGATTCCAGATTCTGTTAGAACAGCTATCTATGGCTATTCTATGGTGCTTTACAAAGATGAATCATACAAAAGCCTGTAATGATATGGATTGCAGGAACCGCAGCATGCACTTACTTTACACATCATTACTTTACACATCAGGATCATTTATCCTTGTATGCGACTTCCATCAAGCTTAGAAGGAACTGAGAAGTCTGACGCAAGTACTCTTTGACAGCATGTCTCTCAGAATTGATAAAGAACCAGGATGAGGATCACCAGCAAACCCACATTTTTGCTTTTGATGCTGCAAAGGCTTGCTACTTCCACTGGGTTCTGTGCCAACTAAGCAAGCCTCTTCTGGCTGCTGGTGCCTTCACCAGTTGCAATTGCTTGGTGTAGTTACATGAACTTAACTGCTTATTTTTCACTCCATCTTAAGCAAGCATCTACCTATTTACAAGATTCAATCACCTCTCTTACTGTATCATGTGTATCAGAGGACAACATGTTCAACGAAAGGTGGAATTCCTGTAACATAAAAAGGCATGAAGTTAGAACGAGCAAGAATAACTTCATTTTCCAGCCCTCTTGATATAGATAGCTCCATGGCCATGAGTAATTCACCGAACAAGCTACAGAGCAACGAAATTCAATGACCTGTTCTGGAGCCAATCTCCAACCATAAAACACATTAGACACTGTAAATCAACGGTACAAGAGAAAAATTACCAAGAAGCGCTCAAGGACGGGTACAAGAGCCTTAAGACTTCTTTCTGGAAGATGTTCAGCAATGGTCGAACGCACAGCCCAGCTGCAAACAATACCAGAATCTACATGAAAAAATACCTCCCTAATTCTATCATATCCACCAAATATAACTTCATAGGAGTAAGAAAGGAACTAAATATATGACTTTTTAGCATGTCTTCTCTAGCTCCAACGGCTGCTCTAGATCAGTTAAACAATGGTAAAGTTGATACCACTACCAAGTTCCCATTGGAAAGCAGCTACTGGCGATTTTCTCTTATTTATTAATCCAGGAAACTGTACAGTGTTTACCTTTCTTTTGACAAAAATGCAAGTAACAAGGCTGAATACGCTTCAACAATCATGTCTTCAGCCTCCTGCTGTCCCTCAATCAGACTACTCTCTACGTCAACCTATGATCACAAGGGATACATGTCTTGAGAAAAGCATCTTCATACAACTAATAAATAAATCCACACATGCCAACGTTAGTGTAGGTAGTACCTCAGAATCTGGATTTCCTTTATTTGATTCAATGACCCTACCAGCACCTTGTTTGCTAAGGAATATCGAACATAGCAATTTGATAATGCTATGCTCCTTATGCATTCCATGCCCATCCAAGAATTTATCAAGCACTTCAGTATTCATAGAAACAAGCCGCCCCCTGCCAAAAGGTAATGGGAGTGTCAAATACATTGACAATAGCATTAACTAGTCCATTAGAAATCAGGCAAAAGCTCTCCCAGACATGATCATGGTTGCATACACCAATGCATAATCAGGTGGTTATTGAACCTATGTGATGCAGATCATGGGATATACCTGTGTGTTCCTTTTTACTGCAATTAAAGAAAGCATCAATTCTTAAGCGAAACCACTTTATGATGCTTGTTAGTGCATGGTGACATCAAGCAAAGCTTGAAAAGGCATACAAATATTGTTGCATGGGCAAGACATAATATACTAGTACAAAAAGCCTGCAATATAGATCCAAATATGGATATGGTGCTAGGAAGCTGGCTTTAAGGCATACAAATATTGTTGCATGGGCAAGACATAATATACTAGTACAAAAAGCCTGCAGTGTAGATCCAAATATGGATAAGTATGTCTCTTTCTATGGTGCTACAAAGTCACTGGTTATGAATACATCAAACTTCTAAAACATAATCAAGATGTACACAGCAATAAGATAACTGACCGATTTCTGGTGTCTTTTTCCACGAGGTTTACCAGCACACCAAGTATAACAACAAGGAGATCCAAATCCTGGTCTTCAGCATTAGTGGAACTGGTAGTATTTACTCTCTTTGTGTCTCTCTGCCCTCCATCTCTCCTAGGAACATCAGATGGAAAAGAATGAAAGGATGGAAAAAGCTTAACAATGAGCGAAGCCATAGCATCCAATCCTCCAACAATAGCAACTCGTCGGCACCCAAGTTCATTGTCATTGGTGAGATTCATGATAACCTACATATAAGTTTAAGTTACAATGGGTGGAAAGGTTAGATATTCATGACTAAGGTTCACTGTTCACAAGCTCTCACTTTAACAGCTGATAATAGGCAATCTTCGAGCAAACTAGAGCATTTTTCTTTCCCTTGTAAGCTTGAGTTTGGAACCTCCTCTTTTGTACGCATATGACTTCTCTGTTTCTTCGAAATTTGATCAATACTCACGTTATCATCACTGTCTGTCCCATCATCAAATTCAAAAGTCCCTTTCCCTTTAGAACCTTGCGAATTCCGTCCAGCATTTTTCTTCTTCTCACTCCCTGATTTACATGATGCTTTGTCAAGCAAACTTGAATCTTGAACTTTTAACTTTTTGGACTGTTCTCCTGTTAAGTCATATGTCATTAGGTCACATGTCGATCCATGTAGAAGGAAATCTGATTTCAGTATGTAAATAATAAATGCTACAAATACAGCAATATCTCAGAGTAAATGCAAAAATGCCGTTTGTCAAAGGAATTAGGATGATTGTTTGCCAAACGAGCATAGACAAACAGTCATCCAAATGAAATTTCAAAACAACAAGCTGTTGAAAGAATCTAGACATGAACATCCTTCATATTTTGAAAACTTCTGGTTCAAGGAATGCATGAAATCTGGAAGTCTTCAAAGTACAAACTAACCAATCCAGAAAGTTGGCACACACACATTTGGCTCAAGCAATATGAAATCCGGAGGATTAGAACTTAGAAAAAGTACCAGCTAGAGCGGACTGACCAGAGGTTCTCGACCATATGAAGTCTGAAAGTTGAAAGTTAAGATGATGAATACATAAACTAGTCTGGGGACTAGTATCAAATGGACAGCGGCAAGAAAAGAGGAATTACTGGATAGCTTACCAGAAGTTACGTTGATAGTTCCAATCACCACTTCAAGAAACGTTCTTGGGCAGTCAACACCATTTTTGGAGAGCATCATATCTAATAGAAATTTCTATGTATAAAAAGTGAAAAAAGATAGAAAAAAGTCAATTCTATGTGCAGTTGCAAAAGCTTATGAAACAATGAGAGACAGGAAAGTGCTGACTGGTGCTGTTTTTACAGATAATAGCACATGTATTCATGAAACATACATAAAAAGCAAAGTGTTACAGATCATGTGCTTCTAGATACAAACAATTTTTTTGGTACTTTCCATCATCCAAATGTTTTCACAACTACTTTTATCCACCCTATTTCTTTGCATCATAGTGACCCTAATGCTGAATAGACACAGATAATAGTAAACAAGCTCATTATCATTCATAAAAAGGGCAGACAGTACATTGTGTGCTTTGAATAAAAACCCTTGATCACTTCCCATCATTTGACATGTTTCACAACTATCTATATCCACCCAGCCACCCCCTTTTTCTGTTTCATGGTGACCAAAGGTCACAAGACATCTAGAAAGAAGATGGGAGCATGCATTCCATGCCTTGGGAGAGAGAGAAGGGGGACGGTTTTAGAATTATGACTTGGGAGGGGCCAGTGTGGGCAAGGCGGGAAAAGAGAGGAGACCACGCCTGAAGGGAAAAGTAGGGGGAAGAAGAAAGGAAAAAAAAAAGGGGAAAGGCGGCCGAAGAAAGAAAGACTTTTTAACGTCTATTAGAAGCCAAAATCGGCCTATGAGACAAAACATATACATCAGTATGATCCAATCCACTGTGATCCCAAAAGGGAAATAAAGTGTTAGTACAAACAGGGTATAAAAGGAGTGGATAATAGCTGGCGTCAAGGGTGTGGGGGTGATGTGGGTATGCACTCTACATGCTCAATAGGTGAGATACAAATATGATATGCATAGGGAGGGGAGGCTCGGTGTATCACAACCCTCTAAATGCCTGGAGTGGGTGAGAGAGAGAGAGAAGGGGGGGAGGGAGGGGGTTGGAAGTGTTGGCCATGGGGGCGGAGGGTGGGTGTGTGTAGGATCCTCCTTGCTAAGAAGACAAAACACAAGCCATATTCATAAACATAAAAAGGGCAGCCACACTCAACTCCCAACCATAGGGACAAACGGGCTACCCCTGTGCCAAAGAACCTGAAGCCAAGATAGTGAATCTTGATCATCACCTCAAGGGCATTGCATCCCATAAAAAAACACCCACACCATAAAAATGTGTGGATGAATCCACCAAGGGCCAAGATTTGAACTGCTTCAAAGTAGAGATAATTAAAGGGTCCTCTTTATAGGCTTGCTTGTGCTTATAGCTAAGTTCACACCAGGCTAAGTTCCCCCTTATTTTTAATTGTTGTCCTCGTCAATTTCCTCTAGTACAAACTTGAAAGCTAATACTTGGATGACATAACTCATCTCAAGTCCTACATACTCGAGCTCATGCTCCCCTTGATTTGTGACCCGGATAAGAAGCCTTATCAAACTCCCTAGTAACAGACTTTTGCGTCCCCAAAGAATGCGGATACACAAGAATCCACAAGTAGTTATGTACAGACTTGCATAGGTGTTATCTCATGGTGCTCTAGACAAGTTAGTTAAATGGGTTCGGTTGGTGTAAGGTTCAAGTACCGACCCTTACCTCGGAGGTAAGGTTTCGTACTCAAAGCTTAAACGCACAGAACCGAATGCACCTAACTAACTTGGACTAAAAGTTATACTTAAAACTTCGAAGTTAATACTTACACACATTCAAATCATGAATCTTTAGATTAAATTTTGAAACATGTCATTTTAATATTCAAAACGAAATATGAATCTGTCTCAGTTCATCATACATGACGATATCAAAAATGGAGCCAAAAGAACTAATAACTCTAAACTTGACAAACAATAAACAAAGTAGAGTAAAATCAGCACCTGCAATGGATTATAAAATATTAAATATCAAAGACTAATACAAAATCATAACCAATGGCCATATTTCAATGATCATGTACGAATATCCACTATCCAACATACTCATCTCATAAGTCATGACTCTGACAAATACTTCATGGATCATGGTCCATGGAATACAAGTTACAACCCATAAAAAAAACCAACGTAATAACCACTAGCAACTAATCTCAGCCACCCATGGTAAACGAATCTGATGAAGACTCTAATGAAGGAACCTCATCCATAGTGAATATGTTTACCTTAATGTCATAATCTAGAGCTGGTACATCAATTTGTTCATATGTAGCTGAATCATCCTCTATATCGTCTTGCAGTAGTGTTGAATGAGTGCCATAATTCCTACGAGCCATTGATGCTAGTCGTGCCGGGGTCCGCATCACTGAGGACTTTATTTTTGAGCACATAAAGACCACTATCCTTGAGATTGGGGTTGAGAATGTGGTACAAGTTATCACAGACAATGCCTCCAATTGCAAAAGGATGGGGGAAATGATAGAGAAAGTGTTTCCTAGTATTGTATGGACTCCATGTGTTGCACACTGCCTTGATCTTCTTTTTGAAGACATAGGGAAATTGTCTTGGCTTGCACCGTTAGTGAGTGATGCAAATAGGATTGTGATTTTTATACGCAAAAAACATCTCGCACTTGCTATTTTCCATTGTCATAGTTCAATGGATATGATTCGTCTTGCAGACACCCGCTTTGCATATATATACATGGTTTTTCAGAGACTCCAGGCAGTCAACGATGCTTTGCGCATATTTGTGATTGATCATCAATGGACTTCCATGCATATCGCAAACAATGAGCTTGCATGTTAATGTGCTACGCAAAGTATTGGATGACGTCTTTGGGATGATATTGGGGCCATAGTACCCGTGTTGAGATGCATATACATTGTGCTACATATTGTGGACAGAGAAGGATCTACTCTCGATCTTGTATACCACATGTACACGAAGATTTGAGAGGCTATCTCTTCATTGACGACATTATCACTTGACAGGTATTTTCTATATGTTATTTAAATTTGCACTTTCCTTAGTACATTAAATGATATATCTGAATTTAAAATTGTTCGAATGTTTCAATTTTTTAGGAAGCAGGATATCAAAGACTTGGTGGATGCACGATGGGGGACACTATCTCGTCCTATCCATGGATTTTCAGCCCTTTTGTATCCCTTTTTCAAGGGACCAACATTATGGGCACAGACGAGTCTTTGAATGATGAAGGATCAGTACATGGAGCATATCTTGATGCAAGATGAGCAATTCATATTCGATAGTGCGTTTACTGGCTACATGAGCAATGTTGGTATTATTTACGGGAGGACTACCTCGCTTCGTAAGGAGGTGACTATGCGACCTCTTGAGTGGTGGAAGCATTATGGTTATGGTCATCCGACCATTGCACCTATTGCGTTGCGAGTTCTCTCGCAGGTAAAAAGATTGTAATAATATTCAATTTCTCTTTTTTTGCCAAATTTTGATGCTATATTTATTATTGATCATACTACGTAGGATGCTTCTTCGAATGCATGTGAGCGTGATTGGAGCTCATATTCCCTTGTGCACACCAAACTACGAAATCATTTGAGTGCCACACAATTAGAGCGTTTGTCTTTTGCAAGGGGAATCTACGCCTTGTACAAGACTTGAAGAAGTTGGATGGTACAAAGCAAATAAATTAATTTATAATTTTAACATCCAATTCTTCTCACTTGAAAGTTTAAAGTTGAATCTTGATTCTTGATTCTTCTCTGAGCTCTCCATTTCATGTTTCCATTGCAGGTGTCACCTACTATATTTGATGAGAGTATGGGCACTCACGAAGATATAGCAGCTCGTATTAGAGATGAGAAGAAGAACATACACCGTATGCTACATCGAGAGCTCAAGAGCATTGACAAGAGAGTGACTAGGGCTCGCTCACATATTCTATCAGAGCACGCACAGTCACGTATTGATGTGCCATCTACAAGTTCTATGCTTGGCAGCCGACGAAAGTTATGCCCACGATGCAAAGGAGCTTCATTTGTGGCAGATGATGACATCGGAGAGGCAAATGTTAGAGCATTGGATATGGTTCCTATTAGGGAGCCTGAGTATAATGATCAAGGAAATCTTATTAGTAATGGAGACATTCCTTCATCATCTTCATCATCAGAGGATTTAGACGAGTAGTAGCATCATGCATGTAGCCATTCATATGTATGATGATTGACAATATGACATTGATGTAGCATGATTCATGTCACATACTCGGATGATATGTTTCCAATTTGTTATGTATTAGGAATTCATGGATGATAGATCTTTCAAGCTTAGCTCTTGGTACTACATAGTTGAGTCTTAACATTATGCCAGACTCGAGTTCTGACTTGTTTTTCATTATGTATTCCATTTCTCTTGAGATGCAATGGAGATGTTGGCACAAGTTGCTTTGTTCATTTTATGGCACCGAACCTTACCCTGGAGGTAAGATTCAGTTCATGTACCTTACCCGTACCGAACCTTACAAACCTAACCACCTTGCAAGCAATACGTAGAACGATACACAACAAGGGATCTTCCATCAGAAGAACAATTGATTGCTCATTTCCGTGATGGATTCAATTGAGAATTGAAGGCAATCACTTTGGAGGACGCATTCAAAAGTGCATCCGTATGGAGGATTATTTGGATAAATCTATTCAAGTCTTCTCATCAGCAACAGAGTCTACTCTAGGTGTGAAGTCAAGTTTCTCAACAATTGATGAAATGGAAGACGTTGTCGCTAAGAAGTTGAACCTACCTACAAGCCATTAGGCCTTCACCTAGGAAGTGTTTATACTGCACATGTTTGAAGATCATCCGTCATGTTTGTAGTAGAAGACCGCATCTTCTGACACAACGACAACTACAATATTGTGACACTGAGACCAACCACTCTTGCCGAGTGTTTCTACAATAAACTATCAAGTATTATCCTACACAACGGGGCCAGTGTCAAAATAGATCAAATGTGAAAAATTATCAAATCCAAAGGTTCAATGCACAACAACAATGCCAGTATCCACAATGATACTCGTACCCGATCAAGCCACAAATTCCATATCCGCCTAAACCAATGCAAGTGTATCCTACATACCCAACAAGACCTGTCAATAGCCATCTACTCCTCGGACCTCAACATGTAATTCCATTGAAATATGGACAAGCTTAAGAGCCACTTGAGCCAGCAATAACGCCATCCATTGTGTAATGGAGATCGTTTTGTTAGAGAGTATCCACATGCCCAAGTTTCCCAATTACCATCCATACCGACTAGGAAATCCTTCTGTAATGAGTGTGAAGAAACTCACCTATATAAGGATTGTCCTTGTAACCCATACAAGAGCAAGCGTGCACTTGTTAAAATGGGAATGACTATTCCTCTAACTCTTGTAGTGAAGAGAAGAAGGCGACAACATATAACCGGCCTATGAGAAAGGGCGGTATAAAAAAAAAAATTAGACCAACACAAAAAAAAAAAGTACCTGGAGACTACTAATTCTCTCGATTTCTCCACACTTTACATGTGCCCGGTAAGCGAGATTGCTTCCGTGCTAAGGACAACGACACCCTGTTGGCCCCAAAGATTGGCGCCCCTTGCGGTATTTGATTTCTTTTATTGATTGAGAGAAGTTTTACAAAAATGCAGAAGGCTGCAATTTGCTGTTTTGCAGGGAATTTCAGCGGAGCGCTGGAGCGCTGGCATGGAAACGTGCCCCTCGGCGTTCCCCATCATTTGAGCTACCTGCCCGCTGATTTAGGCGAGTTTTGTTGCGGTAAAACTCGAAATTTCAGCGTTTTTCAGCGATGGAAACCTGCGTACCTGTTTTGAATCAGCAATTAGCTGATTTGGTAACTGTTCAAGAGGCTCTTGCCTCGGCAAATGAGCATAATAATCCCCCACAGTTGTACATGCATAAGAACAACCCCCATGCAGGGCATTACCGGGTGAATTTAGAGAGGAGAAAGGGTTGTGTGAGCGCGTAGCATCACACTACATGAAGCAGGGGAAAGAAAACACACATTCCAAGCTGCCTGCACCTGAAAATCCACCATACCAAATTGTAAATGAGCCTCCCAAGCTCAAATTCGAGCTCCCCTCTTCCAGACTTGGAAACTGGCCAAGAGAGTGCCATTTGGCACATTTTTAAGCAATTACCATGTTGGCGCTTCCAGTCTAAAAATATCTCAAATGACGCGTCAGTTAACTAAGCAACAGAGTCGGCAAATGATCCCCTCGTTATTTCGCCGGCAATGACGCGAACAGATCTTAAAGTCCAGAAATAGTATCCTCCTAAATTTTAGGAGATGCATCCATTGTCTTTCCGTAGGTGCCACGACCATCTTTGTACACTATGGTCACTGCCAAAAATGCATCATTATTCCACAATCAAGTGACTTTATCCATGGCTAAAAAATGTCAGCCACACTTCTCCACACATCTCGGAATTCAGTACCAATTGGGGCTAGTGCATTGCTTGTCCCCATAGCCAACCGGCCCAGGCTTAAATGACCTAACACGGGTATACCAACCCAAGGCCATCACATTGACCATGCAATGTCGACTTACACATTTCCAAGAGTTCTTGGGGGAAAACAAACAAACATAAATCAAATAAAGGAAAATAGATATTAGATAAATTAGGAAAAACAAATAAAAAAAATTCACCTCCCGGTGACACAACAACCCCTATACAAGTGATTACACGGGCACAAGCCAAGGCAAAGGAAAAAGATAAGGGCAAAAAGCAATCTTATACTTTACTTAGATGTAGCCACTCTAGGTTCTTCCTTAGAATGCTAAGAAATTAAGCATTCTGTAACAAAAAAACAATAGCCACGTGTAGATTTAAGTCTCTATCATCTGCTCAATCAAAATCTAATAATCCTTAAAGTATAAGATGTGGTGACTTAAAAAGAAAGCATAATTTGTCGTTCCCTTCAAATATTTGAACATTCGTTTCATAGCTTTCCGATGAGTTTTAGAGGTTTGTGCATGAATCTTATCATTTAAGAAATAACAAACTAAATATCAAGATGTTTATTACAAAGATAAATGAAGCAACCAACTCCTTAACTATAAATAGTAGCATCAAAAGGATATGAATCTTCTTTTGTTTCTTTTTATAAAGACACATTAATATCCATAGAAGTTTGCGGAGGTTTAGAATCTTGCATTTCAAATCTCTCTAGAAGATTCTCAATATACTTCTATTATATCATGAATATAGAATCATCCTTGTGAATAAATCCAATGCTAAGATAATAATGTAAAAAACCAACATCATTAACATCAAAAACTTTCTCAAGTTTGGACTTAAAAAACTATAAATCTAAATCTCGTTGACCTGTCATGATTATATCATCAACATATATGATAATTATAATCAAAATGTCTTCTGTTGACTTAATGTAGAGAGGAGTGGCTTGTGATTTTTTAAAAACCAATGGAAATAAGATACAAACGAATCTTATGACATCAAGCTCTTGGTGCTTTCTTCAAACCATAAAGAGCTTTGATTACCTTGCAAGCAAGATATTACTTCCCTTTCTGTTCAAAACCCTCTGGTTGATGAATATCGACATCCTCATCTGGATCACCATTAATAAATGTTGCTTTAATATGTAATTCGTATACTTTCTAATCAAAGAATGCAACTAAAGAAAGTAAAATCTTAACTATGTTAATTCTAGAAGTAGATGCAAAAATTTCATCATTAACCTATACCTTTCTTTTGCACATAACCTTCGACAACTAACCTTGTTTTATACATTTCCAAAGTACCATCCGCTTTTCTTTTGATCTTGAAAATCCACTTAACACCAATTGCCTCCTTTCCTTTAGATAACTCAAAAAAAACTTTCAAGTTTGATCCTTATGAGTAGAATCAATCTCCTCTTTCATTGCTTTCTTCCACATTGGACAATGTAATGCTTCTTAATCACTAGGATGTCCATTCTCAACTGAAGTAAAAGCAACAATGTTATGAATTTTAAAAACTTTTGCATAATTCTCATGATCTCCTTGATCTTTTGGACTTCATGTTCTTCCTTTGAAAGTGTGGATGGCACTCTCTTGCAAAGTCTGTAAGTACCACCTTAAAATCTTCTTTAAAACTAGTGTTATCTCTTTTTCTTCTTGACTTCTAGAAGACTCTCCAACTTCTTGAATTGGTTCTTCTTTATAAATGATGAAAAGAAATGGGCGATGGTGTAGGTTGTTATGCTGGCATATAAAATTCAGCTTATGTAGGAGTGGTCACAACTCTCTCTTTTTCTTTACCTTTATAGACCTAAGTAGGGATTTGAGAAGATTGATTATCCCCATTGCATGGTTGAAAAATAAGGATCTAAATTCCTTTCAAGAAATGAGTGATTATCTTCCTTAATAAACTCAAGAACTTTTGATTTTGTCATGAATCTAATTTTAAGCAATATAAGCATTGTGTAAAAGTAAGGCTTTACCTGTTTCTATCGCATAGAATCTATAATCTTTCCTTTCAATACCATAACCAACAAAAACAGTTTTCATAGCTTTTTCATCAAGCTTATCACGATCCTTCTTTTCAATGTGAACATAAAAGGGAGAACCAAAAAACTTTGTAGTAGTTCACATTAGGTTTCTTATCATAATATGCTTCATAAAGTGTAATTACTTTTAAAGCTTTTGTTGCAAGCCCTATTAAGAATATGATTATAGTTATATGAATAGCATCAAACCAAAACCTAGGTGAAAGCTTCTTTGAAGCTAACATATTACATGCCATTTCAATAATTGTATGATTCTCTCTCTGCAACGTAGTTATGCTCTAGGGCATAAGCAATAATAAGTTGATGAGACTTTCTTTTGTCTTCTAAATATGACTTGAAGTCATTGGACATGTATTCTCTACCTCATCACTTCTTAACATCCAAAGTTCAGATTGACTTTCACTTTCAACCATAGCTATAAATTTATTGATAGTAGCAAAAACTTCAAACTTTACTTTTCAATCAAAATCCCACGAGTGTCTTGTTTCAAGCGGTTGTAATAAATCCATGATTCTTGAATAGTAGTTTATCTAACTTCCCTTCACAACATCCTTCACATGATTCTGCATCATTTAGTAAAGCAAAAGTAGGAAAGCTTTCAACCATACCACTTTCCCTTCATATGCTTGAGAGCCATATAACTCGTATGACCACATCGTGCATGCCAAACTTCATATATTGAATTGATGGATTGTATTTCCCTCTTCTTCTTCTTCACAACATACTCCAATCTTATCTACTAGTACATGCATCAATGAATCAGTTTATTCTGCTGAAGTTGAAGAAGTTAAATAGAAATGCCAACCTCTTGTTTCAAAATAGAATCTGATACACAATCACGAAATCGGCAGTGCAACTCAACGCATGGATCATTACCCATGTTTCATTAAGGACATAGGTTTGACATCAAGATTTTCTCTTTACAACTGCCAAATCCGTGAACTACTTTCAAAGGAGAGATATTCGAAACCATGACATGATCTGTAAAACAGTCACTTTAGCCAGCCTAACTTTCAGGTATTAATGAAGACATTGTATGGGGAAATAGGAAACAAAGATGCATATATATTAGAGAGAAAGAGAGAGCTCAAATCAATTCAGTCTAACATTCTCATAATCCTATATTACCAAATCTCTCACCTGATTGTTCTCGCTAAGGAATGTGACATTTTCCATAACCTTAAGACACCTCAAGAGTAAGCCAACACCTTTTGAACCGTTTAGCAGTTCACATTGATGCTGATAGTCCATATTCATATTGATTTTCTGCAAAATTTGAGGCCAATAAAGACAATTACCTTAGACTTGGAAAAACCAAATAATTAAATATTTAATTAAATAACGAATAAAACTAAAGAAGACGACCAAATACTTTAGTCCAGAAGAGAATATTTTATGTGATCAAACTTCCCAAATGTACAATAACCAATTACAAAAAAAAGGGCTGATTCCCATTAACTGAAATCATACAACAGTGCAACAGGCAG